>CM059191.1:30638315-30661864 GCA_030323885.1 Branchipolynoe longqiensis
ACATGATACGCAACCCCAAGACCAGAAAACATTGCACCCCCTGTATGACACCGCTACCAGCGCCAGAACTCCGGGAGTGCAGCATCAGGATCATCATGACCACAACTCACTGACCCATCATCTCAAACACTGGACTCTGAAACTGCAAGTAGACTAACCTACTAAGTGCATCAGCGATCTACTAGTTGGGTTATGTAGTCTGCTGATCCAAACCATACTTGAGTTCCAATCTGCCAATTACCTATTCGACTGACTTTTACATGTATAATCAGCATGCGTGATCAGTGTATGCACCTGGATACACACACTCATATATGTCAAACTCTGTGTGTATATGCCCTTATGGTTGTGATCATCAATTGTGGCACCTGAACTTACCACTGGACACAACTAAGGCATTACTGTCTATGACTCTAATCCCATCTGTATGTATTCAATGCTCTATATGTTATTGGCAAGCACTGTGACCTCTGACCTGGCCCGCAGACCACAGTGTTTTATGTTTGCAGGTTATTATTTGTATGAGGGGCTTAAATTGATTGAGCTTCTGCACCACTACCCTTACTTATGTACAACTACTGTACACCTTGATTCTGCTTCGGAATCTTCTATTGGTGCGTGTCAGTCAGCTGGCCCAGACCATTGATCCGGTTTGGATCTACAAATTGCCTATTTGACTGCCCTCTATATGCATGGTCTGCTGGTGCAGACTTGACTGGTATGACTCAAGGAACACAAACTCCCCTGTCAGATATATTAAGCTCTCCTTGTACCCTGCCCTTCATGTGTAACGTATATGCCTGAGAGCACTGTGTATGGATGCCAAGCTATTTGTGCATGTGCCCTTGTTGCTGTGGCCACTTTCAAGCAAACCAAAGCACTATTATGTAAACAACTTTGCTTCAAACTATATAATCATGCCTCTGTATGCTAAGGATAGACCTCTGACCGGAGCCCACAGGTAACACCGCTTGATATTTATTTGTATGTTAGAAATTGATGGACAAACATTTGAATACTACTGCTGTGCACCTCAATTCATGGTACTGATGGAGCTGGTCAGCATGAGCTTTGTGCTGATGGAAGGGCTGGACTCAACCTTTGTAACTGGTATGCCTGATATGACACATTCACAACAGTCCTCAATGTACATTTGTCATACTGACCCTGGCTTGGGCGTCTGCTTGATCACCCAACACCAACTGCAGCAAATGTCAATACCCGATTACCAATATGTAAGTGGTGACACTGTCTACTATTGACCGCGCTCAGCTGTCACTGATCCCTGTCTAACTGTCATATATCATCAACTCAAACAACATTGACAAGAACCTATTAAGTAGACCTTACATTAATTAACCAGCACCCTGTACAACATGATACACTAATTGAGAAAACCGCAACTAAAACTGAATTCAGCTACTATTGACCACACTCAGCTGTCACTGATCCCTGTCTAACTGTCATATATCATCAACTCAAACAACATTGACAAGAACCTATTAAGTAGACCTTACATTGATTAACCAGCACCCTGTACAACATGATACACTAATATCACCCCCTCCCCCCACCATTGAGAAAACCGCAACTAAAACTGAACTCAGCCTAAGCCAACAACCACCACCACATCATGGCTAAAACCCAAATATCAGGTTTAGCTAAAGCTGGATGCCCGCTAGGTGGTAGTGCCGGGCAAGTATCCATGCCCAACAAAGAATACGCTATACACCATGACATAAGTAAATACACAACCACATTCACACTCACTGGGGGGGGGGGGGGTTCTTTGGGGGACGGGGCGGACCGTATTTCCAGGGAGGGGGGCAGACTGATGGTGGCCTGGGGCCCTTGGGACCGTGTCATCTGGGCGCACTTCCTCTAACAGATCTGAAGGGCCTGCCAGGACTAAAGATTGGCCACCTAAACGTGCGTAGCCTCACACATAAGATCAACCAGCTAAGAGCCGACCTACCCGGGTCTGGTTTTGATGTCTTCACTATATCAGAAACATGGCTCAATAGAACAGTTGAAGACAGACTCACATCTATACCAGGTTACCAATTTATAAGGGCTGATAGAAAAACAAAGCAACTTAGTGGGCAGACCAAAGCTGGTGGTGGACTAGGTATTTACTTTAAGCAAGATCTCCATGTTGATGCAGGTAAACACGCTGAGCATAACCTATCAAATAGCAATATTGAACTACAGTGGGCTGTAGTCACCAGACCCCATACAAAACTAATACTCATTGGCAACGTATATAGACCCCCAAATGGCAACCTAAATGAAGGAATTGGGCAAATAAGTAACTCCTTGAATAATATAGCCACTATCGATAAATATGAGATACTCCTCATTGGCGACTTCAATGAAGAATATAATGGCAAGAGGCCTACGATGGGAGTGAGAATAAAGCAACTTGCAGCTGAACATGAGTTGCAACAAATGATCCAGCAGCCAACCAGGGTAACTAAAACCACTAACAAAACAATAGACCTGGCACTTACCAATATCAAACATTGTACAAAGGCTGGAGTCCTTAACTATTACATAAGCGACCACAAACCAATATTTATAATAAAGAAAAAAATTAGAAATGACAAAAGAATCACCACCCACTGGGGACGCTCTTATAGAAACTGCAATTTTAATGAATTGGCTGGCACACTCAAAGAAATAAACAGTGCTGAATTTCTGGATATGAGAGACCCCAACCTATGTTGGGATATGCTAAATGCAACAATCACTATTGCAGCTGACAGGCACTGTCCCCTAACCGAGATCACCACCAGAATCACCATGGGAGGTTACCTTAATGATGAACTACTAGAGCTTCAAAAGGATAGAGATTACTTTATCCAAAAGTTTGAGAAAACAAAAGATCCAGGGGATGATTTCATAGCCAAATGTATGGTCAGAAAGGCTAGGAGTGAAGTAAGGAAAGCCAAAGCAAGGTATTATCAAGTCCAGATAGACAAATATAAACAGAATGCCAGAAAATGTTGGTATGAAATAAACCAAATCGAACCTAAAAACGAGACAAGAATCAGTGGCCTTGCAAGTGAAGAGACTGGTATTAAAATCCCAGATGAATTACTGGCAGAGGAAATCAATAACTATTTCATAGATATAGGTGAGAAACTAGCCAATAAATTCAAACAGAAGGATGATCAACACAAAACCTTCCATGCCAAACTAAATAAAGAAAAGTATGACCTTCTGGAAACCACCCAGGATGAAATCCTTGATAGAACTAACAAAATATCTATCAACAAATCATCAGGAATGAAGGACATCAGTACCACTTTGACAAAAAGTGCGATCACAACACTGAGTGCAGAATTTTACACATTTATATAACCTAATAATCAGTACAGGCATCTTCCCTGATGACTGGAAAGTGGCCACAGTGACACCCATACCTAAAGTCAACATCCCGCAAACCTGTAGTGAACTACGCCCAATATCGATCCTCCCACTGCCTGGCAAGATTATAGAACAAATAATACATGACCAAATTAAGACATTCCTTGAGTCCTCTAACTATTTGACCTACCAGCAAAATTGCTTCAGGAAAAATAGGTCCACCACCGGGGCACTGGCGTCTCTACTGGATGAACTTTTGTCAAACATAGACAAGGGTGATCTTACTATCGCAGTCTTCCTTGATTTCAAGAAGGCATTTGATACGATCGACCACAAAATCCTCATGCATAAAATAGAACGAGCTGGGCTAGGCAATAGAGCACATAGCTTCCTCACAAATTACCTCAGCAATAGGAAACAATACACAAAACTAAGTGACACCAACTCAACCACTCGAGAAATAAAAACAGGAGTTCCACAGGGCTCAACTCTGGGACCCCTACTGTTTCTAATATTTATAAATGACCTACCTCTAGTTTCCAACAAAGCATCTTTCACATTATTTGCCGATGATGCAGCACTAACAATACATAACAAGGACCTGGCCATAGCCGCAACCGAGGCTGGAATGGCGCTGGATGGAGTGAACACATGGTGCAATGAGAATAAACTAACACTAAATGGCACTAAAACTGAGTACATAATCTATGGAACCAAAGCCAGGAAGGTGAGGGCCCGGCCAATACAACTGCAGATGGGTGGCTTAGTGCTCCGTGAAGTGAACTCCTATAAGTACCTAGGCACAACTCTCGATGCAACTCTAACTGGTACCCAACAGCTGGCAAGACTTAACCAAACACTGGCACTAAAAATGAACACATTCAGAAAAATAAGGACATATGTAAGTGAGAATACTGCGCTGCAGCTGTACAAGTCAACAATATCACCAATTATAGACTACAATGATATCATCTATGGATTACTAACGAAGCAGCAAGAGACCAAATTACAAAGAACGCAAAACAGAGCCCTCAGAACAGTATTCAAAGGCAAGATACTAAGTGTGGTTGAAATGCATAGCAGAGCAGGGCTGGACACTCTGGATGTACGTAGGAACCTACACCTAATGACGTTGATGTATAAACGTGCGAGTGATGACAAATACATAGATCGCACAACCAGGGTAACGAGAAGGGGGACATCGACTCTGCTTGGGGTGCCCAACCCTAATACAAATAAGTTAATGAGAGCTTCGATTTACAAAGGAAGTGTCATGTGGAATGAGCTCCCAACCAAAACCAGAGAAGCGGGTTCGATCCTTGCCTTTAAAAATGCATACAGAGCTCACCTGGTTATTCAGGCCCAAAACCTGGCACTGCAAATATATAATACGACCTGCTGAACGACCCATTGACTTCGCCCTCTCTCATGCCTGCTCTCTCCCTGCGTGTCCGCGCCCCCTACCCATGGACCCCTCCCCCCCCCCATCCACATTTGACAAAAGAACTATTATAACTCAATGACTCGAGACCCACTACCCCTACTTTAGACCCATTACCACCACTACATAACTACATCATCAACCAGCAATGCACACAATATAAACCACTATACATGCACAACATGGCACTATTTAAAGACTAACCATTATTAAAACCAAATCTAACTGATATACAAACACAGCATATGATTTAACCACTAGTGTACAATACTGCACACTCAATCTTGATGCATAATATGCGACAGCCTTGCGGCCCACTATGTTCAGTAACATAGCTGCGTACACTATGCAGCAAGCTAGCTCCCCCACTTCTCTTTAATGTTCAAATGGGTTTGTGCTGCACACAATGCAACACATTCCACTTCCACTATGTACAGATGAAATGCGACCACTCCGACGGCTGGAAGACCAGTGCCCCGGCGCTGACAAAATATGTATTCAGATGAATAAAAATATTTACCAAAAAAAAACAAAAAAAAAACCTCAAGCCCCAGTCACACATAGCCGGACGAGCCCCGGATTTTGGGCCGGACCACCCACGGACCAACGGCCCGGACGGTCCCGGACCGCCACGGATAAAATCACTGTTTCCCAGAAACTTTCCCGGATGAGCCCCGGACTGCCCCGTACCACCCCCGGACCGGCCCCGGACGAGGCCGGACCACCCCCAAACTGCTCCAGACCGCCCCCGGACTATCCCGGATCACCCCCGGACTATCCAGGGTCTTACGGGGGCAGTCCGGGAGTGGTCCGTGGCTAGGCCGGGGGTAGTCCTGGATAGTCCGGGGATGGTCCGGGTCAAAACATGGCTCAAAATGACCCCGCACCACCCCCGGACAGGCCCGGTCCACCCCGGACCACCCCCGAAATACCCAGACCACCCCCGGATCAGGCCGGATTGAGCCCGGATCGCAAAATCCCCCGGACCGCCCCGGATGTTTTAAACATTTTAAAACATCCGGGGCTGAGCACGGACAGTGCCGGATGAGCCACGGATCAGGGGGTGTCCACACGGACGAGCCACGGATCACCCTGGACCACCCCGGATGGCAGTCCGGGGCTCGTCCGGCCCCTGATCTGGGTATGTGTGACTGGGGCTTAACTATGCAAAACTTTCAATGGTTGAATAAATTAGCTTTGACTGCCCTGTGGGATGTGGTGTAGTGCTGTGGGAACGGCGTCCCCATGCCTTATTGGTATAGCTAGAGCGCATATTAGTACGGCTGTAGTGACATGAATAGCTTTGAGCCAATCATAAGATGAAACAGTGTTCACGGCTAACAGTAACCTTATAAGTGGCGTTCTCTGTGGCGGAGTGGTTAGAGTGTCTGACTTCTTTCTAGGGCAGACTCCTAATCTGAGGGTCTGCGGTTTGATTCCCCGTGCCCCCAGCTCTGCCAATTTGGATTTCCACCGCTGTGTATAACTTACAGCGTCATCAAAGGCCGGTTGCTCTCATACCATGTCTATGTGGTGTGGGAGGTTAAAAATCCCTTGGGTCGGTAAAAGCGTAGGCTCGGGCTTTCTATCGACCAACAGTGGAGTGGGGAAGACCAGTCGTCTGTGACTGGGATTTCCCCTGCTTGGGACAACTAGGCCGTAATCGATTAACACGACCCGGGTGACTCGGGTCACCCGAGTCGTCAGAATTTCAAATAGAACACCGCGAGTGGAGTCGACAAATACACGTGCCATGTGCAAAACAACCCGACCTCAGTAACCCACCTCTTGGCTGGGGTTTGCAAGGAGCAGTGATGTCACATTTCCGCTGGTACCGTCCTGCAGGATAACAGCCACCGGTACCAGTCATACATTTTTTTTTTATAATAACATAGATTAATGAAATGGAAATATCACTAAACTATGCCATCATCAAAATATTTAAATCATATTTTGCTGTAATTATATCGGCTATTTAAGTTTAATAACTTTAATAATACGGCTCATGTAGCGTACGACACAGGGGTGCGTAAGTTGGCACAGAAGCAGGGCTTTGCGGCATTCGCCTCCGGTAATAGTGACTTGGCTCTGCGTCACTACGCGTTTGAAAACATTAAAGACGTTAACAAATCTTCAGGGGATTCTTCAAAGTCGTCCAACGCGTCGTCAAAATTATTTACGCGTGACGGAAAGAAGCCGTGCTTTGCCCACAACGGGGACTCAGGGTGTGTGCGAGATGAAAAGACATGTGACTTTGGGCACTGGTGTTCCCGTTGTGGCAGTCGCAGCCATAAAAGGGGTAATTGTCGAAGAGACTGAAGATGCAAGAAAAAGGTGCTGAAATGTCAATTAAATTGTCTCCATGCTGAATTTAATAGTATAATGGTGCATGATAATGATAATAATAATACGACGCATTTGGAAATACTTGATAATCCGCTAGTAATGAATGTGGAAGGGTGTGCTTCCAGCACTCTACTAGAGATTGGTTTTGGCAATGCTCAAATTCCTCTGAAGCGTAATAAGACTACAGTGGGTTCAGGTTTCCAATTACCTAATTGGATCCCTGTAATCTCTAATTGGTTACAAGTGTCTAATACTGTAATAGCCCAAGTGCTTACACATTAACTGCTATTGATAGGCATTCTATTGTTGGGACCGAGTGCATTGTAATTGTAGCTGAAGCGTGTTTCAGAGGAGTTTGTGACTGTATACATTGTGTTGCTAATGTGCCGGTGCAATTCAAACCTTGTTGAGTTTTTGTTGAATCATTTTTTCGTGGGGACATTGATCCTGACTGGGAATACATATTGCATGGGGCCATATTTGGTTTCAAAATAATAAATTATAATTGTTCGACTAGTTATAATAATACTTATTTTGGAAAAATTGATCTTGACCATAGCGCTTTCATTACGCGTAAATTGGAGTCGGAATTAGAAAAAGGTTACATTTCACGCACTGATAAATTACCAAGGTGCTCTCATAATTTGTTTTGTGTTCCGAAACCTGGCAAGGAAGGTTATAGGGTTATTATAGACTTACATGCGTTCTGTTAATAATTATGTTTCTGAGACTTGTTATAAATTTAAATATAAGAGTGTCGATACCTTGATTGAAATGTTGGTTCAGGGAGATTATATTTCAGTAATAGATATAAAGGATGCTTACAGGGCTCTGACTATACATCCATCAGATAGAGAGAGGCAGGGATTAATATGGACTATAGGTGATAAAAAGATATATTTCCTAGATAATCACCTGTCGATGGGACTTTCATCTAGCCAGTACATATTTAGTAAGGTATCTGATTTAGTTTATCGTTGTGCTGTAAGAGAGGGTATTAACAAATTAGTGAACTATTTGGACGATTTTGCTGTGCTCGGAGCTAGTTATGCAGACTGCGTTAAGCGACAGCTTGGCTTAATTGCTATACTACGTAGGTTAGGATCTTATATAAGTTTCCCTAAGCTGATAAACCCTGCTACCGAAGTTAGATATTTAGGTATAGAAATAAATACAATTACGCTTAAAGTAAGGCTGCCTTTTGACAAGGTGTTAAAGCTAAAGGATCATCTTAGAATTTTTGAAACTAGGACGAAGGCTACGCGTAGGGAGTTGGAGCGCCTTGGTGGACGGCTATCGCATTGTTCAATGGTAGTAAAAGGGGGTCGCTCTTTCTCTGCTAGAATTCATGATGCGGTTAGAGCTTTAAAGCATCCATATCATAAATATAGAATTAATTGTGCATTTCGTGATGAGATTTCCTGGTGGTTGAATTTTGTGGACAGATTTAATGGTGAAAAACGGATGTTGAAAGCTCAGACAGAAACTTTTGCTGTATATACTGATGCTTCGTTATCTGGTTATGGTGCATTGCACGAAATGGATTGGTGTGTAGGTTTTTTTAATAAAAGTGAGGTTATTAATAAATTGTCACACCATCAGGTATTTGCCCCAGATGACATTGTGGATGAGAATATTAATGTGAAAGAAATGTGGTCAGTTGTAGCGGCAGTGGACCATTGGGCTTGCCACTGGCAGGACAAGAATATAATTTTTGTTACTGATAATAATACAGTTAGGTCAGCATTGGTAAAGGGTACTGCGAAAAATCCCATTATATTGAAGTGGTTAAAGCAGATTTTTTGGGTATCTGTCCGCTATAATTTTGATATTTTTTCGGTGCATGTAAGCACACATGATATCATTTGTGATAGTTTGAGCAGATGGGATACTCCCCTTCAGATTCAGAGCGTCCAGAGTGTGGATAAAATTCAAGGTTTGTGCTGTTCGCATTTGTTTCATATTTAACTCGTTTAACGCTCATTTGTAGAATGGCTGGCGTTGCAGAGAGAAGTCGAAACAATTGCCGCGCAGTACTACGCGCCGAACACTCGACTGACGCGCTCTGTGCAAATGAGGAAATATTTTAAATTTATTGAGGAATTTGGTGGTTTGCTGGCTCCAGTGCCTTGTCCTGCAAGCCAGGTAGCTTTATATATAGCCTGGCTATCTCATTCTTTGTCCTATAGTTCAATTACTAACTATTTGTCTGCTTTGAATTTTTTCTTACGTTCGGAAAATGCCATTCCGATAGATTATAAAAATCATACAATTAAAACTACACTTGGAGGTGTGAAGCGTCTACTAGGGTGTCAAGTGCACACAGCAAAACCTTTATTACCTAGGGACCTGTTGGTTATGTGTAGTTTTCTTTCTCAGTCGATAGGGCATGTTGCCACTAGGGCTGCAATTTTGACTGGGTTCCGTGGACTGCTCCGGAAGTGTCAGCTAACGCATTCAGACTCAGTCCTGTTATGCTTGGACTTTCAGTTTTTCTCTTGGGGGATGTTAGTTTCAGTAAGGAAGTCAAAGACTATACAATTTGCTCAGAGACAACTATTAATCCCTATTGCGGTAATGAACAATACTGACTTATGTGCAGTACACTGGACGAGATTGCATTTTGCACAGACCCCTGTGTCCGCTGACGCACCGGCGTTTCAGGTACCTTCTCCTGCCGGGGGGTACATGCCTTTAACTTATTCAGTTCTCCAAGCTACTATAAAATTTGTGTGTGCCTTGTCAGGACTAGATCCTCATGATTTTTCATGTCACTCGCTCAGAAGAGGTGGGTGAACCTTTTTGCGCATGCAGGGTGCGTCAATAGAGGAGCTTAAGGCTCGTGGAGATTGGCGGTCAGAATGCGTATTTAAATACATTGCCTTGCCTTTGGCAGACCGCATTTTGAATGACATGCGGGCAGTTAATGCAATTGATAGCTGTGCGTTGCTAGACGACTAGTCGTCTTACGCACTTTTTTCTTTTCTCTTTCTCTTCTTCTTGGCTGGCTGGGCGTGCGCCCTTGGCAGTGGCCAGCCAGATGTCAGTTGATGGTCATAGGACCCACTTACATTGATTGATAGTTGATTATGGAGTTGTTGCTCAACTTACTGTTATTATGAATTGATGCGATATTGCCTTACACGGCTTCACCATGCATTGTGTCTAAGCATGAATAAACTGATGTCGCCCTTGTTATTCTAGCCTCTGCTTCTTACAACTTGTATACAAGACTGTATACGGCTGTAAGGCCAAAGCAGACTCCGGCTATACTACTTCATGATACTACTCTAGTTCCCGGCTCTGGCACCAGGGGACTATTGGCGCTGCCTGCGCTGCTGGGCTGCCGCTGCCTGCAGGGCTGCCACTCGCTCCTTCGGCTCCACCCGAACAACTACTGTGTGTTTTGTTTTTTTTACGGTAGGCAGTGGCCAGCCAGATGTCAGTTGATGGTCATAGAACCCACTTACATTGATTGATAATTGATTATGGAGCTGTTGCTCAACTTACTGTTATTATGAATTGATGCGATATTGCCTTACATGGCTTCACCATGCATTGTGTCTAAGCATGAATAAACTGATGTCGCCCTTGTTATTCTAGCCTCTGCTTCTTACATCGGCTATTAAGAAACAAATAAAAGGGCCACCATTTTTGTCACCCCGAGCGTGGAGAAGCGTATTCGATTATTCGACCCGAGTCTGCAGGATGTGCGCATGCGCCAAAAAGTGGCTCGGGTGACCAGAGTCGATTAATCGATTACGCCCCTAATGTACAAAAAAAAAAGAGAGACAAATAAGTGTTCACACTTCCTGTCTACCATTCGCTATATCGCTATATCGCTATAACCCTGATGCTTATCCTAACCCTAACCCTTATTCTAACCCTAATCCATTAGGGCACATGGCAGGATACGACGTGATAAAGGAGTGCCATACTAATAAGCGTTCTGGATATTCATACGGTCCCATACGAATAAGGAATAGCCACTTCCTACGTTTATTTGGGAGGCGAACGGCGTTCCATCAGTATTGGCTTTCATTGAGCTACCACTTATACTATTTTAGTGTGCTCTTCCCCCACCAGGGGGCGGGGTGAGGGTGGGAGGAGGTGGAGTTGGGAGAAAGTGGTTGTGGGGGAGCAGGTTTCTAAGTTAAACGCTTTTAATTTCCACCCCTATAGTAGAAATATGAGAACGCAATTATTTCTCATAGCCATTTCATTTAGGCAAACCTACTACTGGTAATACAAGTAATATGCCTATGAGTAAGGCAGTGGAATTAGTTTAGGCCTACTCTATATAAATTCCGCAGAAATAGCTGTTTCCGGTTTCCTTTATTTTCTGGTTCTGAGTAAATCTGTACTTACAGATTGTGTCTGCTGGTGACCAGCATGGCACAAATAGTAATTCTGATTCTGGTCTCCAATCCCAGCTAACAAAAATACGTCACACTGACGTCAGTATAATGTTATTGAATGTTACAATAACGTTATAATTCGCGCTACTCGGCAAAAGAGAAGAGACGAGAACAGTAACATGAACTTTTGGAAAGTTTAATGAAAAAGAAACATTGCGGGGCCTGAAGCAGGCTATCAGTGGGTGACAGGGACCCGTCAGTACCGTAGCCGACAAGGGCAGTCATTGTATCAGAAGCAGGTGGCAGATCCAGTAAGCTTGAACAGGAGAGGGATCAGCGCTCACCCCCCCAGAACGAGGGTGGGAGGGTGGGGAAGTGAACAGTGGGAGGCACCGAGGTAAAGTGGCTTAGCAGCATGACAGAGCACAAAAGTAAACAGCAGGAACTTGCCTCGTGCGCAAATTACACATGTTAGCCTCCGCCAACATGCTCAAAAAAAGTCATATAAATGTTATTTTGTATGGAGTAAATAACATTATATAACATTATTTTATAACGTTATCGTTTATTTTTTTAAACGTCAATAGGACGTTTTTTTAATAACATTTGAGAACTCTTTTAACCCCCTTTGTGTGATATGATGAAGATTTTGTAGAAAAATCAAGACCTAAATTGAAGTAGAGAACCCTCCTTTTGAAGAACTGAAAGGTAATTTCTACCACAAATCATGACACTGGAGGAGTAAACTCCAATTTAAAAAAAATCAGTTTAATATCATAGAGATGCATGCACCTCATATCAGATATTAAGATGATAAGACAATAATCTTGCCTAAAAAGTTAAGCTAAGAGCGGATGCCTGTTTTACAAAACCCAGCACTCCTCACTAAAACACTTTTGCAATGAAAATGGTGTTTCATGAGCACGGGCAGGCATTTGTAACTTCCTACTCTCTACTGACCTGTTCCGAAAGCAACCTTATTACATCTCACCTATGTTTGTTAGTTAGGCACATTTTAACATCCTTCTCAACCATATCTCGGGTGGCCTGCCGCTGGTTGTCACTGCCCCGCGTCGAGCCACCACCCATGGCCCAACGTTGGCCTGGCGGTGTAAAATCTATTCTTTTAAAAGAAAATTCTTTTAAAAATTTAAATTTCTTTTTAAAATCTTAACTCGGTAATTCGGTTGCTTTTGAAGCAGGTCGGTGGAGAGTCAGAAGTTATAAATGCCCGCCAGTGCTCATTAAACACCATTTTCATTGCAAAATCCTTTTGGTTAAGATTAAATAAATAAATATTTTTTTAAGAATAGATTTTACACCGCCAGTGGACCAAAGGTGGAAAATGTGTGGTAACCGTCTGATCAATACATCAGTATAACGTTACTGTGACGTTATAACATTACAATACATGGTATACAGTTTATTGTTACTGTGATGTTATAAAGTACCATAACCAAATAATAACATTAGCTTGACATTACTTAATGCAGGGATGAAAGTGGTATCCGGGGGAAAAAAGCGGAAATGCTGATTTTCTCCCATAGGATTAGCATTGTCAGGGAATCGCGGAAAATTCCCGAAAGTCTGGTTTCATACATATTGGTATATGCTGATAGTGCTGCACCATTTGAAGCATGTATTAGTAGTATACGCTGATAGTGCTGCGGGATTGCAGTAGGGGCCTACAGGAATAATCCCGGAATTCCGCGAAATCGCGGAGATCTTTCATCCCTGTTAATGTTATGTGTTAGCTGGGTGTTTTCCTTTATTTTTCTCTTTCCACGTCGCTTTCCATACTGGCGGATGAAAGCGACGTCGATGCGGCGGCGGCGATTTGTTTACTCTACGTTCGTTGATTCGAAAATATAAATATTAATATCGCCGCCGTTGCGGCGGCAGCATTAATATTGCTTCGAATTTAGGGTTAATTTCATGAAATTTCACTTAGTGCATATGTAATTCTATTAAATATGACAGCATTGAATAGATTTGGGCCTAATGAACTGTCGCGTACAGCGCTATACCTCCAATTTTACAGGGGTAACACCGGTTAAGCTTTTGGTGTTAGGCCTATCACCGACTCGTGCATACCACTTTTCGCCGCTACCCGGGGGATTCCCGCCTACCACCGTTTTGGCTCGCTACCACCGACTCCTGCATACGGCCCCTGGTATAGTTCACGTGATCATTTTATCAGCTGGCCGCTTGATTAGCATACATTACACTCATGTGTTATCAAGCAGCCATGCCCTGCCTATCCGTTTGGGCTATGGATGGTGGGTGATGTTGTCCCTTCCACACATCACTTGTAATACATAAATGCTAACCATATATAAGCAATTATACGAGCATAATTATCCGGAAACCGATTATCTATTGAACACAGTTCATATCAACTGACACTACACCAAGTAATGGCACTTATCAACTCAAGCGACTGTGGGTACTCAGGTTAATTTGACATGTTTCCACATTTAGTTTTTTTGTTCAAGTGTTTTTATTCCTCTGAATAACATGTTGCCAGTGCAAATGCACTGGTCTTCCAGCCCTAATCACAATTGCCTCTACACAGTAAACAAATCTACAACAATACACAGATAGACAATTACAGGAAAATAAGAAAAACATCAGTACATGAATGATAGGTAAAGAACAAGATAAGAGAAAAAGAAACATATGCGAGGAGGTAACTATGTTAGACTAGTATGGTAGGCGTTAGTAGGGGGTGGGGCATAACTGATTATCTTTCTAGTATTAACATACTCGTTGAAAGGGTGATGGGGGATTTAGGGTGGGCCTTTGTGATTGAACTTGTGTTCATGGTAATCTCAGGTGGGGCCTATTGAGTTAGTAAGTAGGTTAATATTGATTAATCATGTACCTCAGTAGGATCCAACTAGAATCATTTCCAGGCTCATTCCATTGTATATGGGTTTTTTGGTCTAGTTGGCTGCTACTGGTTGAGTTTACAGTGTTTGTTTGGGGGGGGGGGGGGAGGCAGGGGGAAAGGGAAAGGAATGGCTAATAATGATTAACTAATGCAATATTATAAGCGAATCCTTCCTACCGATGATTTATGGTCAGGAGTTCGAATCCCGGCCAAGTCAAACCAATGACGTACAAAACTGATACTTGTTACTACCCAGCCTCGGGCTCAGCATTACTAGGACATGTTCTAAACTATTTTTTGTTGTTGGTAAATATGTTTATTCTGCTGAATAAGTCTTTTGTCAGTGCCGAAGCACTGGTCTTCCAGCCATTTTTCAATTCAGTGTTATTTACACAAAAGGTATATAGAATAAGGTGTACAATACCTGTTGAATAGACAATTTGCACCATGTAACACAATGAAATTCTGAAATCCAAAAGTTCCATAACAATATGGTACAGTAGTGTCATATAACTAGATCAATATTAGTCAGATCAATGTGAGTATTTACATAGTATTTCGAATGTAAGCAGAAGTTATCTTCTGTATTCAGTTGGTAAACTTGGAGTAAGTCTTAATGTTCAGTTGCAGTTAGGCAAGCGGTATATAAATGTTGGTTTGTTAGGAAAATTCTAGTGTAATTCTAATGTAGCTAGTTATGTGAGTTTATGAATTATGTTGTTGGGGTGGGGTTGTTAATGTATCAGAATAATGTGACTGAGTGGGATATCGGGTCAATGGTTAAAGAGAGTGATGCTATTAGCTTTAAAAAAATTGAATTTTATTCATATATATATCTTTTGTTAGTGCCGTAGCACTGATCTTCCGACCTTAAGTGTTACAGGTATTTACACAATTCTTTTTACATCGTTTATATATATGAGTCAGGATCAAGAAAAGAGGCCAATTGGGGAAAGTTGTCGGCGTCGAGCATGGATGTCAGCGTCGATCGGTATAATTATAATTTAGCATTGACAGAGGTGTTGGAAAGTCCTTAAATTTATCCTGAATCTAAAGGTCGAGAAAATACAACCTTATTTGTTTCTAGGATAATTTAATATAAAACAAAGAAATGCACTACACTTTATGAATTGCGACGCCGACATATGTTAAAGTTGTCGGCGTCGATCATTGGATGTCGGCGTCGATCGGTATAATTATAGTTTAGCATTAACAGAGGTGTTGGCAAGTCCTTAAATTTATCCTGAATGTAAAGGTCAAGAAAATACAACCTTATTTGTTTCTAGGATAATTTAATATGAAACAAAGAAATGCACTACACTTTTTAAGAATTGCGATGCCGACATCTTCAATTGACCACCAATTGGCCGGCCCATTTTCGTGAGGCTGACTCATATCCATGGATTTTCAATCGGTTATCATTCCGTTAAAAACAACAACAAAAAGAGATAATATAGTGGTTAGCAAACTTAGCATAGGGTTATATGGCTCGCTAACTGAATCAACGATTCCCACCACTAACCAGCCCTCTGATGGCACTGATAGAGGATTTCCACCACCAACCAGCCCTCTGATGGCACTGATAGAGGATTTCCACCACCGACCTGCCCTCTGATGCCTGTAAAAGAATTGATTTTGTGGGAAGCAGCTGACTATGCACGTACTCTGTGGAAAAGGTCTTATGCAATTTATACTTGTCACTTCCTAGCCTGGCACTCAGCATTAATAGGACAGGGCAAGGACTGGTTAGCTCAGTGCCAGGATAATGTCACTTGAGTGGGATATCGGGTCATGGTGGTTTTATTTCCCAGTGGGGCAGCACTATAAAGTTGCAATGAGTACACACTGTCACAAGTCAGTACCCATCCTGATATGACCTTAGATGTTGCCAGGACATACAACTCCAACAACCAACCAACTAATAGCTTTAGATATGCCACATGGATTATATAATTATAAATAAACTTCAAGGCTTTCCCATGAAATTGAAAGTGGCTTTATGCCACCTGTGCACCATGTTTATCACTTGTCAAATATGTTTTTTTCCCACTATTACTCAAATCGGCCAAACAGCGCCTTTCTAGTAGGGCAAAGCGGCAGTCCATGCATGAATGTAGCTATTTTATACTTTATTGTATGTCAAACCAATAAGCTGAAAAATCACCAGAGACTGACGGGCTACATCATTACACCAGCAAAATAAAAACCTCTCCCGGCCACATCTATTGGCTTCACATAAAAAGAAGATGATTTAAGTCAATGCTTGACATTTTCGCCCCAAACACTCTCCTTACCTGACCCTGATTTGTGTCATCAGTGAATAGATAGATAGCTCGCCATGAATATGGCTATATTTGGTGACATGGCGTAACACCCCCCAAGTTACTCGCTCGCTCGCCCACTCACTCACTCACTCACTCACTCACTCACTCACTCAGACGGAATGGCCGAATGAGGTAGAGCGTCCGTCTCCTGTGATAGTAGATTGTGAGGTCGTGGGTTTGAACCCTGGTCGAGTCAAACCAATGACTTAAAAATTGATACGTGTCGCTTCCTAGTCAGGTGCTCGGCATTATAAGGATAGGGCAAGGACTGGTGTGCTCAGTGTCAGGATAATGTGACTGAGTGGGATACCAGGCCATGGTGCCAGCAGCCTGGTTTCCCAGTGGGACAGCACTATAAAGTCACCATGAGTGCGCACTGTCACCACTCGGTACCCATCCTGATATGATATTAGATGACATAAGATGTTGCTAGGACATAAAACAACAAGAAACAAACACTCACTCAGAGATAGATAGATAGCTGCCATGTTCAGAATTGTTCAACGTAAAACTCCAACTACCAACTACCAACCAACCAACAAAGTAGTTTTAGATATGCCACATGGATATATCGTTGTATAATGGAGACTGTGCTTTTCCACCATCACTAGCCACATCATTCATTACCATACCAGTGTATCATTATATAATGGAGACTGTGCTTTTCCACCATTACTAGCCACACCATTCATTACCAGTGTATTATAATATACTGGAGACTGTGCTTTTCCACATTCACTAGCCACACCATTCATTACCGGGGTATTATTATATACTGGAGACTGTGCTTTTCCAGCATCACTAGCCACACCATTCATTACCGGTGTATTATTATATACTGGAGACTGTGCTTTTCCACCATCACTAGCCACATCATTCATTACCAGTGTATTGTTATATACTGGAGACTGTGCTTTTCCACCATCACTAGCCACATCATTCATTACCAATGTGTCGTTATGTAATGGGGACTGTGCTTTATCATTCTCAACATTAACATATAAGGCTTTGGATGCTGGATCAGTGGGGCTGGATTTGCTACTTGGGAGGATGATTTCTCCATTCTCCATTGTCACACAGTTATTAGAGCTACCTGGCCCTTCTTCGCTTGTGCATTTTACCACACTGTTTGTAAACGCAGCTGGACTTGGAAGCGCTTCCTCGGGGTCTTCTAGTGGTCTCTGATCTTGGTGAATGACTGATTCAGCTGGCAAACCGGAAGCTGTGGCTTCCATTGCTCCCTGCGTCGCTGGTATCCTTATGCTTCTTATTTCCCTAAAAGTCATCCATTCTGTCGACTCCGCTGGTACCCACTCGGGAAGCACCTCCCCAGCAGGATCCAGTTGACCCGTTGCAGTGTCTACACTGCCAGACTGAGCCCCGGGTGGTAGAGATGGCAGGGCGGGGCGGGTGCGGCTGTGCGGTTGGTCGCCATGGTTACCAGCATTAATTTCCAATGTGCTCTCCTCTCGATCAGCCTTGACAGACTCACTGCTCCCTGGAATGCTGTCTCCAGCACCCATTGTCTGTATGTTATTCGCTGTCTCCTGCGGTGAATCGCCACACACAACCGTGTTTACATACTCAGCCAATCTGTCCGAGGGATGCTCCGAGTTAGTGTGCCCTTCACTCACTGGTGGCGCTCCGACTTCTCCTCGATCGGCGGTCACTGGCATCTCTGCTGACATGTCAGGAGCTGTGGGTTCCAGCGGTATTGGAGGGTGTGTTATGCTTCTCACTTCTCTGATGGTCATCCATTCGGCGTCGTCCACTGAAACAGGGTCAGCAGGTCGGCCCAGATTTTGCGCACTGGTGTATTCATTCTCAGACCGATCCTCGGGGGATGTGGGTTGCTGAGCCAGGCCGGGGGTGGAAGATGGTTGAGTCTGCTTAGCTATTCTGAACAAAGCAGACACAATTGAATTACATTCATTAAAGTTTGTATGCACCATTTGGGTTTTACTACTACTTTTAGGCATGAATGGGAGCAGGGATTGTGAATGTAGGTTAAAATTAAGTTATAAAATAGGTACGGCGCAAAATTAAAAAATATGCATACTGCAATGTATTTTGATTGCTTCCTGTAGAAATTGTAATTACAAACCAAAATCCAAAAGACAGGAAGTCTATATCTATTATAGTTTTTGAGATCATCTTAATTTTTTAAAGATTTAATATATATAAAAATGTGTTACTATTGAATTCAAAATGGAACTGTGACCAAATGTAATAAAAAGTGGAACCATGTGAGGGGAGTTCTGCTAACCAATTTCCATTGTACACATAAAGGAATTTTAAATGTCAATTGCTAAATCCATTTGTGAAGCAGATTTTTAATAAGACTATGTCAAAAATGCAATTTATAACAAAAAATAAGATCCTGATTTAGCCAAAGAACCATTTTCAAAGCATCGTTTTTTCTTGAAAAACTGCAGCAAGACTGAATAGATGTTCAATACGTCACATGTTCATACTAAATCATAGCAACGTAATAGCCTATTTCTTTTCCAAACCTCTCACTGCACATTTATAATCAAAAGATATAGCCTAAAATGTGAAAACAATTAATTGTTTGCATGATTTCATTTGATGACTCGTTTATATTCAATGGATTATGATATGGGACCTCCTCATATCGACTGAAATAAGACATTAGGTATAACCACCACACCTACGGCAAGAGTAGTAATAGTAGTAGTATGCAGTCTCATACACATCAAGGGCATTATTGAAATAGTGGTTGGATAGATGATAGGACTTAATTCATTGCTGCATATCTCCTAGATAAAATAAAAAGCATGTGCCTTATTGTAACCCCTTATATATATATTTTACCTCGGTACCGCACCTCTGTCTAGTCGTAGTCCAGGAAGAAGGAAGCACATCCGGGTCCAGCAATTAGCATAATCTACTCACAACGGGAGGACAAGAAGAAGCCACTGGTGAAGAAGGGTAAGAAAAAGAAGTCCAAGAAGAGCAAGAAGAGTAAGTCTTCTTCCTCGGATTCATCGTCAGACTTGTCGTCAACAAACCCCGACTCGGACACCCAGCAGGCGGGTAAATACGCCAAGCTCAGTGGCAAGGTGGTCAAGAAGTGCAAGACACTTAAGAGGAAAAAGATCCAGACCACCATGATGAGGAAGACCATTCAGGGCCACTTCAACACTTTCAAGCCGGGGGACATGATTATGAAGCTGACAGAAAAGTTCATCGGGATCAAAGGGATCCCGGAATCGGCCATCAAAGAGATGGATAGCGATGTCAAGCTGAGTGAGGACCGCAACAAGTTTGAAGGGGTCCTACACACTGTACACAAAGCTGTACTATCGGCTCTCGCAGCCATCACACCTATAGCAAATTGGATGATGACCGAGAACATGTTCTTGTCTCTGTGCGAGGAAATGGACGGTGGAATTGCGCTGCTCACAGTCGCCAGCAATTTCCTCTCCTACAGATGTTACGAAAATGTCTTCAAGGCCATCTGTTCAGATGCTGGAAAGCAGGTAGCCAGGTCCAAGAAGGTGTCGGACAATGATGGGAAGGAATATACGTTATTCCTTGCCCTCAAGCCAGTGAAAGGCAAGCCGCTGGACAAAACTAAGATGTTTGGTGGCCAACTCCAGTACTTGTTCAAACAAGTGGAGACCAGATCCAAGAGCGGGAAGCACATGGAAATGGACAAAAAGAAATCTGGAGACGTGAATGCTACCCGCTTCAAGAAGACGAGGCAGGATTTTCGAAGCCGTCAAACCGGACAGCGAGGAGGCCGGTTCGGAACGAACTACAGCTATCAGGCCAGGGGTAGGAGGCCAGAGGCAGTCATTCGGCTGGAACGATGGGAACAGACCATTCAAGAGGGAGTTCAATGCCCAGAAACCATTCCCCCGCCCAGGAAAAAAGTAGAAGTCACAACGCAGACTCCAGTAAGCAAATTCAAAGCTGGTAATCTAAATAATTGCCCCATGAATATGGCCTATGCTGCCGACACGGCGTAAAGCAACCACCAATCAATCAAATAATTGCCTACTGGAATGGAATAACATTACGGAGAATTTAGCTATACTTAGCTGAGCAGAAGGAGTGAGAATACCACTTTTGGAGGAGCCTATTCAAGATAGCATATCCTTTCCGTACCATTTTGATACTTCAGAACCTGAGGCCATGAACTTTCAGGTTCACCAATTTTGTGAAAAAGGCATTATAGAACCAGCACTTCATGAGCCTGGGGAATTTATTTTTAATATTTTCATGAGACCCAAGCCAAATGGAGATGTCAGACTAATTTTGGACTTAACAAGGTTAAACAAACTAGTTGAGTATAAACATTTCAAAATGTTGTTGCTAGAAACAGCTAGAGACTTAGTAACACAAGACATTTGGCTAGCCAGTGTGGATCTCAAAGATGCATACTATACAGTACCAATTTATAAATCTGATCGTAAATATCTCAGGTTTTGTTGGAATGATAACCTTTATGAGTTTACATGTATGCCTAACAGACTAGCTTGAGCTCCACACATTTTCACAAGGTTGCTGAAACCATTTTTTTCCCACATGGCTAGGAAAGGACATTTTATGTTTCCGTATATTGATGACTCATTTATTGTGGCACAAACACAACACCATTGTCAGACAGCAGTAGACAAACTATGTTAAACATTTAACAATTTAGGTTTCTA
Organism: Branchipolynoe longqiensis; assembly: GCA_030323885.1. Lineage (NCBI taxonomy): Eukaryota > Metazoa > Annelida > Polychaeta > Phyllodocida > Polynoidae > Branchipolynoe > Branchipolynoe longqiensis. The sequence goes on from CM059191.1 coordinate 30,659,726, forward strand.
CATACATGAAACTAAATCAGTATTAACGCCAACAAAGAAGTTAAAGTTTCTGGGATTCTTTATTGACACCATAGAAATGACCATTTCATTAACTGAACAAAAAGTTGATAAATTTACAACAACAGCAAACCAATTATTACAATTGAACAAACCAAAGATGAGGCAAGTGGCAATGCTGATAGGAATTATGATAGCCTATGGCCCAGCTATTCTGTATGGCAAGGCACATATTAAATCGCTAGAAATAGATAAGAACTTAGTGTTAGCGTGTACTAAAGGGAATTTTGAACAGCCCATGACCATTTCGCCAGAAGGCCTAAATGATATTATGTGGTGGCTATCACACATTACGAATTCGCCCAACCCCATTAGAATGGAAGAACCCAATACTACAGTTACAACAGATGCTTCACTAGAGGGTTGGGGGACTCACAGAGACCAACAGGTAACAGGTGGTCGGTGGATGGAAGATGAAACCCCGATCACATAAATGTACTAGAGCTTAGGGCTATTTATCTAGGATTATGTAGCCTAGTTCGATTACCTAAAAATCATGTAAGGGTATTAACAGATAACACTACAGCTATGGCTTATATACGTAATATGGGAGAGACTCGTTACAAACCAAGTAACCATTTAGCCAAACTAATTTGGGACTGGGCAGTGGAACATGACATATGGCTAACGGTAGCACATATTCCAGGCAGTCAAAATACTTTGGCTGACAAGAAAAGTAGACATTTTCATGACCATCTAGAATGGTCATTAAATCAGAGTATGTTTAACCACATTTGTGATAAATGGGGCAAACTAGAAATTGACTTATTTGCATCATGCAACAACAAAAAGTCACCCAAATATGTGTCTTGCCATCCAGAGCCAGAAGCCTGGAGAGTAGATGCATTTTCTCTGATTTGGAATAATAAATTTTATTACACATTCCCACCATTCAGCAATATCAGCAGAGTGGCCAAGAAGATCAAGATGGATCACTCACACGCAGTACTGATAATACCAGCACAACCATGGCTAGCGGCAGTAACCTTAGAAGCCAAAGGCATGCTCAGGTTTCCATGAGAAAGGAACAACCTACAACATCAAGGGCCACTAACAGTTCACGGAGACGTGTTAACAACACCCCTTTTGGCATTCCTTTTTTGAGAAAACGCTTAGAACAATATGGTTTAGACAAGATTACACAAGAAAGACTTATTTCAGATACCTGGAGGAAAGGAACGGTGAAATTATAGACAAGTTATTTAAAGAAATAGGGACTTCATTGTCTGATTAAAGGAGTCAAGCCATTAAAACCTACAATAGCCCAAGTTGTAAGATTTCTAAGAATATTAGAAGATGAGGGATTAGCATTTGGTCCAATTAATGTGGCAAGATGTGCACTTTCAATTATTCTACCGAGGATAGATGGACAAAGGATTGGAAAGCATCAGTTAGTACACTGGTTTAATAAATCAGTGTATGAAAGAAACCCACCCAAACCCAAATGCGTCGATAGTATTTAAGTTATTCAAGTCATGGCCTAGTAATAGACATTTATCAATGAAGGAACTAGGATTTAAGTTAGCAGTGCTATTACTGCTAGTGACGGGACACAGAGGCCAAACAATTGTGGCACTGTCTCTGGATGGACTAGAAATAGGTAAGGATGAGGCAACATTCAATTTGGAGACATTACTAAAGTCGAATCGTACAGGGGACCCACTGTCCACAGTACATGTAAATAGTTTTCCGGATGATAAATGGATTTGTGTAGTGTTAGCCATTAGGCGTATATATCCAAGTCACGTGCAATAAGGAATTCCAGGCAGCTTCTGATAACCACATAAAGAACCACTCGCAAGATGGACCATCAAGGTGCTTAAACAGGCATGCGTCAATACTGGACGCTACACATCTCAATCAACATGTGGAGCCATGCTCTCCAAGGCAAAACAGTTAGAAATCTCAGTTAAGAGAATCCTGGTGCACGTGAGCTGGAAGACGGCTAGATCGTTTGCAAAACATTACAACACACGACTAGAAAGTCAAGTGGTCTGGCTGCTCGCATACTCACTGACTAAAGACCGGTGAGAAACACAAAATTCTATTTTGTACTAAAACATTATAGGATGTTTAAATATT
>CM059191.1:30662364-31015688 GCA_030323885.1 Branchipolynoe longqiensis
GTCAGCGGGCTGCCTGGGATCCGGTAACAACTGTTGAAGCTGCTCCCGTATCATCTGGGCAATCTTGTCTTCCTTACTGGAGAGCCCTGCCCTAGGTGAAGAACCCTCAGACTGGCCCGAAGCCAATGCAGGGTTCTCCTCGCGATCTGTTGTGGGCGACGCCCCCGCACTACTCTGCTTCGCCGCCATATCGACGACCCTAAAACGAAGCAAAACGACGTTTTTAGACCAAAATTAAGCCGCAACTAGCCAACAGAACAGCGGTACAAGCGCCTATCAGCACTGTAAAGCATAAAAACTGTATTTACACCAGTTTATGCGAGGCGTTTAAGGCATATTTAAGTCGAAAAGCACACAGCTGGGATACCAGCGTTTAGCCACGACGGGTCAGGACCAGTGTAGTTCCTGCCACGCCCTCTGTGTGCTACACTTCTCCTTTCTGTGGCTACTACACCAACAAACCGGAGAAAATATTAACACACTCGGGGGTTCGCCTACACTTGAGAAATCTATCAAAAAAAGACACTTAAGGCATCGATTTCCCTTTATCTAACTAAACGAAGATTGACTCCTGTCAATCCGCTCTCCGTTCGGCAACGGGCGAGTGCTATACTTTGTTTTTTTTTACTCAAACTTCACAAAAAGCTCTACTTCAAAAACAATGGCGGTGTTCAGTCCGATACTAAGCACTGGAAAGGTACGCGGCAATAATAAGACCACAAACCCAACATAAAAGTAAAAAAGCAAGAACAACGAAAAACGACAAAATATCATTCAAAAACGCTACTCAAAGCGACAAATATGTGCGTAAAACATTCATAAACAAATCCCTGCAATATTTCACGCGTACTTACTCGTTAACGCGTCAAAATCTTGTAAAAACTGCTCGTACACCTCGTAACGTCCTCCCGTTACGAGTGGAATATGCTAATTGACGTACCGGATGTTGCTTGCTTCTCCCTCGGCCTCGAGTAGCCGAGGCGGTGTACCGAGGTAAACTACGTTCTCATTTGCATCGAATGTTATTGTGGTCACATTCCTTCATTATTCGAGTCCATAAGCAAATTCACACATTCTAGTTTCTACCAGCACCATTTCATAGTTTGGGACCATCGGGGCCGAACGTCTTTTAAATATTCGGAATCCCCTTTTTTCTCTTTTTTTTGTGTGTGACGTCATTCGGGTCGGGATAGCCCCGTCGCAATGCGAGACTGTTTTCTGTTCCGACATGTTCATTCACTGAAACTTCACATAGCTGGGATTATAAAGAATTCTTTCCCATCAACCTTCCATATTCGGCATCGACAAGGTAAGTATTGTTTAGCAAACTGAGCATCGTATGGTGCATTGATGGTTGTGTAGTGAACAGAGTATATTCATATAAATTGATCTCATTGTGACACGGCCAACTGTCACTCTAGTCTCTAGTCTAGTCTAGACTCGAGTAAACGGCCTTGGCTTAGGCTTAGCTTAGTAACAGAAATATCACTCCAATGTAATTCACCGTTCAGCATTTAATCTGACACTGAGTTACTGTTTAGTAAATACATGTTATTGTTTAGTAAATACATGTTTCATTGCAAATATTTAGACTACGTTGTAGTTTACCCCTGTAGGCCTACTGTAAGTACGGGGTGAATCTTTTATCTACTACTGGCCAAACAAGTTGTTACATAACATAGTCATAGACATAGTCCGATGGTTTTGAGTTTCTATCATATTTTTAGATCAACATATAGACTACATCACGGTTCCGACTGCGCATGCGCTGAAACCGGGGCCAGGAGCAAAGCAAAGGCGTATGGCCATTGAGTTTGCCGATACGCATAGGGCAAAACTGGCATTTTATTCAAAATAAATAGAAATACATAACTGTAACTCAGGGTGCGATCACCGTACGGTCTGGCCGATGTGGCGAGTTGCGGTCGACGCAAGCACGCCGTAACGCATTTGTGACCGTAGCATTAGTATGTTTTATATTTAAACATAAAATAGTTGATCAGCACACCAGTATCTTAAGCCGTGTTCACACCTCGGCGTTAACTCGCCTCATCTAGTGCGCCTAATCTAAGTCGGCTCACATTGGCCGTGTGAACCCGATGTTGAGGCGGATTAGGGCTGAGTCGCCTCATGTAGTTCGCCTCATCTAGTTCGCCTCGCGTGGTGGTTTAAATGAAGCGAACTAGCTTGAGTCGGCCCATATTGCCTGTGTGGACGGTAGCGGTTTAGATGCGGCGGATTAAGGACGTGACAGTCGAGACCTGAGTTGTTGACTTTCCGCTATATTTGCTGTATGAAGCTGATAGCTGTGCACAGATATTTTTTTCATCATTTATTTTTAGGGTTTCACTGCCCAGCAGAAGTTTTGACCGTTCCAAACCAATACGATTCAGTCCATACATATCTGGGTCGAACCCACACTCTCTCGTGCCAACGTCGACTAACCGAAACTGGCGCTGGTTAGTTTGGACTTGCTCATGCGCAGATATCGATTTCCGCCTTAAACCGCCCCAAGTACTGCATGTGTGGACACGACTCACTTTCACGCCTAGTTCGCCTCATCTAGTTCGGCCTAAAGTTGTGGGTGTGAACACGGCTTAAGTTTTCTTACAACTGAGCGTGTTTGTGAATAATGCTTATGTAAAAGTTTGGCGATTTGGAAAAGCTGTGTGTTAGTATATATCGGTACATTGAATCAGCGAAGTGCTGCTTGGCGCAACAACGACCAGCGTTAATCCCACAAAGTCATGCATGGTTGAGCACTAGGAGAAACATAGTCAGTGTATGTATCTATATATGTATACATATATATATGTATAAATTGTAGGGGAACAATGTGTTGTTATTATTATTATTTTTATTATATGTGGTACATAGCTTTCGGAACATAGAAAATAATGATTCACTAAATTAATCAAAATATACATATATTTGTCATTGGAATTAACATTTGATTAACTTCTTTTTTTGTTGTTAATGTGCACCGTTGCTACATTTCTTTTAATGCGCCTGACATTTATTCGATCAACATTGTCCCTATTGATTTTACGATTGAAATTTACTTTGAGGATTTTTTTTTTTAATTAAAAAAATTTAAAAGAAGGTAATTTGTGGTGATATTGTTAACAACAACAGAGTCGCGCAGGGTACCCGTGCCTGGCTGCCAAATGGCAGGCGCCTTCGTGATTCAGCAGCCCAAATGGAGCTGTCCGGAGGATGTGCCGGGGATTGACCTTGAAGAGAAGCTGTCAGTGGCCGCTCTGCATGACAAGGTCACGAAGCTTCTCAGCGGACATCCGGCGTTGCTCGAGCGCAGTTTCCAACAGGTGTCACAGGACGGTCCGAGTGGTGGCAGTGCGCTGAGGATAATGCAATGGAACATACTCGCTGACGGTGAGGGAATATTCCCGATGTCGGACATCCGGGCACTTTTTGCGCTCACAATGCTCGATGGGTAAAACAAATGCCACTGTCATAGAGACAACATTAAAACTACCCTAACTATCACAGTAATTTGCACTTTTTGGTGCTTTGAAAGCAAATTTCTCTTGTTTCTATTAAATAGTTCAGATCTTTCTCTACAATTTCACATCCAGCATTTCTTTTATCAGCGAATTGGAAGTTCTTGAATTTACTTTGCGAAAATTGTTTTTGAGGCCATGATCCGGTAACGCTACCACTGGCACTGACACTCAATATATCCCAACTTTCACTATTATCTCTGATTAATACTTTCTGAGAAAATTGCTCTTAGGTTAAATTAAATACTTCAGATCTTCCTCTTCAATCGCGCATTAAGATATTTTAAAGTTATTTGACATCAAAACATGCCAACTTAATTTTGTCATGCATGCCAAAACTCTGGCACCATAGAAACAGGTTAGAACTATTAAATTGACTTATTACGACCTTCTGTGCAGCAAAAATGTGCTTAATATGTGCACCAGTATCTAAGTTGAGTATGTAGAATTAAGTCTAGATAAGTCTTTGGTTTTAAAAATTAGATGTTTTCATGGCACTATGCAACTGTAAGCACGCACCTTATCTACCTAAGTGAATTTAAATGATCCCTGTATCCCTGTGGTTTACTGTGCAACTGGTTTAATTTTTGGAAGCCCTTTGCTCCCAGTAAAGAAAAGCCTCTCACCTCTCTTCTCATCAGCATTGAGCATGGGCGAGGACAACTTTGTGCGATGCCCGATAGAGGCGCTCAAGTGGCCGATACGGCGCATGCGCATTCTGCAGGAGATATTGCGCGTCAACCCGGATGTACTGACACTGCAAGAGGTCGACCACTTTGGTTTCTTCAAGCACGTGCTCGCCACTTGTGGATACAGGGGCATCTTCTTCCCGAAGCCGCACTCGCCTACCCTGTATGTGGATGGCAACAGCGGGCCAGATGGATGCGCCATCTTCTACCGGGCCGAGAGGCTGAGGCTGCTGAAGGAGGACAGCATCGTGCTCCGGACGCTGCCCGGTAAGGTGTGCACCAACCAGGTGGCGATCATCGCCGACTTCACGGTGCGCAACGCTGGACGAGCCATCACTGTGGTGACGACACACCTCAAGGCGAAGAGCGGCTGGGAGCAGCTGAGGTTCGAGCAGGGCAGCTATCTGGTGCAGTACCTGGAGGAGCGCTATGCCAGCAAGGCCCTTGTCGTGTGCGGGGACTTCAACAGTGACTGCGATGAGCCGGTGTACTCAGTGTTCCGCAAGAGCGTGCTGCGGGTGGACAGCGCGTACCGCGTGGCGGGCGGTGTTGATGAGGAGCCCGCCTACACGACATGGAAGATCAGGGGCTGCCCCGATGGGCAGTCGGAGGAGTCGAAGCGCTCGCTTGATTATGTGTGGTATGCGCGTGACAAGCTGGTGCTAAGGGCCGTGCTCGGGCTGCCCTCGCCGGAGATGATAGGCGAGGATCGCCTACCCTCGCACTCCTACCCTTCGGACCATCTGGCACTAGCCACTGACTTCGATTTAAAATAACACCATCCCGAGCCAAAGCATCTTGCAACCCAAACTTACCCTAAATGATACCTCAGTCATACTACTGCTTGCGGCCACAGAAAGGGATGGTCGCAGAGAGATCCTCAGTGGTCGCCGACATCCTTACGACCATTTGGTCGAAAGGAGGTTGCAGTTATTGCACTAAAACCCTCCTTGCAACCTTATTGGTTATTGGCGACCATTGCTTTGGTGGCAATGTGGTTTCTTGGTTCAAAGTGGTAGCAAGATGTAGTGTGATTGGGGCTTAAATTGCACAGCGCTACCTCTTTTTGTTTTTAGGGATGAAAGTTCTCACTTGTTTAAATTTGTATATCTCATTAATGTGTTTATCTAGTAAAGTTGCAGTCTGATGAAACTTTAGCATACAATTTTCAAAGATCCTAATTATTGCCTACATATCCAACTTACATAACGGTCTACTTATTAAGTATTTTTTGCTGCATAGAAGGAAATACTTAGTTAATTTGATAGAACCTCTTACTGCTTAAGCCTATGGGGTCAGTGTTTTAATAAACACGCCAAAATTAAATTGACATGTTTACTCAATGTGACTGAGTGGGATATCAGGTCATGGTGCTGGCGGCCTGATCTCCCAGTGGGGCAGCACTATAAAGTCACCATGAATGTGCACTGTCACAAGTCGGTACTCGTCCTGATATGACCTTAGATGTTGCTAGGATGTAAAACAACAAACAAAAAAACTTTAAAATATCTTCTAACTTAGTCATTTCAAAGCAAAGTTACTTCAAGCTAAAGTAAGGTAGCTTATCAACTATCAGAAGGTGATTAATCCGATGGTTTTGATATTTATCTAAAAAGGTTAGAGAATCTCAAAACCATTGGACTATGCAACTTTAAGCAAGGCAAATTTAAATTGTGTCATTGGTTTTCATCCTTCTCTGCTCCTTACGTTAATAGATCTGGTTTATGTAATTTTTGCAAGTTTCCTTCATTTTTTCCCCCACAAAAAGAATGGAAGCCCTGCACAGGCTTGACAAATTTACCAGAATCCAGGTTTCCTGTGGGGTTTGGTGTCAGAGGCGCATTTTTATCACAGTTTTTTGTTTTCTGTGTGTGATATGATCAGGCATTGCACAAATCTAGCGCCAGATCAGTCAGTCTATTTTCTCAGGAAATCACCCGAGCTCCTGTTGTAGAAATTTGGAATACTAGGAGTTTATATTTCAGTTTCAGTTTCTAGTATGTATTATTTATCATAAGACTATGTTAGAAATATCTACATGACACACATTAACCCCAATGTTGACAGTAGCTGGTTGTGTATATATATATATACATATCTTGTTCCAGCGGAATGCGAGATTCGGTACACTTTAAGCAACGATTAATTTTTTTATCCAGGATACTCTTTAAAATGTATAAATAGTTATATTTTAGTTACTACCAGCTGTACCATTATTGACTTTAAGATGGCCTAATGTGTTTTAGCCCAAAATAAATAATTATTACATTCATTGATTAAGTACAGGAGAATTTCAATCGTGAACAATTGTTCTTCCTCATTCAACTGCTCCTTGCCCGATCATAATATTAATAATGCTGGCACCAAGCTAGGTGGCGACAAGTATTAATTCAGGACACGACACGGGACTACTTAGTATGGGATTTATTAATCTAGATAGGAGAAAAACAGGTCACGGTAATGCGGTACAATGGTGATGATAAAATAATTACGGTAACAGTTCGAGTCTCTCAGGATCTGGGCACTCAACCCTATCATGTAAAAGTCTTAAAGTAGGTTCGGGTGGGGCGGTGAGAAAATGTGGGTGGTGTTGTCGGGCCGGCGTCTGGTGGTGAAGTGCCATCTGTGGGGGCGGAAGTGATGTCACAGGGGCGCAGCCCGGGAACAAGCGGCGGCTACCAGTGTGGGGGCGACACCTGGAGTGACCTCCCGTCCCCTATATTTAAAAGGGGGAACTAAAAGTATTGATCGGGTGTATAGTGGTTGGATCCCAGGTGTCCCGTCTCGGTCCCGAATTACCCATGTGTCCTATCAAGTATGTATGTGGAATAAGGGGCCTCCTACCTCTCTTGTTCGATCTGGAGTCGTAGTTTGAGTCGACCATCGCCTCAACAACCTCCCGGTGGCGTGCGTTGTCTTCACTGGAGGATAACATGAGTGTGGCTTGGTTCCTTGCTCCTGCGGTGTCTGCTCCGTTCGTCTGAGGTCGACATGTCGCGGTGTGGCCGGGTGTTCCAGGCCTTGCTTCGGTGCAGCTCGGTGGACGTTGGGCGCGGTGATCGACCATGTGGTGTCTCGGGTGACTTTGATGAATCCCTCCGTGCATCTCCTCCGTTTCGCCACAGACCTGTCGGCGGATGAGTTGCTCTTGGATCGTCGTGGCCGCTTTGCATTCTCCAGTGCCTCCAGTCAGTCGCTCATCGCTTTCGCAAACTGGGCCTGCTGTTGGATCGAGTCGATCACAGATTGTCACAGGAGGGAGAGTTGCGCCACCATGGACCCGCCGTCGCTACTCGAGTCGTCTTGCTGGGGGGGAATCACCGCTTTCTTAGCCAACACTTAGCATGGTCGGCCACGCTGTCGTGGGGTAGGAACGGTGTCGTCTGTGGTGGCGTCTTGAGGGGCGACTGCGGCCGCAGAGGCTGCGGCATGTGGTTTTCTTCTGCGGCATCGTGAGGATTTGAGAACGGTGGAGGTGTGTCGTCTGTGGAGGCGGCATGGTGTAAGTGATATCACAGGGGCGCAGCCGGGTACAAGCGGCGGCTATCTGGAAACACCTCCTGGCCCCTATATTTAAAAGGGGGAACTAAAAGTATAGGTCGGGGTGTATAGTGGTGGGATCCCAGGTAATCCGTCGCGGTTCCGAATTACCCATGTTGCCTATGCAACATGCCCAATTGATTTCACTTGGCCATGGTTTGAACCCAGGAATTGAATGTTCAACTCATTTGGCATTCCATCTCATCACTCATTCAGCTATCTCATTTTGTCATGGCAAATTTAGATTGATGATTATTTAACTGCTTGTCGGCAGCAATAGCTTGTATGCAGAGCCATATAACATGTTCGCTACTCCCATTTAGCACAGCATATCTCTATTCTGATAGATTGGAGGTTTATACTTTCTGTAGAGCAAAAGAATTAACAATATCTTCAAAACAGTAGGCCCCTAATTCCTCTCTTTTTCCCCCTCTTTTTAAAGAGCAGGCATTTTTTTAATGCTTCGTTTTGTGATATTTCATTACATTATTTATGTCGTCTATATATATATATATATCCAAAGATTATTTTGATAATTATGTTACGTTCTGTGTGTGTCAATATGAAGAGAATGTAAGAAATGTCTTATCATTTATACGTTGGTATTTAATTTGTTCATACGTGGAGTCCATATGGCCGCAAACCAAGTTAATTGTATTACCTTTAGAAATGGGTCTGTGACGCTGAAGGTGTTGGTATTAAATGATTATTGCCCGATATGGGATTTCAGGCCTAAGCGACTTTGTCCAACTAGGCTATGCCACGGTCGGTACGCATTCAAAAGGTGCGAGGGACTCAAACCCCATATTCGGATGCTAAACCGTTTAACAAATGGCCATTTTGTGTTGTAGAATCTAAAATTTAAATGTCTTCTTAGATAGCCATACTATCATAAAAATGATCGGATAGCCCATCCGGTATCAGATTGGATCAAACCGGGCAGACAACCAGATATTGTAATCATTATAGATAATCCATCAACACCATCCTGGTATTTAATCAAACATATTCATTTCATATGAGCATGGTAGTAACATTGTGACATAAAACTTTTGTGACATAAAAACTATGTTCATAGCATATGTGAGGATAGCTAAGCGCATTCGCCCCTTGATATCAATACAGGCTGTATCGTGTTAGTGTTTTGTGCGGTAATATTTGGTGGTCACCGTTATAACATTGTATATTCACTGGAGATAACTTTGAGGGTTGTTTCAATATTGATTGTTCGTTTTCATCCAATATTTGGATGGCGTTTGTGAAAATGTATACATATACACAGGCATACGTGTACATGTATACAAACATCCTAACCCCATTGGATTGTACCGCAAGCATTTCAAGTGGTTGTCACCTTTTACATGTTGACAGCTGTCCAAAGTGTACTGTTATAACTTGGATGGCATGTTATACTTATAGGTAAATATTATATATCTCTGCAGCGGGAATATTTGAATATTGTATTGTGCTATTATCTTACTATAGATGTATATATAAAGCAGTGATAGAAATAAGCACACAAAAATGCACTTGTCCACCGGACAAGTCTCGTGTGATTTTCGCTTGTCCGCCTGAATATTCACTTGTCCCGTACAAGTGGACAAGCTCTTATTTTAAATGCTGCATAATTATATATATATATATATATTATATATATATATATTATATATATATATATACAGTGATAGAAATAATGTTGGACATGCTCTCATTTCGAACGCTGATATGTATGTATATATATAATGTGTATATATCATATATAATGGTATTGATGAAGGGAACAAACGTGAATGACATTAGTTAAGAACAATCTGATTCACTCGTGGATAGTTTATTATGTTTGAAACTCTTCCAACGAGCTCCCCAATGTAAATATTCCATTGAAGGCGATTCGCATCGTTGTCGCGCCGCTATTGTTAAATTTCAAGCCATTTCTCTTTTTATTTCACGGGCTTTTCCCCCGCGGTTTTTAACCTTGTGTCAAACCACTGAAGAAGACGGTAGTTTTTTTTGGGGGGGGGGAGGTTTTAAGGGGGGGGGGAGAAGCAAGAAAACCCCACATTAAATTATGGCAGTAGCTATTCGTATGGGACTGTATCAATAGCCAGAGCGCTTATTAGTAGGCCTACGGCAGTAGTCACGTGACTAGCTTTGATCCAATCATAAGATGAAACAACCCTAACCTAACCCTTATCATAACCCTAACCTTTATCATAACCCCTGTCCTGATATGACCTTAAATGTTGCTAGGATGTAAAACAAGAAGAAACAAAGTTATCCTAACCATAACCTAGGCTAACGCGACGGGGATACGACTTGGTAAAGGAGTGCGTACGAATAAGCATTCTGGCTATTGATACGGTCCCGTACGAATAGCCACTTCCTTAAATTATTAAGGGCAGTCCCATCTACACACTGATAACTAATCTTCTCGTTCATTCTTTCATAAATCTATCCAAGATAATTTTATAATCATGTGCCTTATGCTTGTACTAAATTGCTGTGTTTTTGATAGTAGTAAAAAGTGCCGGTCAGATTCAGAAGAAATCGTGCGATTTATAATCCGTCTTCCCATGTTCCGATAGTTTGGTTATGGGGTGGGGGGTCCGCCCCCTGCACCCCTCCTCCAATACTTATTTAGATTGATTGATTGATTGGTGGTTGCTTTACGCCGTCTCGGCAGCATAGGCCATATTCACGGCGAGAAATGTTTGTTTTTTGTTCAAACCATCGCTTTTACATGTAAAAGCAGACAATCAATGATGTGCCAATATACACTCATTAAATTAGAAAGCTCACAATCATATATTTGTGGTCAAGGGAAACAAATTCCCATAGAAAAAGAAAAGTTTTATTAATAATTGATAGAATCTATTTAGTAAACTATATGAGGTGGTACAGTCCAGCTTCCCTCAAAAAGGCTCAAATGTTTTCCTGTTTAACTTAGTAAAAAGGTCATGCATACTGTCTGCAGTGTAGAACTGTTGGGCAGGGCCAAAAAATCAACGCAACTTAGTCAAATGTGTTTGAGTGTCAGCGGGGACTGACACCCAATATATTCAGGGGGAGGTTCCCCCTTGAGCAGAAAAGCATGTGTAAGCCATGAGTGGCCAATACGGCAGCGGCTAAGGACCACCTGGTCCCGCTGACCTCCCGCATGAGTCTGTGGTGGCTTTCCCACAGATGGTTCAATTTCTTTAAGTTTGTTAATGTTAACTTATTTAGATATATACATGTATTAATAATTTAGGAAGCCTCGGTGGTTCAAATGCCATCATATTTCTGTGTGCGTCATCGATTTATTGCTCTTGAAATAGTAGCATGAGCTAGTAGATTAAAGTCGCCTGGTATACCTCAGCCAGAAACAAACGAACCCGGTTTCAAAAGCTCTCCAAGCACACCTTTGCTTCGGGTTTTTTCAGTTAATGCAACTGAACATGTTGGGGGAGAGTATTAAGATCTGTGATGTATAAATGACATCATAGGTGGGATTCCCTCATCACATGACTGCCAGGGGTTCCCCACAACAGAGGAATCCATGGAAACCACCAAGATGGCAGCTACAGAAAGCTCTCTACTTTTAAAGTATATTAATCTCCATGATTTAGTCAATTATTCACACAAAACGTAGCTGGTTATGATAAATAAACATTTGAACTTCATATTTAGCATTTTAGATTGCACCGTTTGACATTTTTCTCTATAGCGCACATTATGCTCAGGTGTAGGTCTCTAAGGTGAAATTGTTCGCGCTTCACTATTGGCCTAGCTGTCACGTTCTTTACTAATTATCTCGATGGAGGTATTTATAATTGCTGCCTCGTAATAGTAAATTATTATACATGTAGCGGTCGTCCGGACAGCTATTATGTATTGCTGTGATTTTGAAACGAAATCTGTGATGAAGTATATCAATAATAAACTAAATCCATCAAGAATTTCTTGTCACTTTCTTCTTTATGGTTCGAGAAATAGATATTTGTCATTAGTATTGTTATTTCGGTTACAGATCGGTGTTGCAGTTTCCGCGGCACACCAGTTTGCGAGGGACACATCGCTTCTGCGCATGCGTCAAAATCGAACAGCATCGTCACTAACCTTATAAATTTAATATAATATTTTTGGTAAAGATGTTTTCTATGTGTACCAAGCGATTTGTTTCTAGGTGGTGATGAAAATGGGAATTACTGTGCCTAGAGCGGGACTCGAACCCACATCTCTTTGCATTCCGGGCCAGTGTGCTAACCATTACACCACCTAGGCTCCCTGATATCAATACACTCCCCACGCCTACCTGTCTATGTGGTTACTTGCCTGAGAGGTCAGTGCAGACCACTACACTCGTCCCCCTGGAATTGTAAGTCTTGTAATGCTTACAATTACATACATACAGGCAATGCACTAACACATACATACACAGGGTAGGTTCAACAACCATACAGCGCAAAGCTTGTACAGGATCCTGATCACGGCAACCAGTGTCGTGGGGGTGATGAAAATGGGAAATACTGCGCCTAGAGCGGGACTCGAACCCACATCTCTTTGCATTCCGGGCCAGTGTGCTAACCATTACACCACCTAGGCTCCCTGATATCAACACACTCCCCACGCCTACCTGTCTATGTGGTTACTTGCCTGAGAGGTCAGTGCAGACCACTACACTCGTCCCCCTGGAATTGTAAGTCTTGTAATGCTTACAATTACATACATACAGGCAATGCACTAACACATACATACACAGGGTAGGTTCAACAACCATACAGCGCAAAGCTTGTACAGGATCCTGATCACGGCAACCAGTGTCGTGGGGGTGATGAAAATGGGAAATACTGCGCCTAGAGCGGGACTCGAACCCACATCTCTTTGCATTCCGGGCCAGTGTGCTAACCATTACACCACCTAGGCTCCCTGATATCAATACACTCCCCACGCCTACCTGTCTATGTGGTTTGGGGGGGGGGGGAGGTTTTAAGGGGGGGGGGAGAAGCAAAAAAAAACCACATTAAATTATGGCAGTAGCTATTCGTATGGGACTGTATCAATAGCCAGAGCGCTTATTAGTAGGCCTACGGCAGTAGTCACGTGACTAGCTTTGATCCAATCATAAGATGAAACAACCCTAACCTAACCCTTATCATAACCCTAACCTTTATCATAACCCCTGTCCTGATATGACCTTAAATGTTGCTAGGATGTAAAACAAGAAGAAACAAAGTTATCCTAACCATAACCTAGGCTAACGCGACGGGGATACGACTTGGTAAAGGAGTGCGTACGAATAAGCATTCTGGCTATTGATACGGTCCCGTACGAATAGCCACTTCCTTAAATTATTAAGGGCAGTCCCATCTACACACTGATAACTAATCTTCTCGTTCATTCTTTCATAAATCTATCCAAGATAATTTTATAATCATGTGCCTTATGCTTGTACTAAATTGCTGTGTTTTTGATAGTAGTAAAAAGTGCCGGTCAGATTCAGAAGAAATCGTGCGATTTATAATCCGTCTTCCCATGTTCCGATAGTTTGGTTATGGGGTGGGGGGTCCGCCCCCTGCACCCCTCCTCCAATACTTATTTAGATTGATTGATTGATTGGTGGTTGCTTTACGCCGTCTCGGCAGCATAGGCCATATTCACGGCGAGAAATGTTTGTTTTTTGTCCAAACCATCGCTTTTACATGTAAAAGCAGACAATCAATGATGTGCCAATATACACTCATTAAATTAGAAAGCTCACAATCATATATTTGTGGTCAAGGGAAACAAATTCCCATAGAAAAAGAAAAGTTTTATTAATAATTGATAGAATCTATTTAGTAAACTATATGAGGTGGTACAGTCCAGCTTCCCTCAAAAAGGCTCAAATGTTTTCCTGTTTAACTTAGTAAAAAGGTCATGCATACTGTCTGCAGTGTAGAACTGTTGGGCAGGGCCAAAAAATCAACGCAACTTAGTCAAATGTGTTTGAGTGTCAGCGGGGACTGACACCCAATATATTCAGGGGGAGGTTCCCCCTTGAGCAGAAAAGCATGTGTAAGCCATGAGTGGCCAATACGGCAGCGGCTAAGGACCACTTGGTCCCGCTGACCTCCCGCATGAGTCTGTGGTGGCTTTCCCACAGATGGTTCAATTTCTTTAAGTTTGTTAATGTTAACTTATTTAGATATATACATGTATTAATAATTTAGGAAGCCTCGGTGGTTCAAATGCCATCATATTTCTGTGTGCGTCATCGATTTATTGCTCTTGAAATAGTAGCATGAGCTAGTAGATTAAAGTCGCCTGGTATACCTCAGCCAGAAACAAACGAACCCGGTTTCAAAAGCTCTCCAAGCACACCTTTGCTTCGGGTTTTTTCAGTTAATGCAACTGAACATGTTGGGGGAGAGTATTAAGATCTGTGATGTATAAATGACATCATAGGTGGGATTCCCTCATCACATGACTGCCAGGGGTTCCCCACAACAGAGGAATCCATGGAAACCACCAAGATGGCAGCTACAGAAAGCTCTCTACTTTTAAAGTATATTAATCTCCATGATTTAGTCAATTATTCACACAAAACGTAGCTGGTTATGATAAATAAACATTTGAACTTCATATTTAGCATTTTAGATTGCACCGTTTGACATTTTTCTCTATAGCGCACATTATGCTCAGGTGTAGGTCTCTAAGGTGAAATTGTTCGCGCTTCACTATTGGCCTAGCTGTCACGTTCTTTACTAATTATCTCGATGGAGGTATTTATAATTGCTGCCTCGTAATAGTAAATTATTATACATGTAGCGGTCGTCCGGACAGCTATTATGTATTGCTGTGATTTTGAAACGAAATCTGTGATGAAGTATATCAATAATAAACTAAATCCATCAAGAATTTCTTGTCACTTTCTTCTTTATGGTTCGAGAAATAGATATTTGTCATTAGTATTGTTATTTCGGTTACAGATCGGTGTTGCAGTTTCCGCGGCACACCAGTTTGCGAGGGACACATCGCTTCTGCGCATGCGTCAAAATCGAACAGCATCGTCACTAACCTTATAAATTTAATATAATATTTTTGGTAAAGATGTTTTCTATGTGTACCAAGCGATTTGTTTCTAGGTGGTGTGGTTTTAGAGATATTTCACTTTTGCTGTATTTTCTGTATGCAGATTGCTCATGGCCATTGACAATGCCTTGAGTTTGACGGTACGCGCAGTGCAAAACATTAGTTTTATTCCAAATTAATAGAAATCAAGAACCATAACCTTATGAATTTAATATAATCTTTTTGGTAAAGATGTTTTCTATATGTGTAATTTGAGAGATATTTGACTTTTTCTGTATGAAGATCACTCACGGCCATTGACAATGCATTTGAATGGATGTGTCCCTCGCAAACTGGTGTGCCGCAGAAACTGCAACACCGCACGGGAAGGCCATCTTGTTCTCATGTTGAAGATCATGGGTCCAATCCCTCCCTCCCGAGTCAAACCAGAAAACTAGAAAATTTATAGTCACTACCTTGTTTGGTATATATACAACCTCAGATGATTCTATGATATAAAAACTCACGCATTATTGAATTACTTATAAAGATAAAGGCTTCAATTTGTTACCAAAGTTTCTCTGGGCTTTTACTGAAAACATTTTGTATAATACTTTTCTTTTTCAGTTTATAACAATTTTAATTGAAGCTATGTTTTCTGACTTAAATGTTTCTGTCATTTGACACAAATTGAACCTTTTCAAAATTGCATCTCACCATTTCAGATAAATTTCAATATAAATGTGATTCACTTTTATTTCATGGAACAAAGGTGACAGAATATATGCCGCTAACTGTTGGTTATGAAGGCTGCGTTAAACCACCGACCAATCAATCAAGATATCACAAGAATCCATCCTAATAATGCCATGTTGAATATGACCTTCCTTGCCGACATAATATGAAATCATCGTAGAATCAATATTCTGGTAATCAGAATATGTTTTGTACAAGATACTGAAATCTAGTGGAAGAGTTATCCGATAAGATCCAAGAGGCATATTTCGTATCACTCAAGTGCTTGATTCAAGCTAAATGTAATTCTAGACGAAATAGTTGGCATCATCTTTCTACTAAATTTTGAAATGAAACACATATTTACGATGTAAATATAATCAACAAAATATGATGCGATACGATGTATATCAACGAGTGTTAAGCTGTAACTTAATGTTTAACTTCTAAGCGTTTCATAAACTATTCAACATCTGACCTAAACTGAATAACTTAATCAGTTGTCACTGGAATAAAATGGTACCAAATCATTCAATTTAAGGACCCTCCGAAACCTTATACCGGTATAACAACTAAGCTAGTGGGGAGTGATGGACTCCTATATTAACAATTGCGCTGCACAGCCTCTTAATTTAGCATTAGAACACTAGTTTCAGGAATTAGATAGGGCGGTATGCAGAAGCTTATACACAAGTATGTGTAGAAATAATTCTCATTATCATACATAATATTCCTAGCGGGATGGCCGAATGAGTTGAGCACATTAATATAGAAGCTGTTACTGTCTATGGAGTCAGAAGTTTGATGCTCTTCCCAACATTAATTTGGTATGGCTTCATTTTAAATATATCCAAATGTAACCATTTAAAATAAAAGCTACTTCAAAGTAAAGCAGACCATAACCAACCTCATTCAAGTGCACTCGTATAGATCTAAGTGATCCTAATATGTAGGATCAAATCTTGATGATTATTTTTTGTTATTATTTGAATCTTCCACGGACTAAGCAACCGTAACAATGACTAACATGGTAACTGTGAAAATCCCATAAGATCATCATTTAATTCAGCTGTTCTATTTGAAGCTTATTGGACTTGGAAAGGTGCGATGAAATTGTTGGTATTAAAGCTGTATAGTCCGATGAAAGCATCAAATTTTCGAAACCAAAAACATTTATCTAGATTTGATTCTACATATCCAACCTAGATACTGGTGGACTTATTAAAGTTGCATAGTCCGATAGTTTTGAATTTCTGTATTTTCTCTGAGATAAATATATTAGATCGATCACTAGTATCTACTTTACATTAGTTCAAAGTTACTTTTATTTTAAATGGTAAACTTGTGAGATATTTTGAGTGCAAACATGGAAAATTAGTGTTGGCAAACTTGCCAAAACTCTGACACCATAGACTTCTGCAGTAACAGGTTCTGTTAAATTGACTCAGTATTGCCTTCTACACAGAAACAAATGCTTAATAAGTGCATCAGTATCTGAGTTAGATATGTAAAATCAAATCTACATAATTGGTTTGGTTTAAAAAATTTGATATTTCATCAGACTATGCAGCTGCTATAGAGAAGGGAATACATACATGGGAATTTAATTTTGTTTTAAACTGGTACTGCTGAATCCCATGGCGTCAGACTTTTGACATTATTGCCAAAATGATTTGTTCATGCTTGCACTGCAAATAGGGCCAAAGTTAGCCAATTAAATAAAAGTTACTTCAAACTAAATAAAGTACGGTAGGTAGGCTAATAACAATCACCTTACTATATTTATCTAAAAAAGTGACAGGAACTAAACACCATCGGGCTATGCAACTTTAATAGGCTGGTTTAGGCCTACTTTGATTCATTCACATCCTGCTGTACGATGGGGTACACCTGTTGGTACTGTCCCCACACGTGTTGCTGTGTAGCGTAGACATAATGCAGCATCTCTTCGCTTATCGTGGACGCCGCTCCCGCCGGTGGCGCCACCTGGTGCAAACCGACTGGCAGCGACACGTTGTGCACGCTCTGCGTACTATGGACATCTCCACTCGGCACACTCGATTCATTTTGGGTGTTGGGAGTAGGATCGGGCGAGTTCATGATGTTCGGTGCATTAATCTGTATATCCGACGCATTCTGGGTAGTTTTATTATTTAGGTCGCTGCCTACATCCTGCACACTGTGCACACTCTTACCACCAGGGGACGCCACCAACTGCCCTTCCTCCATTACACCGGTATCGTCCGCACTCGAAATGACTGATGACGTCAGAGTGATAGCTCGTACGGCTCGTGATGCTTCCTCACGCACCATGACGTCAATGAAGGCGCGGCCCACCGGATCGCAGCCAGGCTCGTTCTGAGATTACGGCATTGTTGACGTTGTAGTAATGGCGCTGGGTGCAGATGGGGTTTCCTCATTCAAGGCAACACTGTCGGACACATTCCTTATTTCGTCCATCTGCTGTGGCACTGCAGTTACCACACCCGCCTTTCCCGCTGTTCCAGATTCGCGCTTTTTACTGCGTTTCGGCTGCTTGTTGCCGGTCAGCCGGGCAGCGATACTTGCCAGGTTCACTTCCTGCTTAGCAGCCCACTCCTGGGTGACATAACCCCGCTCCAAAGCCACTTTCGGGTGGTGGATCTTTAAATGCTGGCGGATCTTATCTTGACGAGATGAGCTGAAATGTAGCGAGAGAAAAGAGTGATTCGCTTAAAATTGTGTATTCACTAATAAATGGATAATTGATAACGTTAAAGTTGCATGGTCCGATGGCCTTTGAATTTTTGTCTTATTTTTTAGATAAATATATCAAATTGATCGTTATGAGCTACTAATCATTAGTCCAGAGTCATTTTGATGAAAAATGACTAGTTTTGAAGCAATTTGATGTGAAAGAACCCAAAATAATTTCGACAAGCTTGCCAAAAGTCCTCTGGCTATGACCCAGATGGTCATCTCCCGGTGACCATGTGATGTGAGATGACCTAATAATCCTGGAACCTGACAGGCCTGTAGGTAGGTATTTGGGTCATTCGCCTGAAAACTGGCCACAAGTGTCACATGGAGAGTTACAATCTAATATTTGAATTTTCAACATTTTTTGGTTGCAAATGAAAGCTGGAAATCCCCCCCTTTACATATGTGTAAAATATAAATTGATGAGATAAAAAATAAAGGTGTAGTCCATGATTAAGCTATGTCTTATGGCAGTATAACATGTGTTGCTCAGATGTAACACATGTTTAGGACACCACACAGTCTGCTTAATAAAGCCTCATACCATACATATTTAAAATACCCAAATTGATTAATTATATTTATAGAATTGACCAAACAGCATTGAATATCCAACATGGAGGGGAGGGCCAACATCCCCCTCAATCCCCCTTCCCCTCTATGGCCCTGCACAGTAGGCCTACTTGGTCAGGAGAGGCTAATGAGGTCATGAGATTGGCCTAATTGGTTAATGGCCTCCCTGCATAATGGGAGTTTCAAACTGAGTGTTCAAAGGGGTGATGTTATAAATTCACTAGTTATTCTGTATATGTTGTCCCAAATCATTAGCTAATACAACAGTATCTAAGTTGAATATATAGGATCAAATGTAGGTAGTTGTTTCAATTTTGACAAAATTATATTTCATCGGACCATGCAACTTTAAACAGACTCGGTATAGGCTGCTTAGACTGGAACTGTACTCCAACAAATGCTCTCCAACTTCCAAGCACACTTTTTCAGTTTGTGTAACTGAATATGTGGAGGGTGAGTGGTGAAGGCAGTGTTAACAATGGTCTAAATAATGGATAAATAAGAATTTGGAATAGCGAAATTGTTCTATTTACTGTATGACTGAAGTTGGAACTAAAAAGACCATTTTGCTAACGACATTGTTTACATTGTCGATCCTGAAACTGAGTGATAATACCAGGATATTGCCGCACCTCTTTACCTGGCCTTTATAATGGCCACAGTGGCGACATCTGTGAATAAAGGCCATTTTCAGCGCATGTGCGATCGGAATTACCAACTGGACTATCGCAAAGATGTTTTCATTAGGATAAAGACTCCCAAACATGGGGGGTTTGCGATGTCCAAGGGGGATATGCCATTTCCTAAGAAATCGCAAACCGCCCATTCCCATATATGGCATGGAGGTTTGTGATTTCCTAGGATATCATAAGTGGGGGTTTGCGATTAACAGGGTTTACGATTTCCTGCTACTCTGGAAGTGGGTTTCTATACCTGTGCTTTGAATGTGTCTTGTGGCTCCATCCACAAGGTCATGTGATATGGAAAGGTTGAAAGATTCAGTAGCTTCAGCCAATCAGAGCTGTTCTTTTTTTATTGCAAATGGCAGTACCCATAGGGGGCAGCCATTTGCAATGGAAACGGACGGCTCTGATTGCCTCATATCCAGCAATAACTGCATAGACCCAAATAAAAGCGGTGAATAACTTGCTTAGTTGTTTTTTTTAAGTTGCGTAGTCCGATGGTTTTGCATTTCTGTCATTTCTTTTATGTAAATAAATTAGGTGACCGTTATGATCTACCTTACTTTTAGCTTGAAGTAACTTTCATTTTAAACGGCTAACTTTTGAGACATTTGAATTGCAAACCTGGGAAATTAATGTTGGCAAGCACACAAAACACCATAGGTTTCTGCAGTAACAGGTTATATTAAATTGCCTCAGTATTCCCTTCAATGTGGTGACAAATGTTTAATAAGTGCACCAATATCTAAGTTAGATCAAAGACCCTATAATACTAAGACGACTCACTCCCTATCTCTCCCATGGTAATGTAAATTTCGCAGTGCCACCTTGTGGTGGGTTTGATCAGCCTGGCTCTGGTTGGTGTTTCACATGTAAACACATACAATTATATTATACATGAGATAGGTAAATATGAATACACATCAATATGAAATTGCTATGAACAAATACACATCATCAGCATCATCATCACACATCTTTCACATTGATATATACATTTATACATATAATATAGCACCTGTTTAACCAAGAGAGCAGCCAGCGCACCAAGTGGTGGGTTCGATCATTTTGATTACACATCACAGGCTGAGTGAGCTGTCTTAGTATTATAGGGTCTTTTGTTAGATATATAGAATCAAATCTAGATAACAGCTTTGGTTTTGAAAATTTGACATTTTCATCGGACTATGCAGCTTTAACATACAAACTAACGATGAACATACGTGTATTCACAGATGTCGCACTTGATTGCCTTCTGCTCATTGTGCGTGTTCTCGTGACGTAGGAGGTGCTTTCGGGCCCCGAACCCCTTGCCACACACAGTACAGATATGGTTCTTCACTCCTTGGTGCCCGGAAATGTGGTCCAGGTAGCGGTTTTTACGCGCTTCGGTGTACGAGCACCCCTCATAGGGACACTTGAACACATTTCCTGAAATAACGGCAATGTTCGAGTCAGTTACGTTGTTTCAAAGATGCTTCCGGGCACTGTAACCTTTCCCACAGATGGCACAAATGTGGTTATTTTTTACTGTAACCTTTCCTACAGACGGCTCAAATGTGGTTCTTTTTTACTGTAACCTTTCACACAGATGGCACAAATATGGTTCATTCTCCCTTCATGGGTGGCAATGTGGTCCAAGTAATTGGCCTTTTTCGGTTCTGAATAAGTGCAGCCTTCATAGGCACAACTGAATACCTTCCCTGAAACGACGCAAATTGATTTAGTTTTAATGCTTGAAACCATTGCATGTCAAAAATATCCCTATGCCCCCCGCCCCTCTGGGGAGGTGTTTGTAATAGGGGTGCCCCCCCCCCCCCTGGTCCAGCGCCACTCACCCAAAAAATTGTTGTTCTTATTATATATGTGTATATATATAATCTTCAGTGGTAGCTTATACGTTCGACGCATGACAGGACAGGTGGCTCCCAAAGCAGATCTGAGGTTGGGGTAGGTTACACCAGTCGATGACTTAGTTCAGAGTCCTGCAGCCGATGACTGAAGAATAAGTAGAAGCTGAGGAGCAGATGGAAGCTTCCAGACTTGTACTTATTATTATAATTATTATTATGCTGACCCACAATGATTATGATGCTGTACAACCATATCTTTCACTTATTATTACCCATGCACTGAGCTATATACAGGGATGAAAGTGGTGTCCGGCAAAAATCGCGAAAATCAAACTTTGGTTATTACACTGACAGCGAATTTCCGTGAAAACTCGGATTTTCGCACATAGGATTAGGTCAGGGAATCGCGGGAAAATACCGGAAGTCAGGCTTCAACTAACCTTGTTGTGTATGTATATTGCCTATACCTAACACTTTCTTGTTTGGGTTTTATGTTTTAGCAATATCTAAGGTCATATAAGAATGGGATTCAAACTAACCAATTGTCATATATACATTCTGATTCTTGGCATTTTATTTAGCATTAATCGGTAAATATCACAAATCACGGAAATCCGCGTAATCGTGGAGATCTTTCATCCCTGTTAATATACAGTTCTCAATGGATCTATGTTCTATGGACTTCATCTGGTACTAGAGTCATTTGGCCGAACAGGAAGCACACCTGATAACAAAGTGTGTGGTAATGGCGTGTGCACTGCGCGTACCTGCGTGCATTCTCTTGTGCAGGTTCATGGAGGCGTAGTGCTTGGTGGTGAAGCCGCAGATATCACACAACATGGGCTGTTCGGACCCATGACCCCGGACGTGGTAGTTACAGGCGCTCTCACTGGAGAAGGTCTTCGGACACTTGGGGCACTTCACTCGCGCATCGCCCTCTGGGAAGTTAGCAGAGCAAAGGCTACAAATACTAGCGTCACCTTGGTCATGGCATATTCCATATAATATGTTTAACCAGAGCAAACACTATAAATATAGAAAAATAAGAAAAAACTTTAAACAAGTTTTACATTGACAGATATATATGTATAACTTAGACATATATGCATTCTATATATAATTCAGTATTCCTAATATATACCGTATTCTCGTGGGTTAACGCCCTGGGTAGGGGGGCGGGTTGTTACCAACACATGGGCATTTAAGGGGTGGATGTTTACGAAATATTGGCCACGTGGGGGGGGGGCGTTAACCCACACATGGGCGTTAACCCGCGATAATATGGTATATACATCATAAAGCGCTCCCATCCTGGTATGATCATAGATATTTCCAGGGAGTAATATCCCAACAAACAAGATATGTGTGTATGTATCTATCTATCTACCTATCTATATATATATATATATGTATATATATATATATATATATATATGTAGTAGGCTGCACTGACCTCTTGGGCAAGTATCCACATAGACAGGTAGGCGTGGGTAGTGTGGTTATATCAGGGAGCTATCGTGGTGGTAATAACTTCCGGGGTTCGACAGGTAGTGGCTATCGTGAGGGTGGCAATTTCCGTGCGGGCTCTGGGGGGAGTTATCAGTCGCCGCCTATCACGAAGGCGCTGGTCCAAGGTTGGGTGCATGATGTGATAAGGGAGCAGGCGTGTAGCTAAGAAAGATACGCGTGCTCGAGATCACGAGTGTGGTCATTGCTTTGCTTTTGGTCATTGGCCTATACAATGTACTGGAGTAAAGCCTAATCTCGAGGAGGCTGTGATAGCCGGTGATCGCGAGGGTAGGGACAACTCGGGTGTGGATCGGGCTAGGTTGGCGCGTCTCCGTAAAGACAGGGACGCAAAGGCTAAGCCTAATTTAAATGCCTAGGGTTGGACCGTTTGGGCTTAGGCTCAACGAAATTGGCAAGCCCGGGTACCGCCAAAACGGACGCGGTGTTAACTGTCAATGAAGCCGGTGTGCAGTCTGATGCTAGCGTGGGACCGCCGGTGATCGCCCCTGGTGATTCTATCCCAGTGGAGTCGGTATTGTGGGATGGCATGGACCAGATAGCGCATTGCGTTTCTGCTTTGGCTCCCGCACCTTTGGACGACTGTATGCAATTTATAGTACAGCGTCAGGGGCGCGACCTGTCTCACCCTTGGGGTGAGCGCCTGTTCGTGGATTCCACTTTCTGGACTTTGGACGGAAAACGGTGGTATGTGAGAGTGTGCATTAGAGGGACTATCGGGTATTTTTTAATAGACAGTGGGGCTGCGGTCACATGTGTTGGACGAAAATTCTTTGATAAGTTAGACGGTGATAAGGTGTTTTTCGATAATAGCGTGAAGCCTGTCACCGGTGTGCCACTCAAGCAGTACGGACAAGCCATACTATCTCTGGAGATCGGGGGGGAAAATATTTCATTATGCCCCTACTGTTTCCGATATTTCAGAAGATGGTATTTTGGGTGCGGAATTTTTGGAGTATTATGGTTGTGAGCTGCGCCAGGCTGGCAGCCTATATCTTCAATATCCGTATCAACTCACGGTGCAGCGCGAATTGCATCGCGATAGTCAGACTGTGTCTGCGGTTGCGCAAGATATTCGCATTGCTCCGATGACCGGTTGTGATGTTAAAATTTCAGCTGTAGGGGTTGACGGTGATCACCAAAGCCTATTTGAACCATTAGTCTCGGAATTGCATGAGCTGGGATTGAGGGGTCAGAATACGCTGGTGTGGAGTCCTGTTGATTCAGTAGTGCCTTTGTTTAATCCAAATCGTTATACGGTTAGACTACATAAGGGTACGACCATCGGGTTGATTGGGGAGGCTACTGACTTTGGCGAGGTTCATTGTGAATACGCCAGAGTTGAGTTAGATAAACAATCCGGTGTGGACATTGCTCGCGGCATCGAGGTCGCTGAGTCAGCTGTTGGCGCAGTTGACTCAGTGGGCGGGGTTGGTGTGGGCGGTGTTGTGCGGTCAGCTGTTCGCAGTTACATGGTAAGTGGGGCAGTGGTTGGCCTGAGCTGCGTGTCGCGCATGCGGCGCAGTTGGATTGCCCTTCTAGTGTTCTGAGTAGTAGAGGGGAAGTGGGCATTGCGGCGCTGGGGAACGTATCTGATACGGTTACCTTTGGTACTACGGAGGACTGTGTGGCACCTCCTGGAGTATCTGAGGCCCTTGGTGGCAGCCTGCCTGCCCATCTTGTGCCCTTAGCTATGGGGTGTGAGGTGGTGGATGAGTCCGAGCGCTCTCAGGTTGTGGAATTTCTGGGTAGAAATGTTCAGGTTTTCGCAGTGCCTGGTGAGACGTTAGGCTGGACAGAGGTGGTTACGCATGGCATTGATGTCGGCGATTCCGCTGCTTTTAGAATTCCCTATCGGCGTTTCGTGCATTCTAAAAAAGTTGCACTGGAGACAGAACTGCATAAGCTGCTGGATAGTGGGGTGATTAGGAGTAGTGACTCCCCATGGAGTTCCCTGTCCATTTAGTCAAGAAGAAGGACGGTTCGATCCGTTTTTGCATTGACTATAAAAAGCTCAATACTGTGACGCGGAAAAATGCTTACCCATTACCGCGCATAGATGAGGGGGACGAGTGTAGTAGGCTGCACTGACCTCTTGGGCAAGTATCCACATAGACAGGTAGGCGTGGGTAGTGTGGTTATATCAGGGAGCCTAGGTGGTGTAATGATTAACACACTGGCCTGGAATGCAAAGAGATGTGGGTTCGAGTCCCGCTCTAGGCACAATATTTCCTATTTTCATCACCCCCATAACACTGGTTGCCGTGACCATGATCCTGTACAAGCTATGCGCTGTATGGTGGTTGAACCTACCCTGTGTATGTATGTGTAAGTGCATTGCCTGTATGTATGTAATTGCAAGCATTAAAAAGACTTACAATTCCAGGGGGACGAGTGTAGTAGGCTGCACTGACCTCTTGGGCAAGTATCCACATAGACAGGTAGGCGTGGGTAGTGTGGTTATATCAGGGAGCCTAGGTGGTATAATGGTTAGCACACTGGCCCGGAATGCAAAGAGATGTGGGTTCGAGTCCCGCTCTAGGCGCAATATTTCCTATTTTCATCACCCCCATGACATATATATATAGTAATACAAATCTTACCTGGTTACAGATAATGGATAACTGGTGTTTTCCCGAGGTACTAGTCGTGGGTCAGGGAGAAGGAAGCACATCCGGGTCCAGCAATCTTTTAGATAGTTTTTAGGATACAAAATTATTTAACTCTATATGGATACTTATTGTGTTTTCGATTTGATTCTAGCGAAACATGATAGTCGTGGTATGGTAGGATGGGTAGGATGGGTAGGGTGGGTGGGCCCTGACCCATGACTATCCGAGGCTAGTACCTTGGGAAAACACCAGTTATCCATCATTTGTACCCAAGTAACATTTGTATAACTATACTATTTTACCTCGGTACTATGCCTCTGGCTACTCGTGGCCCTGGGAGAATTTAACATAATTTCATTTCTTATCCTTTTATGTTGTAACCATACTATGTATATATGAGTACATAATTTAATGTTGTTTCTCACCTGCTTCTAGTTGCTGAGTAGGCGTGTCACCATGCTGCTTGACCTTTCCAGTCGTTTGTTGTAATGTTTTGCAAACGATCTAGCCATCTTCCACCCAATGTGTCCAAGAATTCTCTGAACTAAGATTCCTAATTGTCTTGGCTTGGAGACCATGGCTCCATGTGTTGAGTGAGACACGTAGCTTCCAGTGTTGACTCCTGCTTGTTTAAGTGCCTTGATAGTCTACCTTGCAAGAGTGTCTCTCGGGATAGCTTTATGCGGAAATATAGAGCTGATTAGTAGTTGTATGAATTTCTGATTCCCCGTGACTTGGATATATAAGCCCTAATGGCCGAAACTATACATATCTGTTTATCCTCTGGAAAACTAGTAATGTGTACTGTGGACAGTGGGTCCCCTGTACAATTTGATTTAAGTAATGTCTGTAAATCAAATGTAGCTTCATCCTTATCTATTTCTAGTCCATCTAGTGAAAGTACCACAATGGTTTGGCCTATGTGTCCTGCAATTAGCAGTAATAAAACTGCTAATTTAAATCCTAGGTCTTTCATGGACAAATGTCTGTTGCTAGGCCATGACTTGACTAACTTGAATACTATTGATACATCCCAAACCTATTGTATTTAGGTTTGGGTGGGTTTCTTTCGTACACCGATCTAATGGACCAGTGTACTAACTGATGCTTCCCTAAGGTTGGTCCATCTATTCTTGGTAGAATAATGGACAGGGCACATCTCGCTGCATTAACAGCACCAGTTCGTCTTCTAATATTCTTAGAAATCATAACACTTGAGCTATTGTAGGTTTTAACGGTTTGACTCCTTTGAGAAGGCAATGAAGGCCCCATTTCTTTAAATAACTTGTGTATAATTTCACTGTTCCTTTTCTCCAGGCATGTGATATTAGACTTTCTTTTGTTATTTTGTCAAATCCAAATTGTTCTAAATGTTTTCTTAGAAAAGGAATGCCAAAAGGGGTGTTGTCGACATGTCTCCGTGGACTGTTAGTGGTCCTTGATGTTGAAGGTTGTTCCTTTCTTTTGGGAAGCTCATCAAGTCTTTTGTTTCTGATGTTATTGCTGCTAGCCATGGTTGTGTTTCCCATGCTGGTACTATCAGTACTGCATGGGTGTGATCCATCTTGATCTTCCTGGCCACTCTGCTGATAATGCTGAATGGGGGGAATAGAATTTATTATTCCAAATTAATGAAAATGCATCTACTCTCCAGGCTTCTGGTTCTGGATGCCAAAACACATATTTTGGTAACTTCTTTGGTGTTGCGTGATGCAAAGAGATCAATTTGTGACAAATACTGTTGAAAATGTTGTGGTTCAATGACCATTCTAAATCGTCATGGAAGTGTCGGCTTTTCCTGTCAGCCAAAGTGTTTTGGCTGCCTGGAATATGCGCTACTGTTAGCCATATTTTGTGTTTCTCTGCCCAATCCCAAATGAGTTTAGCCAGGTTGTTACATGGTTTGGAGCGAGTCCCTCCCATATTACGAACGTAAGCCATAGCTGTTGTGTTATCTGTTAGAACGCTTAAATGATTTTTAGGGACGTGAATCAGACTGCAGAGTCCTAGGTAAATGGCTCTAAGTTCTAATACATTAATGTGGTCAGAGATTTCATCTTCCATCCAACGGCCACCTGTTGTCTGTTGGTCTCTATGGGGCCCCCAGCCTTCTAAGGAAGCATCTGTTGTGACCGTAGTGTTAGGCTCTCCCATCCTAATCAGGTTGGGTGAGTTGTTTATGTGTGACAGCCACCAAATTATATCGTTTTGGCCTTCTGGCAAAATTGTCATCCGCCACTCAAAATTTCCTTCTGTGCAAGCCAGTGCCAAGTCTCTACAGATTTGATATGGGCCTGGCCTAAAAATTGGTTTGGGTAACCTTGTGAAAAAATTGGTTTGGGTAACCTTGTGAAAGGCCAGTCCATTTGGCATAGACATGAACTCATGAAGTTTGCTGTTCCAACAGAATCTTAAATACTTTCGATCATGTTTATAGATGGGCACTGTGTAGTGTGCGTCTTTAAGGTCAACGCTGGCTAGCCAAGCGCCTTGTGTGACTAAGTCTCTCACTGTTTCTAACGAAAACATTTTTAAATGTTTGTATTCTATGAATTTGCTAAATAAAGTTAGGTCTAAAATTAGTCTAGCATCCCAGTTTGGTTTCGGTCTTAAGAAAATATTCTAGATGAATTCCCCAGCACTACACATGTGTAGTGCTGGTTCTATAATGCCCTTTTCGCAAAACTTAAGATCTTGATTGTTTAATTCTTCACGTTTTGAACCGTGAAACCTATATAGAAATGGTATTCTATTTTGAATAGGTTCTTCTATTAACGGGATCCCCTTCTGCTAGGCTAAGAATAGTTAAGTTATCAGTAACTTTATTCCATTCCGAAAGAGGTTACAAGCTTGAAAGGTATTGCTTACTCTTATGGTTGCTATTGTTTGCATCCCCCCTTCTATTTGTTCCCTGGGCGGAGAAACGCTTCTCTTGAAGGGCCTGTTCCCATCGTTCCAGCCAAACGACTGCCTCTGGCCCCTTCCTCTGGCTTGGAAGCTGAAGTTGGTTCCGAACCGGCCTCCTCGGTGACCGGTTCTTCGGTTGTGAAAATCCTGCCTCAGCTTCTTGAGGCTGTTGGAGTTGCCGTCATCCGATTTCTTTTTGTCAGTTTCCATGTGTTTTCCACACTTGGAGCTGGTCTCCACTTGTTTGAACAAGTATTGTAGTTGTCGGCTGAACATCTTGCCCTTATCTAGCGGCTTTCCCTTAATAGGCTTTGGTGCTAGGAATAGTGTATGTTCCTTTCCATCTTTTTGGACCATGCCACCTCTTTTCCAATATCTGTGCAAACCGCTATAAATACATTTTCAAACCGTCTGTAGGAGAGGAAGTTGCAGGTTGCTGTTAGTAACACAATTCCTCCATTCATATTTTCACAGAGTGACGAGAACTTGTTCTGTGCCATCATCCTGTTGGCAATGGGCGCAATGGCTGTAAGAGCTGAAAGTACCCCTTTGTGTACCGCGTAGAGAACCATCTCAAACTTTTTCTTCTCTTCACTGAGTTTAACCTCAGGATCCATCTCTTTAATTGCGGATTCCGGAATGCCTTTAATTACTGTGAATTTCTCCTGTTAATTGCACAAGCCTGACAACCTACTCCTCTAGGTCCCTATCAGCGGGGCCTGGGCCAGTATCGTACCCCCCCCCCCCCAACCTCCTCAGAATTCCTTTGTTCTGGTGCCGGCGACCTTTGTACCCACGCAGGCAGTGTATTCATCCACACTTGGCTCCTGCCAAACTGGCTCCTGCCAAACATCTCTCCATTCGGCAACGGGCAGCTTAATTAATAGACGAACAATCAAAACATTATTCTTTCAATCATGCCAATTACGATCGAAGCTAAGCTGTAAAACAGTAATATATTACCGAAAAGTTTCAGAAAACTTTGTATGTGAATGGTAACATGAACTAAACCAACGTATCGAGTTTGAAAGATACTAACCTGTTTGGTTTTGTAGTAAATGTAGAAAGATTGCCGGAGCTGCTCACAACACGTCCTCCCGCTCTGAGATGATTATGCTAATTGATGGAACCGGATATGCTTCCTTCTCCCTGGGCTACGAGAGAGGCATAGTACCAAGGTAAACAACAATTTTTTTAATATATATATATATATAACGGCAATCTTGACTACCTCTTCCGCCAAACCTGGTGATATAGACGACAAACCTTTATGCTTGCGCCTCATGTGCGACAGGAACATGCCGTAGTGCTTGGTCTCGAAGCTGCACTTGTCACAAACCCAGGGCTCAGTGATGCTGTGTCCCCGCAGGTGCACCCTGAATGTCAGGGCCACGTTGAATGTGCGTGGACACAGTGGGCACTGGATCTTCTCTAATGGCGGAAGGCACACACAAATTTACTCAATGTCAGCTGGTAATTAATGCATTGAAGAACTAAGATATTGGTTGGTTATTGGAGTTTTACATACTGGCAACATCTAAGGTAATATCAGGATGGGCACCGACTTGTGACAGTTCGCACTCATGGCGACTTTATATTGCTGCCCAACTGGCAAATTAGGCTACCAGCACCACAACCTGATATCCCACTCAGTCACATTATCCTGACACTGAGCTAAGCAGTCCTTGCCCTATCCTATTAATGCCGAGTGCCAGGCTAGGAAGCGAAAAGTATCAATTTTATGTCATTTGTTTGACTCAACCGGGAGCCGAACTTCCAATCTCCCGCATGTGAGGCCCGCGCTCAACCGATTCTGCCACCACGCCTGGTCACTAAGCGTATTAATACTATTAATGTACTAAGAAGTCTCTCTCCGTCCTAATATGACCTTACATGTTTCTAGGACCAAAAGAAGTTAACAAACATTTGTCTTGACATTTGTTTTTCCTTTGGGTATTCCACTTTTGTATTGGGCTAAATATAAATTGTTATTGATTGGAAATATTTGGCAGATCTAACTAGGTATATATACATAGTAAATTTGCTGACGACAAGAATTTCGAATTTCTATGTGAGGGTATTGCATTTTTATATTTGGCTTAAAAAAATCAATTTGAATGATTATTGATCTGATATATTTGGCAAATCTAACTAGGTAAATGGATAGTAATTTTTCTGAAGATAAGAATGATCGAATTTCTATGCTGTTAATAACATTGTAACGTCCAACCTGTATGGATTATCGTATTATATGATATGCATATGTCATAATAATAGATTCTAGGTGCTATTGTTGGACTTCTCCTAACATATATAGTTCCCATCATGGCCAAAGATTCCATAACAATTTTCTACTGTACCCAATCTTCATGAATTCCACCGGTACAGAAAAATACTGGTAATATGAACATTCCTCCCAATAACTCAACATTCGGACATACATATATAAACCATATTTTCTATTATATGAAGCGGATGTTACAGCATGCCACTATTTATAAATAAATCCCAGAATAAATTTAATTAATTGAGAAATCAATAAGAAGAAAAAAGGTCGTATATAAATGCATACATGTCATATGTTCATACCATGGCCTTTTCAGACAATGTCTGAAATGGATTACTTTTACTTTTCTTATTTTAAATAATTATCAAAAAAGAAAATGAAACCTGTATTGGGGTCCACAGTCCGCGCCGTTCTCGGCTTCCTCGGTGTTTTTGTTGTATTAACTTCTTCGGCTCCTGGCTCTTCATTGACCTCAACTCTGGTTACAGCGACATTGCCCTCATCTTCATTACGTAACATAGCCAACGATGTTGGATTCGGCTGGACCAGGACATTGGTCCTGAGGTTGGTGGCTGGGTTGTTCCTGGGTCGGCCCCGTGTTCTCCCTATTCCTACCGTGGTCATCAGAAGTGGTCTAGCTGAACCGCACTCACCATCCTCATATCGGACAGGGATCGATAACTTCCTCTTGTTTAACCGTTGTTGCTTTGCTGATCTGGTCCGTGTTTTTCTCTGCGCCAATTCCCCTTCCATAAAATACTTGCTATCATCGGTAGCTAATTGTGTAGTATCATTATCATCACAATCATCATCATAATCAGTGTCACCAGCATAATCGATGATTGCATTATCATCATCACCAACACCAACACCACCATCGTTGACCACATAATCTTCACCAGATTCATTTGCTTCGAGCATCTTTAACCATTCAACAAGTTCGGCTTCTGTTTTTATTTCTTCGCTAAGTTGAGTGGAAACGTCTATGAACTTCTTGGTGACGTAATAACGGAGTCGTGTAACGCACAGGGAACATAGGAGCTCCCTCAGGTGTGTCGTTCGCTCACAACTTGAGAATGAAACCCACGACACTGCCAGTTTAAAAAGTTGCATTTCCCCATTCTCGTTCAGGTTTCCCTTAGCACGTGGCGATAATATATAGGTTATAAAATCAATTGGCAACAGTAGAAACTCCTCCAATAATATCAGCTCATCAGCCACCCCCGTGACGTAATCAGTGAGAATTATGTTCAAGTCTATTAAGTCTGATGACATGGCAAACTTCATGAGACTTATCCAGTTAGACGAGGATATGTTGTGCTTTGCAAACTCTACACACTCTCGCTGTAAGAGGGACATACAGTGTTGATGTGCAAAGGACATGCACTTCACCAAGTTGTCCGTGGTCAATTGAGCCTTGCCTGTGTACATAAACTCAACCACAGTTTGAACAATAGCCGTGGAACACCCGAGTAACGATATCTTGTATGGTTTATTTCCCACCTCATTGACTGTGATATTAGGGCGCAAGAGTTCCAAATCGAATGAAGTGCTGTTCGCAGACACAATAGATTTATGTGCCCACACTTGGCCATCGTCTGCGCACAAGATGACGTCACAGAAGTGTTGGCTTTGCTTCTGCAGCCACAGTTTATGCATCACAGCTCTACAGTGTTTTTCTTCCATTGTGATATTGTTTTCTATAAACCTATAAGAAAATAAAAGGCATTTCCTTTTCATCAAGTAAAGTTATGGCATTGTTTTTCATCAAGTAAAGTTAAGATTGTTGATGGTTACCCACTTTCGCTAGTATTATAACTAACTACCTATGTGTATGTGTAATTCTTAGCGAAGTCTTTTACCTGACTTTGACTAATAGTACTATAGCTTTATCGCTATGCTTCACCATAAACATATAGGGTAAAGATCTACGATAGAATCGAAAGTTATCGCCTATCACTTCTTAAATAGACATGTGTAACTAGGCAATCTATAGACATAGGCCTACTCTACTGAATACCATCTGATATGGCTTCTTTTAACAGACAACGCTACACGCGCGCACATATAGGCCTGTTATATTATGACTATAAAAGAGAGAGGGGGGGAGAGAGAGGGAGAGAGAAGAAATTATGTGTGCATATCTTCTGACACCAGGGGCGTAGCTAGGCATACGCGCGTACGCCAAAACGTCCACATCGTTTTGTCAACAAAAAATTTAATTAAAAAATAATAAAGAGAGAGAGAGAGAGAAGGCATGTAGTAGTCCGGAGTGTCGAAAACTCAAGTCTAAAATGTGTAAAATCCGCCAGCTTAAGCTTAAGCGGGCCCCTAAACTCCCTGCCGAAATTAGGACTACACATCGTTAAAGGTCTAACTACACCCCTGGACACTATGTAACATGGTCATGGACCTAGTTTCCATACACGCGGGTAGGCCTATATCATATGCACCATCCGAGATTTTTTTGTTTTTTTTGGTCCATTACTTGTTTAAGCAGGGGAAATTTCAGTCATAGACGACTGGTCTTCCTCATTCCACTGCTGGTCGATAGAAAGCCCAAGCCTACACTTTTACCGGCCCAAGGGAGTTTTAACCTCCCACACCACATAGACATGGTATGAGAGCAACCGGCCTTTGATGACGCTGTAAGTTATACACAGCGGTGGAAATCTAAATTGGCAGAGCTGGGGGCACAGGGAATCGAACCGCTGACCCTCAGATTAGGAGTCTGACCTAGAAAAAAGTCAGACACTCTAACCACTACACCACAGAGGTTACAAAGGTTTTATATTTGTTAAAATATATGCTGTTTTATAGCATTTTATTCCATCACGTTTTTATTACAATAGCGTATTATTCCGTATAATTCGTCAGAGTTCAATATACCATACATTGTTGGAAGGGAAGGTGAATGGCAGCAGAGGGAGAGGGAGACCAAGAACATCATGGTTTACAAATATTTCACAGTGGACAGGCTTGAATTATTCACAGTCTATCAGAACAGCACACCATCGGGACAAGTGGAGAACCATTGCATCCAACCCTCGACTAGAGGACGGAACTATAAGCGAGTTCAGCATTGGCCGCACGCATGTGCGGGACCGACATCCGGTCGTCGGCGTCGGGATAAACAAAGCTATGTTTGGCAGCAATCTCAGTGCATTGTCAATGGCCGTGAGCAATCTTCTTACAGAAAAAGTGAAATATCTCTAAAACCACACCATCTAGAGACAAGTCGTTTGGCACACATAGAGAAAACATGTTTACCAAGAAGATTATATTAAATTGATAAGGTTAGGATTCTGGATTG
Source organism: Branchipolynoe longqiensis (assembly GCA_030323885.1). Classification (NCBI taxonomy): domain Eukaryota; kingdom Metazoa; phylum Annelida; class Polychaeta; order Phyllodocida; family Polynoidae; genus Branchipolynoe; species Branchipolynoe longqiensis. Next base: position 30,696,376 of record CM059191.1, read on the forward strand.
CTATAAATTTTGAATAAAACTAACTTTCACACTGCGTCACCTCTCAACTCAATGGCTGTGAGCAATCTTCTTACAGAAAAAGTGAAATATCTCTAAAACCACACCACCTAGAAACAAACCGCTTGGTACACATATAGAAAACATGTTTACCAAGACGATTATATTAAATTGATAAGGTTAGGGTTCTGGATTTCTACTAATTTTGAATAAAACTAACGTTTCGCACTGTGCGTACCAGCAAACTCAATGGCCGTGAGCAATCTTCTTACAGAAAAAGTGAAATATCTCTAAAACCATAACACCTAGAAACAAATCGGTTGGTACACATATAGAAAACATGTTTACCAAGATTATCTTAAATTGATATGGTTAGGGTTCTGGATTTCTATTAATTTTGAATAAAACTAACGTTTTGCACTGCGCGTAGTCACGCACGTGGGTTTGTTTATCCCGATGACTTCCCATCAACCACCGCGCGCCCGAGATGCTGAACTCGCTTATTGATTGATTATTCCATCTGCCATCTGCGTACTACCTGCAAATTCCAAGCTAGACACCTGTGTAAGCATCGCAAACTTACAACAATTAGGTTATTGACCAGAGAGTGGCCGGAACCCATGGCGCGAAAGTACTGCAGCTCGCGTGGTTGGTTACCCCTGCCGGACACTGGGTGTGTTTGGGGGAGGGGGCTCTAGCATTGTGGAGTTGCAAATCCTCCGACAAACCCTGGCTTCTACTAGACTAAATTTGCTCTCGATCGCAATTACTGAAGGAAATTGCTTCGGTGAATCTATTTATAGTAATATAGAGGGTATACATACTGCAATAGATGTGTTATAAACACAAATATTTACCTTTGTGACATTATTAGGAGTGACCCCCCTGATCGAGGTTGATTTGGAGACTGCAAAGTACGCTACGAAACCAGCAAAATACTTGAGACCGCGTATGACTTCCAAAATAATTGTGAAATCACGTAACATTATATTTCCCATATGTTCGTCAATTTTAATAATTAATCACTACCATTTTTTCGCTTTCAAAACAATCAAAAGTAGTATTTGAATGTTGAACGTACAAAAGAATTAGCCAATGAGAAGTCCCCTTTCAAGTTATTTGACTACAATACACACTGCAAAACTTCATTGATGATGCTTTCCACAAAGCTTAGCGAAGGTGTGATAGAAAAGGCGAGCGCCGCAGTGTGGCTAGAATAATGTTAATAAGAATCTCATTGGTCGACAGTCTGAGCGCACTTTTCAAATACGAAATAGAAAGGGGAATCGGACTACCTCTCTCAAGAAGTACACATTTCACTGATCTTTGTGTATTATTGTGTTTATACAAGAAAATTAGGTACTTCATCAATATTATTCGGATAACTTATTGACAAAATGTCGAAGAAGGTTGACAAGGAGAAGAACCAACACATTCAAGTGTTCGTCAGATGCAGGTAAGACTCATTAGACTGGCTTCGTCATCACTACTCTAACTCTGTGACTGAGTAGAACCAATCTTTGGTATAACTTAAATATAGATTATTGGATCTGCAGTTTACGCCAGTCATTAATATAATTGTGCATATGATATGATGTGTGCGATATCATAGGATATTATGGAATGTAACCGAATCGAGAAGCACACACACAGTATGAGTCTCACACATAGTCACAGACACAGTCCAGACTGAGAGTGAGACTAATCACACGAATCCAACCACACCAATTTCAATGTACAATGACAATCACAATGAATGATCAACATGTGAAATTTCAATAGCGATAGGTAGACAGGAAGTGTGAACACTTATTTGTCTCTCTTTTTTTCTTTCTTCTTTTTTGTTGTTGGTATATTAGTTGTCCCAAGCACTGAAGCAGGGGAAATCCCAGTCACAGACGACTGGTCTTCCCCACTCCACTGCTGCAGTGCTGGTCGATAGAAAGCCAGAGCCTACACTTTTACCGACCCAAGGGATTTTTAACCTCCCACCACATAGACATGGTATGAGAGCAACCGGCCTTTGATGACGCTGTAACTATAGTGTAAGTTATACACAGCGGTGGAAATCCAAATTGGCAGAGCTGGGGGCAAGGGGAATCGAACCGCCGACCCTCAGATTAGTAGTCTGACCTAGAAAAACTCTAACCACTCCACCACAGAGAACGCCACTGAATTTAAGTCATGAAAATATTATCTTTCGTATTAAAATAATATTTCGTCGAAAGCATCATAACATGGTTAGGTACATCACATGAAAATTGTAAAATTGTTGCACAGTACATGAGTACTGCAAATCGGTAGACAGACAGAGCTCACATAATAGATTATTATAGCCTAGCCCTAGGCTAGGCCTAGGGTTTTTTAATTCGAGTAAATATGATTAGTATGTATGTGCCAAAAAAATCAAACTCCTTCAATAATAAAACAAAAGTCACCACTGGAAAGAGCTTGAAAAGCCCTTTAGCTTAGGCTTCAACATGACACCAAGATTATGGGAATAGGTGGAGTATTAAGGAAGTTAGGGTGTTTTCCAACTCTGAAATTGGTCCTTATTTTCTTACATTAAATTATGGTATAAGCACTAGATTTCTGTGACCGAAATTGGTGACTTTTATGGGAAAATGCATGTAATTTCTTTAATAATTGAGATATCTACATGAAATAAATTTGGACTGAAGCTAGATTAAGGCATGTTCTATTGATATAATTCAATAAAGTGTCATTTGAAACAAAGTAAAGGGACCTGAAACAATACATTTCTTTGACTGAATTGGTGAAATTCATGTACTTTCTTTAATAATTGAGATATCTTGATGAAATTTTCAGTGAAGCTAGTTTAATTCATGTTCTATTGATACAATTCAATAAAATCACATTTGAAACAAAATAAGTGACATGAAAATTACATTTGTGGTTAATTAGTGAACTCCATGATGGTTTGTTCACAACATATCATGATCAAGAGTCATTCTCAAAATATCAGTTAAGCATAAGGTCATCATATGTGAGATCAGCTGCCAAGGCAAAGAATGATACGTCATAGTCAGTAGCATTGTCATAAGACTCATTCTCTGACCAATAAGCCACCACATACTTTTTCACCTTAGAAAAAGTGATAAACACAAGTCATACCTGTTGCATTGCTGAACGTGCCAATCATGATGTACACGTCACAATTTCTCCAAACTCAACAGTATATAAGATTAATAATGGTTGCTCACCCTGGTCTACTTTTTTTTAAATTGCAGATTGATATAAAAGGGTGAATTTTCAGGTTGAAATTGAGTGAAACTTTTGAAGTTATTATTGGAATAGCAATGGGAAACAAGCATTCTTGGTCATACCAATAGGGATCTAGCATTCCTGTTCCCCATGGCTACCAGTGGTCTGCCCACCAAATTGAAATATTTTAAAACTAAGCTGTAAAGGGATTCCCATACTACATAATAGACTAGGAATACCCAAGAGTGACCAATGCAAACCAATCATAGGGGCGTTTTTCTAGACCCCTCCACAAACAAGGTGGGATTGGCTGGATCGGTTTTGTGGTAAGAAAATATCCGCCGCTGGTCGGCAGTTTGGCACATACCTATCATTAGTCGTTCCCAAGTTATCTACGATTTAGTTTTCCTAGAAATCAATATTTTGTCCTAGTTGTGACCATTTGTCATTTTGTGTCTCAGGATAGGTACATTTCTTTGTAGTTTCTTTATTAATGGTCAAATCCTGATCAAACTTCACACCTCTCAAATATCTCCTTTGGGAATCGATCAAACATCCTTAGAATTTAACAACTAATGAAGGAACAACAATTTCATAGTTTGATAAGATAATTTAATCCCCTTTGGGTGATTTGATGAAGATTTTGTGGAGAAAAGTAGAACTTGAAATTCAACCATCAACATTTGAAACTGATATTGGTCCAATTGAAACAATTAAAAAGCGAGGATGTAGCGAAATCTGTGTTCCATGTTATGAAAACAAGAGCTAAGTTGTAGCTAGAAAAAAACACCTTTTGGCGAACTGAAAGGTAACACCTACTGCAAAGCAGCTCCGCGCAGCTGAATGGAACTAGAGTTACCGTTGTTGCCAAACCGGTTATCGGCGTTATTCGCACATAGCTACACATACCTACAACCTTGAACCTGCCCTCACTCAAAATCTAGCTCCATCCTCCCATCCAGCCACTTTAACATTTGCCAGATGGAGATGCCGGTTTAGACTACCATCAACACTGTTATTCGCAGTAACTCACTGCCATAACACAGTGTAAAGACTAGGTCTCCAGTTGTGTAGAATGGCTAAAGCTCGAATCTGTGGTTGTGTAGGCAGGCTATAGTGAAATCAATACAGACAAAGAGAAAGGAAGAGTATAGAGTGTAACGGAAGAGAGAGAGTCAAGCCCTCTGGTTTATTATTTATATGGTACATGGGTTCATTGTAGAGTATCACCCCACCCTTTTCCCCCAATGGGAAACAAGCATTCTTGGCCATACCAATATGGATCTAGCATTCCTGTTCCCCATGGCTACCAGTGGTCTGCCCACCAGCGCCAAGCTGTGTGGGCCCCCTGGCCACCAGCAACCTTGACCCCGAGTGTGGTGATCCTACCCAGCAGAGGGGGGATGGGGTAGGCCCTGAGTGCCCCTTACACACAACCCTGCCAGCACCACTATGTCTATTTACATCTCACTCAGGCGCCACCAGCACCTACAAAGATACATACATGCGCTTGGTCACGTATAACTGTTTAGTAATAGAACATTTGCATTCCCTCTAATGCCGTCAATCGGAATATTTTACAACAGTCTGACTACTCACTCCTGGAAAGACGCTAAGCACTTTGTTTCGCACTGCACCTGTTTTACTGGCAATTATTCCCACTGAGTGAGGATGAATGCTTAAATTTGAATTTCCAAGATAGTTGATAAAATGGTACTTGACAACTGAATATTCAATGTTTCATTTAATTGCACTGCTAGTGCCAGTGGTAGATCATAAACTCGGTATTGCTTAATATAATGGAATTGTGTCATGATAATTGATTAAAAGCGTGTCATTAATTAAAAGAATGAAGGGGGTGGGAAACATCAGGTTAACTTATCTATCCTCTACCATTATTGCTTCAAGCAATTTACTGTTATTAAAAAATATTAATTATAAAAACACTTAGAATTACATTGTTTATTTTGGATCGAATGTTCTTTCTAAGATTTATATCTGCTCTTAAATTATTGTGATTCATTAAACATATGGAATAAGCTTCCACCCGAAATAAACTTCCATCACAAAATGCATTGAAAAACGGACTCTATAGATTTTTGAGTCAGTATCGGTGTAGTCAGTCCTCACCACATGACCACTATAATTATGACAGGTCATATATACTGATTCTGTTAACAGGCTGTTATGTCTAAATAGATAAACAGGATAGGATAAGTTTTAGTACTATTTATTCACCAGGCCTCTCAGTGCGAAGGAGAAGAAACAGGGCGGGTATGGTGTCATTGAGGTGAACGAGCGTGAGGTGCATGTCAAGGAACGGTCATGTGTCACTGCTGCCACCAAGACCTTCAACTTTGACAAAGTCTTCGGACCGCACTCTCGGCAAATTGATATCTACAAGTACACTGTGTTGCCTCTCGTCAATGAGGTACTGTCTGGATACAATTGCACACTTTTCGCGTAAGTATTATGTTAGTGGTTTATACCTGGTAACACTCGAAACAAGGGATTTTGTACCTGAATTGCTTGAGAGAACTATCTTTACAATATTAAGTATTACTGATATTCTGCCAATCCTAAATTTACACTAATAGTAATACTAGGTACTCCAAACAAAGGACTGGTTGCTGATGCTGCCTGGCCACTGGAAAGACTTGCTCTCAGCAGACTACCCCTCTTTGAACGTTGTGTGCTCTGAGTGAGTGCATCAGAGCTAAGAATAACGACTTTCACAGTAAAGTAGAGATCACTAGCTTTAGTTTTGTATCCATTACGGCTGACTTTAGCCAGGACAAATTTGTCAAATTGGGGTTTGACAACTTTGGAACGATCGAAAAACATGCTTTTACCAAATATTTATTGTGAAAAATATAATATTACATAGAAAAATTCTTTCTCTACAAATCTGTGTACATTAACCACCATTTAGCACTCAGTGACAGCAGTTTGGACTTAACCATAGGATGGGTATGCTAATTAGAGCAATCAAATTGTTTACATGTTCAAATTGTTTACATATCTATAATGTGATTAACCGCTTGGTTAATCACATTATAGATATTTGCATTCTGATCATGTTGATACAAAAATCAAGTCAATATCTCAAATAGAACCAGAGTTATTAATTATCTAAAGATTTAATCAAGAACGGTTAGTGAAAATCACATGATTTGTCATGTTTGATGTCAAATTGCTGAACAAATATTTATTTGTATGGTCTCACAAAAATTTAGATTAGAATTTGTATTATAAATAATAAGGTAAAACAATGATGATGTGATTAAAATATAATTTGCAGAATCATGGAAAATCTGTGTAAATTAAGGGCAAAAATTTAATATTAAACTTAAAGATTTCATTTTCCATTATTTTATATATTTGTAATCAGAATGATAAGAGCTTTCTAATTGTACCATTTGCAAATTAACTTCATGAAAAGACAAATTCAGTTTGAAGTATGATCTACTAATACATACATTAATATTGAATTACTTTGTAGCATCTTTGAAAACCCATAAATTTAGCTTTATAATTAATCCAATAGATGTTTGTAATATTTCATTTTTAGATATGGCCAGACGGGCACGGGAAAGACTTTCACGATGGAGGGGGAGCGATCAGACAATGACTGTATTACATGGGAGGATGATCCACTATCTGGTATCATTCCACGCGCCATGCACCAGCTCTTCACCAGACTTGCCTTTATGGTGCGCTGATTTTTATTTTATTTACTAACAAAGAACACCACGATCAATCCCAAGTTGCATAATCCGATGGTTTTGAGTTTAAGTTGATCGTTGTAATCTTCCTGGGCCTTGTGTGATTTAACTTAGTTTTAAATGGCTAGCTTTGGGAGATATTTAAACTGAAAATATGCTCAATTAGTTTGGTGTCCACATCAACATTCTGACACCACCCGTCCTGATATGACCTTAGATGTTGCTAGGACGTAAAACAACAACAAACAAACAGACACCACAGCACGGTCTGTATGGGGCCTGGAAAGTCTTGAAAAGTCATTTGCCCTATTTCAAGGCCTCAAATTCCATTAAACTGTCCCCACTGATCTCAAGTAGTCTGAAATCGCCATTCGGCTTTTTTTTCCTGAACTCCATATGAAAATATTTTTAAATTCCTATAAAAAACCGCCTTGAAATCGCCTAGAATTCCATATCTTCACCTGTGTATGGACCCTGCCACAGGCTTCAATGGTAACACGTTTTTATTAAAGCGGTTCCTATGCAGCAACATATTGTTAATTTTACCTCGGTACAACGCCTCGGCTATTCAAGGCCGAGGGAGAAGGAAGCAACATCCGGTACGACAATTAGCATATTCCACTCGTAACAACAGGACGTTACGAGGTGTACGAGCAGTTTTTATTGGAAATATACGAGTTAACAAGTGAGTACGAGTTTGTAACTTGGTATACTCGTTTATTTATGTTTCACGCACATATTTGTCGCTTTGGTTAGCGTTTTTGACGATTTGTTGTCGTTTTATAAATTAGATTGTGCGTGTATCTGCCGGTGCGTAGTATGACAACACCACCGTTTGTTTTTGTTGCCCAACGGAGAGCGGATTGACAGGAGTCAATCTTCGATTAGATTAGTATCGGGAAATCGATACCTTACGTATCAATATTGATAGATTTCTCAAGGATAGGCGTACCTCCGAGTGTTGTAGCATTTTCTCCAGCTTGTTGGTGCAGTAGACACAGAGAGAGTGGGGGGCACCTACACTGGTCCCTACCCCGTCGTTGGTAAACGGCTTGGGATTTCCAGCCGTGTTGCTTTCGATTCAAATTTAGCTTATAAACCGGTGTAAATACGGTTATTATGCTTTATAGTGCTTCTACGCACTTGTACCTCTGCCCTGTTGGTTAGATGCAACTCGAGCTCGTTCTAAAATATAGTTTTGTTTTTTTTCAGACGACTCGAGATGGGCGCGAAGCGGAGTAGCGACGGTGTGCCGTTAATGCCAGAACGCGACGAGAACCCTGCATTTGACTCAGGTCAGTCGGCGATGTCTTCACCGAAGGCAGGGCTCTCCAGTAAGGACGATCGTGTTGTCCAGCTCATTCGAGAACAACTTCAGCAGTTGTTGCCCGATATGAGAGAGCCTAAGGCAGGTCGAGGCGAGTCCCGATCTAGACAACATGAAAGTCATCAGGTCTCGGATTCGGCTTTGGATTGGGACGGAGGATTCTTCCGAAGGAGACGAGTATTACAAGGCGTGTAGTAAACCGAAGAAATTGAAGAAGTCCAAATCCAAGAAGAAGAAGAAGAAGAAGAAAAAATCTTCTTCATCTGACTCCACAACAATGGATAGTGATTCAGAAGCGTCACATAGGGGAAAATATGCAGACATCACTACTAAAGTGATGAAGAAGATCCGTCTCGATAATCGCAAAAAGATCAACACCTGTTCTTTAATGCGCAAGAATGTGCGAGGTCACTTTCACACCTTCAAACTGGTGGAAGTAATAAGTAAGCTCGCGGAACAGTACACGGGTATTAAAGGCCTACCCGAAGCGACCATGAAAGACATGGATGCAGATGTCACTATGAGTGAAGAGCGAAAAAGAACGGAAGCTTGTTTGAGCACGGCTCATAAAGGTCTCTTGGTTGCGTTAGCGGCAGCTATGCCGATTGCAAACCGTATGATGACTGATCGGAAATTTACCACGCTTTGCGAGGATATGAATGCAGGGGTGGCAGCTTTGACCGCAACTAGCAATTACCTATCATATCATAGGTATGAAAATGTGTTTAAATCGGTAACTACGGATGCAGGCAAAGAGGTGGCTAGGTCCAAAAAGGTGGTCGATAACGACGGTAAGGAATACACGTTATTCCTTCCTCCGAAGCCGGTTAAAGGCAAGCCCTTAGATTCGACGAAGATGTTCGGAGGCCAGCTGCAGTACTTGTTTAAGCAGGTGGAGACGGCAGCCAGACAATCTAAGCATCATGATGCGAAGAAGGATAGTCTGGGCAAGTACAAGAAGTACAGATCAGATTTTCGCGGCAGGCGAACTGGGCAGCGGGGAGGACGTCCAGGCAGCACCAGTTCCTCATATCAGGGGAGCGGACGCGGTCAGAGGAACCAGTTCAGTTGGAACGGCAGCAACCGTCCGTTCAAGGGGACTCCGACCTACAAGCCGCTTCCCAGACCCAACAACAACTAGAAGTTGCTACGCAAACTTCTGTAAGCGTTTTTCATGCGGGAAATATAGACAACCACTTTATGGCGTGGCAGAATATCACTAGTAATTACGAGATACTTGAGATTGTAAAGGGAGTTGTTATTCCATTTATAGAAATCCCCATTCAAACGCAAATACCTTTTCCTTATCGTCTTTCGTTAGAGGAACATCAAGCTTTATAGATAAGCAAGTGACAAATTTCTGTGCAAAAAGAATTGTTGAGCCAGTCCAACATATTGAAGGGGAATACATTTCTAATATTTTCTCTAGACACAAGCCTAATGGTGATGTTAGGATGATTTTGGATTTAACTACATTGAATAAATTAGTTGCGTATAAACATTTTAAAATGTTTTCTTTAGAGACGGCGCAGGACCTGGTAACACCAGGTTCTTGGCTTGCTAGTGTAGATTTAAGGGATGCTTATTACTCTATCCCCATTGCTCAAGATTATAGGAAATTCCTGAGGTTTTTATAGGAAGGACAACTCTTTGAGTTTATGTTTTTACCTAATTGATTGGCGTGTGCACCACGTTTGTTTACTAAATTACTTAAACCATTTTATTTTGAAATGGCAAAGAAAGGTCATATAATGTTCCCTTTATTCGATGATTATTTTATTGTTGCGCAAACACAACAACAATGCTTGAAACCCATAAAGGATTTGTGTGATGCTTTAACGCAAGTAGGCTTTTACATACATAGTACTAAATCAGTTTTAATCCCCACAAAGAAATTTAAGTATTTAGAGTTTGTTATTGATACTGAACATATGACAGTGTCATTGACGTCAGATAAGATTGAAAAATTTACAACCACTGCTTGGGATTTACTGGGGTTGAAAAGACCAAAAATAAGGCAAGTAGCTGTGCTAGTGGGGATTATGGTGGCGTATTCACCAGCTGTTTTATATGGCAAGGCACATATTAAATCTCTGGAAATAGACAAAAATTGTGCGTTATCCAAAAATAAAGGTAATTTTGAACGTCTGATGATCATTTCGGAAGATGGTCGAGAAGATATTGAATGGTGGCTAAGCCACATTGGTAACTCTCATAATCCTATTGGAATGGGGGAGCCTAATACTATTGTTACAACAGATGCCTCATTGGAAGGATGGGGTGCCCATAGAGGGGCGCTCGCTACAGGGTGCCGTTGGCTAGATGAGGAAAGAGATGATCATATAAATGTCTTAGAACTTAGGGCCATTTATTTGGGACTAAGGAGTTTAGTAGAAGTGCCTAAAGTTAGTGTTCAAGTTTTAACAGATAATACTACAGCTATGGCGTATATTAGGAACATGGGTGGCACAAAGTCCAAAGCATGTAACAAGGTAGCAAGACAAATTTGGGGTTGGGCTCAAAAACAAGTTTGGATTACAGTTGCACACATTCCAGGTAGTCAGAATACTTTAGCGGATTTTAAAAGTCGCTGTTTTCATGACCATTTAGAATGGTCTTTGGATGTTAATATTTTTGATGAGATATGCCAAAAGTGGTGACTCCCAGAATTGGATCTGTTTGCATCTCGGAGGAATAAGAAAGTTGATAAATATGTATCTTGGCATCCAGAGCCAGAAGCCTGGAAAGTTGATGCTTTCTCTATGACATGGAATGATAATTTTTATTATATTTGTCCTCCTTTTGCCTTAATCAGCAGGGTAGCCAGGAAAATCAGGCTAGACAATGCACATGCGATGCTAATAGTGCCGGAGTGGAACACCCAGCCCTGGAATGGGGAGCCAAAGACTGTTTAAGATTCCCCAGAGGCCCGCTGAACCTGCATTGTCAAGGCAAAGTAACAAACACGGGGCCGTGTCCACAACACCGTTATTGGCATTCCTTTTTTAGTTAAGTTTTTACAAAAATTTGGCCTTGATAAAGTTACCCAGGATAGGTTAATTTCACATGCGTGGAGACCAGGGACTGTTAAGCTCTATACATGTTATTTGAAGAAATGGGGCATTTATTGTTTGATACATAAGGTAAAGCCTATGGAACCTTCTATCGCCCAAGTAACACGATTTTTACGAATGATGGAAGATGCTGGCCTGGATTATGGAGCCATTAATGCAGCGAGATGTGCCCTTTCGGTGATTCTTCCTGGGATTGAAGGACAAACTATTGGAAAACATCACGACTATCCGAGGCTTGTACCTCGGGAAAACAAGAGTTATCCATCATCTGTACCAAGTCTAACTATACTATAAGGGCATCAGTATCCAAGCTGGATATGTAGAATCAATTCTAAATGAGTGTTTTATTTTGAAAATGTAATGATTTCATCGGATTATGCAGCTTTAATATGTATTTAATGACGGAAGATGGAATTACTTTACATGTGCTTGAGCGTTTTTATTAATGTTCCGTATAAGTAGATTAGAGAGTGGAAATTTGTGTTGTATTTTCGTCACATCTAAGGAGTGACTGCCTGTGTAATTAACGCTAAGCATCTTGCTTTTTAGGAGTGCCGTATGGCAAGTAATCATCTCGGTACATTACGAATATTTCAAATGTTTATGTGTTCTTTGTTGTGAATGTTTGCATTATATCGAAAGCTGTGGTAAGGAGTCTGTTTTTCTACCACACTGGCCTAGAATGAATGCATCGTGCTTGTATTATTGGTTTCATTTTCTTATCGATGTCTTTTGTGTGGACATCGTCACATGTTCTCTTTTCATTTTCCATTTGATTCAATATTTGTTATATATGGGAGGGGGAATTCTGGGCCCGTATGCCTGATTTCTGCTGTTTCTTGCACTTTGAGTATTTGCTGTGTGTATTGTGAGGACACTGTCTGTCGTGCTAAAGGGATTCTCCTGAGGGAATTACTCATTGAAAACTCGCATTAAATGCGATTGGTAAATTAAATCGTGTAATATACCACCAACCTACTCATCTGGTCGACAATTGCTTAATCACAATGGAGTTTGTATTGTTTAGTTTATGTAAATTTTTATGTATAATTTGTCAAATTGATCGATTTTTTCTCTCTTCAAAACAGGGATGTGAGTTTTCAGTCCGAGTCTCCTATCTTGAGATCTACAATGAGGAGCTCATTGACTTGCTTGGAGCAGAATCTGTTGAAAATCCACGACTCCGGATCTACGAAGATTCTGCACGGAAAGGCTCGTGCATTATCCAAGGTCTGGAGGAGGTTGTGGTTCGCGACAAAGACGAAGTCTACAAAATCATGGAGCTGGGATCACAACGCCGACAGACTGCAGCCACTCAGATGAATGCACATTCCAGGTAAGGATAATTTTATGTACATATACAGAGCACCCTCATTAATCCGTTGCGGTGGAAATCAGATAAACCAGACAGTTAAGAGAGTGACTGTCCATGTCAGGTATAAAGGTCACGTTTTGAATACTGTAATGTTAATTACTGATGCCATAGGCTTCTACAGGAACAGATTCTATTAAATTGCCTCAGTATTTCCTTCTATGTGGTGATAAATATTTAATAAGTGAACCAGTATCTAAGTTAAATATGTAGAATCAAATCTAGATAATTGTTTTGGTTTTGAAAATTTGATGTTTTCAGCGGACTATGATGCAGCTTTAACATTGAGTTCAAAACCGGACTGAAATGGTAGCGGATAGAATAAACGGCGTTATTCTCACTGCACTGCGTCTACACCAACAAATCATCTCCATGGTAACCATCCCCAATGCTGGATTTGCCTATGGTGCGGACAGACTTTTGAGCCCCTTGCAGGGTTGCCAACGCTTATGGTTTCGCTGTATGGTGTACAATATTTTATGTATCATTAGCCCACCCCTCACCCATCCAGCTCCCCTCATCTCTTCCATGAAGAATGTATAAATCTATCACAAGTGTGTCCAAAATGCACCACAAAGCATCTAAGATTTTAACATTTTTCTGCGTGAGTACCCACAGGCCCCCAAATATAACATCCCTTAAGATCTTCCGGTTTATCATCTTCTAATGTTGACAACCCTTCCCATGTGACCTTCTTCAGCCGGTCGCACTCGCTCTTCATGGTGACGGTGCACATAAAGGAGAATTCTGTGGACGGCGAAGAGATGCTGAAGACTGGCAAGTTCAACCTGGTTGACTTAGCGGGAAGCGAATGCATTGGGCGCTCAGGTGCCAGTGAGAAGCGTGCACGAGAAGCAGGTATGTCACAGCTGAACACAAATGGCGTTATGCATGGGTTCGGAGACCATCAGGGATGGAAGGTTTTCACGATTTTTGTATTCACCGATTAAGGTTCTCAAAATGCCAATATGTATATGATAGCAATTTGTTGGTCCAAATTCTGTTCTTATATAACCTTAGATGTTGCTAGGACATGAAACCCAAACAAGAAAGAGTTCAGCATATGCGATAATAGTCACTATATGAATAGTTGAAACCTGACTTCCAGCATTTTCCCGCAATTTCTGAACAGTGCTAGTTCTATGGGGGAATATCAGCGTTTTCGTGGAACTTTTTCATCCCTGTATTAACTTTAGAAATATTTGAAGCAAAAGCAATCACAATTAATTTGGGCATGCACATCAAAATGCCTGCAACTGCAGCCTTCAGCATTAAGCGGTTTTGTTAAATTGACGTATTCCCGTCAATGCAACAAGCTAGCGCACCAGTATCTAAGTTGAATGTGTGCGACCAAATCTAGCTGAGTGTTTTGGTTTTGAAAATGTGATGTTTTCATCGGACTATGCAGCTTGAAAGGACTACAGTTTTGTTGTTGGTTTCTAGGCAACATCAACCAGTCGTTGTTGACGCTGGGCCGCGTAATCACTGCCCTTCTGGAACACGCCCCTCACGTTCCGTACAGGTGAGCCCATTAAAAGAGAGTGCTGTACTTTTGTTTATGTATATTGACAACTGAAGTAGCCATGTTAAGTGTATATATCTAAAAAGGGTATCCTTTTTTTGTGTTTAGAGTTGCATGGTGCGATGCTTTTGAGTTTGTCATTTTCTGAGACAAATAGATTAGATTTGTCGTTATAAATCTACCTTACTTTAGTTTGAAGTAACTTTTATTTTAAATGGCTAACTTATGAGATATTTGAAGTGCAAACTTGCTAAATTAATTTTGGCAAGCACGCCAAAACTTTGACACCACAGGTTTCTCCAGTAACACGTACTGTTAAATTGCCTCAGTATTCCCTTCTGTGTGGTCACAAATGTTTTAATAAGTGCACCAGTATCTAAGTTAGATATGCAGAATTAAATCTAGATAATTATTTTGGTTTTGAAAATGTTATCTCTTCATCGGACTATGCCACCTTAAGTGTATGTATCTAACATGGATGCCAGTCTTCCACTAATTAATGGAATTCCAATAATTTCCAAATTTCTTCTTTTTTCATTTAACAATTTTTTATTAATGTTTTAGACAATTTGGGATGACTTAGATTTTTTTCATTTAACAATTTCCATACATATCCATTACTACCAAAAAAAAATTCCTTCATTTTTTTCAAATTAGATTTTTCTATACGTTTTAGATCATTTGGGACGTTAACATTTTTGTTGGTGGGGGGGAGGGTGATAGACAATTTTCCATAATTCCACTAATTTCCAGCAGCGATTTCTATTGGGAAAATCTTTAATGGAAGGGGCAAAATATGAAGAATTTGGTATGCTGTGACTGGTCAATGTTTGATGACAACTTTCTCATAAGGCTCAGCACTGACATCACCGGTGGCGCCTCCTGTCGCATTACAAGAACACTACCGTCAATACTGAGCGGTCGAAGTATGGTGGCGCCACCTAGCGGGTCCTGCCCAAACTAAACTTGACACACACACACAGTGGTTTAATGTGTGTTTTTAGGTGTACACAACACTTCTCATGTTTTCCACTAATTTCATCAACCCCAACTGGCATCCCTGATCTGAAAGGCTATCCTTTCTGGTGTTTAATGTATTTGTTTTTATTTGAAGTACACTGTTTTCCTTCTAATTTCTGCGTATTGTTCTCACGTGAAGAGAGAGCAAGTTGACGCGCCTGTTGCAGGACTCGCTGGGAGGGCGGACCAAGACTTCCATCATTGCTACGATTTCCCCGGCCTCCTTGAACATTGAGGTAAGTACGCAAATTATGCATTTTTGGTTGTTTCTATTTTTAGATATGTGCTCTATCTGTACTGATGTTACTTATACATATCTGGAATGCACTGAAGTGTAATCAGCGTTCGTACAGGGCCTGGAAAGTCTTGAAAATCCTTGAATCTAAACCTATTTTGGGTAATTATGCCTTGAAAAGCCTTGAATCCCATTAAACTGTCCACACTGATCTAAATTAGTCCGAAATCGCCATTTGGAATGACAATTTCAGACTAAATCCAAATGAAAATACTCTCAAATTCCTATCAAAAACAGCCTTAAAATATCCTTGAATTCCATATCCTTCACATGTGTACGGACCCTGTGTACTGTAATTCCTGTAACCAGGGATGAAAGTTCTGTTTCCACTAGTTTCTTACAGCCTCTTCTAGGCTTAATTAACACTGCTGGAGATCTGCAAACAATTTATAGCGAAAGTCAGATTTCCACGGTTTATTTAGGATAGGACTTTCATCTGTGCGTAGCAACATGCGATATTCCATGGTCCTGAAAATGGAATGAGGGCAAAGTACCATAAGAGGTACACTGTTTGTGTCTAGATCTCATGTTTGCATTTAATTTTTTTAGGAGACCCTGAACACGCTCGACTATGCTTTCCGTGCCAAGAACATCACCAACAGGCCCGAAATTAACCAGCGCCTCTCGAAGAAGACCCTGCTCAAGGTGTGTTTTAGAAATGAAGTCTTCATAACTTGTGTTGGTGGTTTTTTTTTTAATCACTCCTTTACGTAAGAAATAAGCCACTTTGAGGTAGTATTTGAAGTAATGCTTTCGTTGATTTTTTTATCTTTCCAATATGACATTTCGGTTTGATTCTCTCGTTCGGGGTATTATTCAGATATTTCCTGCTTATAGCTGATGGCTAATTGAACCACAGAACCTTGGTGAAACAATTATTCACCATCTACAGTGATAGAAATGAGCACACACGAAAATGTCACTTGTCCAACGAACAAGTCTGATGTGATTTTTCACTTGTCTGTCTGAATTTTCACTTGCCCCGGACAAGCTCTTTTTTCGAACGCTGATCTATGTATAGTCATTGCTATACCATATTTGTATGAGCGTGCAATGTATGTTCATTTCAGACAGTAGTTAGTTGCATGCTTACCTTTTGGTTACCTCCTTTAATTTACACTTGTCGGGTGGTCTGCCACTGTCGATTGCGTATGGCTTCTTCACTTTTGAATGCAAGCAACATCAGTGCTGAGAGATCTGTGAATGCCTAGTGAAGCACTGAAGGTGCAGAGACACTCGCCAGTGCTGTTGTAATTCAGGGATGAAAGATCGCGATTTCGCGGATTTCCGGGATTTTTTTTCTGTACCTACTGCAATCCTGCAGCACAACAATCTACCATATAGGCACTCCGAATACATTGTTTTACACTGTAGCACCATCAGCGTATGTGGTGCAGTCCCACATCACTATCAGTTTGTTTGTCGTTGTTTTACGTCCTAGCAACATCTAAGGTCATATCAGGACGGGTCACTATCAGTGTATACTACTATCATGGGGGTGATGAAAATGGGAAATATTGTGCCTAGAGCGGGACTCGAACCCACATCTCTTTGCATTCCGGGCCAGTGTGCTAACCATTACACCACCTAGGCTCCCTGATATCAACACACTCCCCACGCCTACCTGTCTATGTGGTTACTTGCCTGAGAGGTCAGTGCAGACCACTACACTCGTCCCCCTGGAATTGTAAGTCTTGTAATGCTTACAATTACATACATACAGGCAATGCACTAACACATACGTACACAGGGTAGGTTCAACAACCATACAGCGCATAGCTTGTACAGGATCATGGTCACGGCAACCAGTGTCATGGGGGTGATGAAAATGGGAAATATTGTGCCTAGAGCGGGACTCGAACCCACATCTCTTTGCATTCCGGGCCAGTGTGCTAACCATTACATCACCTAGGCTCCCTGATATCAACACACTACCCACGCCTACCTGTCTATGCGGCTCTTTGCCTGAGAGGTCAGTGCAGACCACTACACTACTAACAAATGCCGCAGAACTATCAGCGTATACTACTAATATATGCTTCAAACAGCGCGGCAGTATCAGCATATACCCATATAAAACCTGACTTCCTGGAATGTTCCGTGATCCCCTGACAATGTTAAACCTATGGGAGAATATCAGCATTTCCGCTTTTCTTCCCGGAGACTACTTTCATCCCTGACAGGGATGAAAGATCTCCGCGATTCCGCGGATTTCCGGGATTTTTCAATCCCGCAGCACCGTCAGCGTATACTAATTATTATTATTATTATCCTCTTCTTTGATGATGCTGACGCTGCAGCACTATCAGCGTACACTACTAATACATGCTTCAAACGGTGCGACTGGTGTGCTCAGTGTCAGGATAATGTGACTGAGTGGGATACCAGGTCATGGTCCCGGCGGCCTGGTTTCCCAGTGAGACAGCACTATAAAGTCGCCATGAGTGCGCACTGTCACAAGTCGGTACCAGTCCTGATATGACCTTAGATGTTGCTAGGATGTAAAACAACAACAAACAAACATCAAACGGTGCAGCACTTTCAACATATACCAATATATTTAAAACCCGAGTTCCGGGAATTTTCCGCGATTCCCTGACAATGTTAAACCTATGGGAGAATATCAGCATTTCCGCTTTTTTTCCCGGAGACCACTTTCATCCCTGAGGGCAGGACTATAAAAGTTTCTATAAGTGTGCAGTGTAACAAGTCGATACCCGTCTTGATACAACCTAGTTGTAGCCAGGACGTAAAACTCCAACAACCAACCAACCAACCTGCTAGGATAAGTTATACAACTAATCTTTTTTAATCAAATTGGTGTGCGTGTGAGATCAGTCAATTGTGCATGTATATTATTTTCTGTGTTTTCTCTTTCTATATTTACTAGGAGTATAATGAGGAGATCGAAAGACTTCGCAGGGACTTGCAGGCGGCACGTGACAAAAACGGAGTGTACCTGGCCCAGGAAAACTACGAGTATGTTTAAATTATGACTCTTAATTCAGTCTCAGTGTGAAGAAATGTATTTACCACATACATCTGTTTTCATGTTATTTAAGGGGCTGTCACATTACGGCGTATGGCGGGAGCGTATTGAAAACCTACGTACGCCGTGCTGGTGCCACTTTCGGGTGTGTTTGAGCGTATGGGGGACCTATGAGGAGCGTATGGGAGCGTGCTGTGACATTTTTTGACATTATGGGCCATACGCCCTCATAGGTCGTGTTTTTTTTAGCATGCACAAAAAAAATTGGACGGACGAATTTATGAAAGCGTATGGCGGCGTATGCCTCATACGCTTCACATACGCCGGCATGTTGCGGCACTGGCGGCGTATGAGTAGCGTATGAGTAGCGTATGCGGCGTATGCCGACGTATATGACGTAATGCCGCTACGTCGCCATACGCTCCCACCATACGCCGTAATGTGACAGGGCCTTTAGTACGATTATTTTATAATATTTATCACATTTCAGCGCTATTCCTATCGAGTAATCTAATTAATTAGAATGCAGCTTTTTAAACATTTTGTGGAAAGGTCTTGCCTACGTCGAATACCGGGTGCAGTGGCTGAATCGATAGACCGCTAGATTCCTGTGTCCCAGCCGAGTCCAACCAATGACTTATAAAATGTATGCTTGTCGCTGCCTAGCCTAGCGCTCAGTATTATGATAGGACAAGGACTGATTAGAACAGTATCAGGATAATGTGGCTGGGATATTGGGTCATGGTGTTGGTGGCCTTGTCTCCCAATGGGGCTGCACTATCAAGTCGACATGAGTGCACACTGTTGGTACCCATCCTGATATGACCTTATGTGTGGCTTGGATGTAAACCTACCCCAAATTTCCTATTTGTGAAGTTCAGTGAGGGGGAAAATGGTGTACCTTCCAAATTTTGGGGGCGTATAGAATTTTATTTTGGGTGTTGCCGTACTCCGGCTTAAAACTACAAAATACGCGCGCACATAATTGTATCGGTAGACAAGTCTGTATGATTGGTGTGGAAGCAGAGTTGTCTGTAGGAAACAGTCGTGGGGAAACCCTTATAAAACATGTCCTAATTC
Organism: Branchipolynoe longqiensis; assembly: GCA_030323885.1. Lineage (NCBI taxonomy): Eukaryota > Metazoa > Annelida > Polychaeta > Phyllodocida > Polynoidae > Branchipolynoe > Branchipolynoe longqiensis. The sequence goes on from CM059191.1 coordinate 30,716,002, forward strand.
TTATTGTTCAATTTGTTCATAGTGAGTTACAAACCAAAATCCAGCAGCAGCGGGATGCCATCATCGATTTCACAGAGCGCATCAGTTTGCTGACCAACAAGATGATGAAGGTATAGACTAAGCTTCCACCATACCAAATCAGTAATGGATCAGTAGAGTAAAACTTCTCTAACTGACCACCTCAACAGATCGACCACTCCTATATCGATCGCTTCATTTGGGTCCCAACAATACCATTATAACCATATTCTAACTCCCTAAACCGACCATCTCCCTAAATGCACCACTTAAAGTCGGTGCTAAGCGTGGTCGATTTAGAGAGGTTTTACTATAATGTCATGGTGGTGTGGGTGTTTTTGCAAATGAAGGGAAACATTGCACCTCAGGCGTGACTCGAACGCACATTTCTTTATTTCGGAGAGATCGTCCTAAACATTATTTGGGCTCCCTGATGCAATCCACGTATTCCTGTGTATGTGGCATTTCACTTGGAGAGGTGGGTGAAACTCATAACAGTACCAGAGACTTTCATCCCTGAGTAATGTATACAGTAAAAAAAACACCTCTAAATCGACCGACCATGGGACCGACTTTAAACGGTCCATTTAGGAAGTTATAATATTGTTACAATGGTATTGTATAGGTGATCGCTTGGGACCCAGACGAAGTGACTGATATGGGGGAAGTGGTCGATCTGTGGAGGTGGTCGGGTAGAGAGGTTTTACTGTATATTACTTTCTAGTTTTGTGACAGTGTTGGGATGTAACATAAATAGTGTGTGATGAATGAGTGTTATATGTCACGGATGAAATGATCTCGGTGTGATCACTGATTTAATTGATTTTCCATGAAAAGCGGACAGCCCTTCATAGCTAGAGAATGACAGTAAAGTTTACTGGTGGTCAGATTTCCTCCGTGTGTGTGTGTCAGAGGCGACATTCATTACTGATGTGTGTTCTTTCCGATATGTGCCACGAAAGCCAGTTGCTGATTATTTGGGTTTTAGGACCATTCCCCATTGACCAATTTGATTCCGGTCCTCTCTTAGATAACCGAAATGTTTGATGAGACAAAGGACGCCTTGGCTACCACTGAGAACAAGTTGACGGAGACGAAAGGTGAGCTGAAGCACACAGAGGGGGTGCTTGATAAGACGCGTCTGAACTACCAGATCAATATGCAGGACTGTGATGAGCAGCGATATCTCGTCAGCAAACATCTCCGAACCGAAGAGACCCTATCGTCGGAAGCCACAAAGGTATGATACAGTGGCATGGTATGACACTTTTATCTTGGGGTTATTAAATATTGTTTTCTTCAGCAATTTATGCATGTAAAACCAACAAAGAAGTTGCTTTTAGGGTTTTCTGTATTGTATTTTAAATTCCGGTTTGTGTTATTTTGACCATTATTGTTAGCTGTGGAGAGTGATTAAGACATTCTTAGCGGTCATCTTTCTACAGGGATGAAGGATCTCTGGGATTTCATGGATTTCCAGGATTTTTCCTGTAGGTATAGGTGTATACTAATACGTTGTTCAAACGCCGCAGCACTATAAGTGTATACTAATACTTTGTAGTACACTGCAGCACCATCAGCGTATACTAATATGTTGTGCAGACGCCACAGCACTATTAGCTTATACTCCTAATAAATGCTTCAAATACCGCAGCACTATCAGCGTATACTACTGATATGTGCTTCAAACGCGTAGCACTATCAGCATATACCAATATATATGAAACCCAACTTCTCGGAATTTTCCGCGATTCCCTGACAATGCTAAGCCTATGGGAGAATATCAGCATTTCCGATCTTTTCCTGGGCCAACTTCATCCCTGTTTCTATCTCTAATATTTTGTGTTACCGTCAAGCTAACTGACGTTAATCTGACTGAACCAGATCTGACTGAACCAGATCTGCCAATCATTCAGATTTGTGTGGAAGTATTCAGTTTTTAGGCTCTGATTTCGATAACCTTGTCTGAAAATACAATTTTTATTTTACTTTACTTTTTAAATCTGATTATTTAGTTCTCATTGTTGATCTATTCATGTTCTATCTGATAGTTTTTGAACGTGGGAATTCTGCATATTAGAATTTATTTAGTAGACTGTTATCTCTCATTTATCAAATTGATTATGAAAGTTTTTCCTCACTAAAGATTAGTTATGTTTCCTAAATGTTGATTCTTTAGGATTTCATGTATATGTCCATGATGGAATTCTAAATGAAACAAAAGCTGATAAATGTTCATGTTATCGACTTATGATTTCCGTGCGAAATGAAAATAATGACAGGTTTGCTGAAGTTAGCGGATCCAATTCTTCCGAGGGCACCAGTGGCACTTCAAATACGCGTATTAATATACCGCTGTCTAATTGTGCAGTTACTGGTGACTGCTGAAGAAGCCACTGCTGACCTCGCTAACCTGCATGCCAAGTTGGACCGAAAGCGGGAGGTAGAGAAAGTCAACAGCAAAACTCTGGAAAACTTTCGCGTCAGTTTCCAGCGAAGTATTGAGGCAATGAAAAGCAATGTGCTCACCTTCACTGAAGGACAAGTGATGTCTGCCACAACAAGACGGGATGCTTTAGGTCTGTGCTGGTTCCTTAAATGTATTTTTACGCTTAGGAAAAGGCTATCAGCAGCATGCCCAGCTCTGTAGTTAACTAATTAATTGATCAATTAATCAATCAATCAGTAAATTTGTGTTTAATTTAAAAGGCTATCAGCAACATGCCCAGCTCTAGTTAAAGGGGCTGTCACACTACGACGCTTCTCGCCGGCGACCGGTGAACGTGTGTTGATTTTGGGCGATAAAAAGTGAAACGTCGGGACGCGCTGATGGCGCGTTACGAGGGCGTCGGTACATTTCTGTACACGTCGGTACACTATCTTTGACGCTGATGGTCGGCGCAAAACGCCGGCGCGCGCTAGTAGTCGCCCAAGGTTTTAAGCACGTCAAAAAAAAACCAACGACCGGCGGCGCGGGGGAGTTTAAGGGCAACACGTCGCCACGCGTCGACCATTTTTACTCGCGCGCCAACAACGCGCTACCAGCACGCTACGCGCACATTCCCAAACACTAAAATTAACCATAATTTCAACTATATTTAACGCTTCTCGACGCGCAAGATAGTACTTTCAACACTGACGGGTCGCCGGGACAAACGTCGTAGTGTGACAGCCCCATAACTAATTAATCAATCAGTTGTGTTTTATTTAAATTAGCACAATCCGATGAAAACATCAAATCACCTACCCAGATTTGATTCTACATAGCCAACTTAGATATTGGTGCAATTTTTGCAGTTTGGTGTTTCCTGTGCTATGCTCGAAAAACGGCCAAGCAATATATATGTCCAGCATTTTGGTGTGCACAAAAGAATTACTTTGGCTCATTTTCACTTCAACTATCTGCAAAGTTAATCCTTTTTTTCCCCTTGAAGATTTATACTGCCTATTATAGATAAGTCTGAATAGACTTGTGTTCACCATTAGACAGCTTGTCGCTAGAAAGCCCGAGCCTACACTTTTACTGACCCAAGGGATTTTTAACCTCCCACACCACATAGACATGGTATGAGAGCAACTGGCCTTTGATGACTACGTAAGCTATACACAGCAGTGGAAATCCAAATTGGCAAGGTGGGGTCATGTGGAATTGAACCACTGACCTTCAGTTTAGGAGTCCGACCTAGAGAAAAGTCGGACACTCTAACCACTCTGCCAGAGATAACCCTTTAAGATATAAGTTACTTCAAAATGAAGTGAAATACATCATAGCGATCAATCTCTGTTTGCAAACAAAAATTAAAGCCATCGGACTACCAAGTCAAACCAAGGACTTGGAAATTGCTGTTTGTTGCCACCTATCCTGGCATTCAGCATTACTAGGATAGAACAAGGAGCAGTAGAATAAGGAAAATCAATTGTCCGGGATTGAAATTTCCCCTGCTTAATCAACGAACGTATCCAAGCAAAAAGAAAGTCTTTAGCTTTGGTGGATGAAGATTTGCACTCTTGGACCGTATTACAATTTCGTCGTCGTGGTAGTGGTGATGCTGTTCATTTCCTATTTGAGCTCTGTTCACTTTCTGCTTGCTTCGTGTGCAGCCAACCTGCTGATGCAGCGGACGGGCGAGGTGGCGGGGTTGTGCGGTCACCTGGGACAGCTGGTGGCGACACTGAGCGGCCGCGTAGAAAGAATGGAGAAGGTGGAGGAGGCCAACTTGGGCAGCGCAGAGGAATGGGCCATGGAACTAAAGACGAACTGTCTGCAGTCGAAGGCACGTGCAGGCTATATCAGGGAGCATTTTGTTTTGAAATATGTATTAGCAACAATTTCTAATCAATTTGGAAATTGATTAGGAATTGCTCATCTTGTGTAGCGATTCTTTTTACGGCAAGTAAGATATAACGGCCAGCATTTTTATTAGCACCAATCGGTATATATGGTTCACGATTTTACGCATTGCATAGCGATCTACATCACTTGTATCGCGATTTGTGACACAATACCAAACAAAATGTTCCCTGTATATATCGGGGTAGGGGTTATCATTTCCACATTCTTTTATATAATAAACAATTTTTAAAATGAAATATCTGCTGAAAGGATACATTAATATTACTGCAGTTAGGTAGCTAATTGGCTGATTATTTATTTAATAATTTGTTTTAAATGTATATAAACTCGAAACTGAGCATTGGTCGAATGAGTTCAGCATCCACCCCCATTTTTGGTAGATCATGGGATTCAAACCGATGACTTAAAGCTGCATAGTTCGATGAAGCATCACATTTTTAAAACAAAAACAATTATTTAGATTTGATCCTACATATTTAACTTAGATACTAACACACTTATTGAGCATGCATTGCCAACTAGAACGGAATAGTGAGTCAATTTAATAGTATGTTACTGCAGAAGCCTATGGTGCCAGAGTTTTGATGTGCTTGCCAAAACTAATTTGACATGTTAATACTTCAAATATCTAAAAAGTTAGCAATTTAAAATAAGTTACTTCAAGCTAAAGTATGGTAGATTATGACAATCAGTTTAATATATTTATCTCAGAAAAGTGACAGAAACTCAAAATCATCCGATGTATACTTGTCGCTACCTAGCCTGGCGTTCGGCATTACCAGGATCGGGAAAAACACAGTGGAATGAGGATGACCAGTTATCTGTGATTGAAATTTTCCCTGCTAGATCAACTAATGTACAACAAAAATACCCCCCAAAAAATAAAGGGATATTTCTTGTTTCAGGATGCTGAGGAGAACCGTCAGAAAGAGTTTCACGAGGGCACCTTCTTGGTGACAATGGTTGATATCCAAATGGCCCTGCAGCAACACGTGGCCTCTTTGCAGCAACTAGCCACCACCCAAGAGGCGCAGGTCAGTGGCGGTTAGAAATTGAACCTTGAAAAAACTAGATTTGTTTGTTGTTTTACGTCCTAGCAACATCTATGATGATATTACGATTGATTGGTTGGTGGTTGCTTTAAGCCGTGTCGGCAGCATAGACCATATTCACGGCGAATGATGATATTAAGACTGGTTTCGACTTTATAGTGCTGGCACCATGGCCTGCTATCACATTATCCTGATACTGTGCCAACCAGTCCTAGTCTTATCACCGGGCGTGCTGGCCGAATCGGTAGAGCAGAGGCCTCGCGTGCAGAAGTTTGCAAGTTTGGTTTGCAGTTTGCGAGTTTGGTTCCCAGTCGAGTCAAGCCAATGACTTAAAAATTTATACTTGTCGCTTCCTGGCCTGGTGCTCGGCATTAATAGGATAGGTCAAGGCCTAGTTAGCTCAGTGTCAGGATAATGTGACTGAGTGGGATATCGGGTCATGGTGCCTGCGGCCTGATTTCCCAGTGGGGCAGCACTATAAAATCGCCATGAGTGCATACTGTCACAAGTCGGTACCCGTCCTGATATGACCTTAGATGTTGCTAGGATGTAAAACAACAAACAAACCTTGTCTTATCCTATTAATGTCAGGCTAGGTAGTGACAAGTATCAATTTTATAAGTCATTGGTTTGACTCGGCTGGGATTCGAACTCCCAACCTTCTCTGCACGGGAAGTCTACGCCCTACCGATTCGGCCACCGCGTCCGGTGCCTGGAGAAAATGAATTACATCGGAGCTGGAATTACATTTGGGTATTTACGGGGAGTCATGTGCAGAGCCCCTGGTGACTTGGGAACGCCAGTGAAATAAGTGTGAAACCTCATATTTGACACGCATTGATCAAGAACCTGGTCTGAATGACGCATCAACATTTAAAAAAAAAAAAAAAAAAAATTTAATTAAGCGATTCTTTACATTTAATTCATTTTCTTTCAATTTCCCCCAAGTAAATCACATAAGCACAGGCAGTATAGATATTTTAACAAGATTTTGTTAATTTTTTATTAATTTCGGAAGGCTAATAAATGTAACATACACTATAGACTGGAAAAGAAATAGAAAATAGCGGCGAAATATATGTGGTTAGACTGAGGTCTCTCAATCTTCTGAAATACTGATCCATGTATCACTATCACTGACCCCCGCCCCCAATTTAAAGTTGTTTTTATTCCCGCTGATAGTTCTGATATCATGGAATTAAAGTTAAATGTTACATAGTTTATGTGGGTTGTTGTGTAGATTGAAATTTCTGTTTAACTACGCTGACCATCTAGAGAATCGAAGTGGTGTTCATTCATTTTGTATAAATAAATACAAATAAATAAATCCCAAAATGGCTAGTGATTATACATCCCATACCCTACCAATGCCTATGCTGTTCACTATGCTGCACCTACTGTCATAGAATGCCTTGTCTTCTCAGATGGATATACAGCAAGCAAAGATAAACAGCTTTGCGGCTGATTTTGAGCGTAACCTTCAGAAACAAAGCTGCCTCGCCCAGAACATGATCAGTGCCATGGAGACAAGCTTCGCAGAGCACAAGCGGCAGATCCATCACACTGTGAATTCGCAAACTTCCCTCGACAAGGTATCAAGTTTGTTTTTGTTTTGTGCTAAATTTATTCCATGCGCATTGAAGTACTTTCCATTTCCTCCTTGTCTTTCGCATTAAGGTTGTGCGTATATTATATGTGAGTCCTAGAGTCAATTCTTGTTGGTTTTGATGCGCACTATTTTGCGATGAACTAAGCTAATCGTGCATGCTTTTGATGCTTCGCCTCAGGAGTTAGCCGATAATTTTATGGTGGACGTGTCAAAGCTGCTGACGGACATGGTGACAGCCCGACAGGAGAACCTTGTATCGGAGATGGGAAATGTGGAGGTCACGCATAACACGATGCTCGGGCACCTCGATCACTTTAATACAGAGGCTTCATCCGGCATCGTTGATGCTGTCGCCTTGGCACACCGCAGTCTCAATGATATGACTACCTTGTTGGCGTCACACAACAAGAAATCCATGAACACCATCCAAAAGGTTAGTTTTAATCCGGTTTCTCTTTGATGTAACACACTGCAGTAAACGCAGTGTTTGTAACTAGTTTTGAAGTCATTTCAAGTCGTTGTAGGGGAGGGGGACATAGCTCAGTCAGTAGAGTGTCCACCTGTGAAGGTGTGGGTCATCTGATCAATCCTGCTCAGTGGACACATTTGCAGTTTGAGCTATTCTCTGTTTCAACTAGTGGTCCACAGTCGGTTCATCTAAGACTGGTATGTGCTGCCCTGTCTGTGGGAAAGTGCATATACTAGACCCCTTGCTGCTTATCGGAAAGAGTGGTCTATGTGGCAGCAGCAGGTTTCCTCTAAAGAATGACCGTACGTTTGACATCCAATAGCCAATGATAAAAATCAATGTGCTCTAGAGGCGTCCTTTTTTTTCAAGTCGTTGGTTTTAAGATGACTTACTCAAGGTGTTGTGCAGAACATATTGGACGGGTATCTCACAAGTGTGCCATTTTCTTTTCCAGGAGTGTGCAGTGGTTAAGAGCATTATGGAGCAACAACACGAGTTGGAGACTCAGGTTACTGCATCCTCGAATGAATCCTCAAAGGTATGTATGGCGGTTGTGGTGATTGAATATGGTCTTGTAGTAGATGGTTTCCACCACCAACCCGCCCCATAAGCATAAGAACTAGTGTGGGTAGCAGCTACCTGTGATGCCTATTCTGTGGGAACGGTCTTTTAAATGACAGATTTCCCCTCACCACGGCAGTGTAAGAACTAGTGTGGATAGCAGCTCCCTGTGCTGCCTACTCTCTGGGAACAGTCTTATAAATGACAGATTTCCCCCCACTAAGGCAGTGTAAGAACTAGTGTGGGTAGCAGCTCCCTGAGCTGCCTACTCTGTGGGAACAGTCTTTTAAATGACAGATTCCCCCCCCCCCCCCACTAAGGCAGTGTAAGAACTAGTGTGGGTAGCAGCTCCCTGAGCTGCCCTCTCTGTGGGAACAGTCTTTTAAATGACAGATTCCCCCCTCACTAAGGCGGTGTAAGAACTAGTGTGGGTGGCAGCTCCCTGTGCTGCCTACTCTGTGGGAACGCTCTTATAAATGACATATTTCCCCCCACTAAGGCAGTGTAAGAACTAGTGTGGGTAGCAGCTCCCTGTGCTGACTACTCTGTGGGAACGGTCTTTTAAATGGAAGATTTCCCCCCCCCCCCCCCCCCCCCACTAAGGCAGTGTAAGAACTAGTGTGGATAACAGCTCCCTGTGCAGCATACTCTGTGGGAAAGGTCTTATAGGAGATTTCTACCATCAATCCACCCTCTGGTGGCTTTATTATATTTATTGTCTATAAAGAAAGGAAAAAATATATATGGGTCGTTCTCAGAAACTGTGTACCACTTGAGGTAGTCTACTAGAAATGCATATTTCAAAGAAACCCTTTATTGGAGTGTCAATATTTAGATTTCATCAGTTAGCCAAATAATGTGGGAGATAGTTTAGATCAAAAGTAAATGTTAATATTGTGTATTATGTATCTTATTGGGATGGATGTAGCTAAATACATAGAAAATTACATCACTAATTTGTGACATTGTCAACAGCATTGAAAATAAAGTGTCACAAACTTAATGAAAACCTCTGAACAACAGCTCATTTCACTTCAAATGGTCATATACAATGTCTTCATTAAGTTGAAGACATTTATTTCTAAAAAAAAAAATTAAATTATGAAATAGTTAACATTTTCTGGAGTCATTAACATCGTAACATTTCGTTTCCACTTGCAAGTACTATGAAACTCTGTATCAAACACTGAGTACAGATACAGTACAGGAACTATTTTCACCATTTGACACTCTATGCATGGACCCAGTTATGGTATAGTAAAAGATAAATCCTGAAATTGCCCCTAAACATTGAAATTTGAGCCGAAACATTTGTGTAAAATTGTTGTTTCCACTTTTGTTCCTACTCTGCTAATATTTTCTTGCTTTTCTCTTTAATATTCACAAATAAGACAAAACCATAGCAATGAGGTTTCAAATTATTATTACTACTGTTTATAAAGCAAGTGGCATGTGAAATGTCCTAAAAATGTCAAGTTTTGTGTGGAAAATATTTGATTTTGGAGTCAGATTGGTTTCCATGCTATACTGCTATTTATTGGGTGTGAGCATCATTTGACCTACTTAAAAATGCCAGAATATGTTTATTTTCAATTATTCAGATGCAAAAGGACATACACATTGAGGAAACTTGCTTATAGGACTTTGGCAGCATTTTGATTTTCTGGTACTGATGTCACACTATTGGTACACAACTTCTGAGAACGACCCATATATTCCTGCTGAAAACAATACTTAAAATGCTTAGATTGCATGAGCTTTTTGGAGTGCTTCCCCGCTGGGCCCCCCCATTGTGGCTGTGCTCCGGACCCCTGGCTTGGGTGTCAGAATTTTGTTTACTGTTGGCCAATCACATCCCTGAATGAAAATCATCTAACTTAAAGCTCCATATTAGGACAAAAAACTTTGAAAAATACAAAAAAACTAATATAGAAACTACTAATACCCAAAGCTCCAAGTGGTTGTTGGCCTGAGCAAGACCAGGTAAACACTCCTGAGTGCGGGACCAGACCAAAACAGAATCACAGCTGCCCAGTGTTGAAAACAAGCACCCTCACAGGAGCTTATACGCTATGGACAGAGTAAATAACTTGTCACAAAAAAACAAAACAAAAAAAAATACAATGAAAGCTTCAAATTTTCCAAACCAAAACACTAGACTTGGTCCTACATATCCAACGTAGATTCTGGTGCACTCTTTAAACTTGTATTGCAGTTTGGTGCTCCCCTGTTCTGCTGCTACACTTAAAAATGGGTAAACAAAGCCTGCGTCAATCATTTCGGTGTGCACACCAAAATTGATTTTGCTTGTTCCTCAAATATCAAAGTTAACCGTTTAAAATAAATATAACTAATATATGAAACCATAGATTATAACTGAACCCAAGTATATTTATCTTTTAAAGACAGAATTAATCAGAAACTCTAATCAGTCAGATTATGCAAAAGGGCTCAATTCCTTGCTGGGTTCCACTTTTCACACGTTGATGTTTTACCTTCCAGCACTTTACAAACAGAACCAGGCATGTGCAGAAAATGGTGGACAAACACATGGATGCCCTCTACGTCACCCGTGCTGCGCACAAGAAGGGCATTGAGGTATGCGCATTAGGTTCCCTCTGCATATTCAGCTGCGGTAAGCATTTCGACAACCCTGGTTTCGAGGGAGATGTCGAAACTAAAACTGCAGGGATTTCCATGTGATTCAATAGAAATACTACGGGGTGGCTAGTATATGAACGGGGGGGGGAGGGAGAAATTTCCCTTAATTATATTTGTTGATTTTGTCTTTTGACTTTCATGTTTGAGAATCAAGACTCGTTGCCTATTTGGACATGTTTTCAGAAAACCTTTTGTTCTGGGATGAAAGATATCCGCGATTTTCGGATTTCGCGGATTTCCGCGATTTAACAAATTATTGACTGATTAACGTTAAACAAAATGAATCAGAATGTATAACACAACGAATTGAACAATTGTTGAGTTTGAATCCCATTCTTGTATGACCTTATATGTTGCTAGAACATAAACCTAAATGTATGGACGATAATACAGTTACAATAGACTACATCACGGTTCCAGTGGCGCGGTGCATTGTGGGATGCGTCAGAGCAAAACAACCCCCCCCAAAAGCACATGGCACATGCTAATACACTGGGTGCAGCTATGAAATGTGCTAGTTTCAGCTCATCTCAGCTCTTGTTTGAAACTATAGAATACCAACTAAAAAATTATATATAATAAATTAAGATATTAATCTTTTATCCAGCATTGCATTTACATCAATATAATCAGGACATCTTATGCCATGTCAGTTTTACTTATTTTATTCATGTAATTATGGACAGTTGTGTCTTAATCCTATTCATTATATTATTATACTGCATCCTTCCCTCCATTTTTGTGCCAAATTGTTATGTATTTCTATCTATTTTGAATAATATGCCAGTTTTGCCCTACGCGTATCGGCAAACTCAATGGCCGTACGCCCTACTCAATGCATTGTCAATGGCAGTGAGCAATCTCCATACAGAAAAAGTAAAATATTGATAAAACCACACCACCTAGATACAAACCGGTTGGAACACATATAGAAAACATGTTTAACAAAAAGATTATATTAAAATAATACAGTTAGGGTTTTGGATTTCTATTAATTTGGAATAAAACTGGCGTTTTCACGGCACGTATTGGTAAACCCAATGACCGTACGCCTTTGCTTTGCTCCCAACGCCGTTTTCAGCGCATGCGCAGTCGGAACCGTGATGTAGTCTATAAGGACAATTGAAACTTCTGGTATTTTCCCGTGATTCGCTGTCAGTGCTAATCCTATGGGGGGGGGGGGGGGGGGGGGTGTATCCGCGTTTTCGCGGAGATTGACCATCGGCGTTTTTTTTGTGAAATCACTTTCATCCCTGTTTATAAATAAATAAATGTTTGCTTCTCCCTGGAGGGTCTGAATGGTTCATTTTCTTCCACCACACAGAGTGCCGTGGAGGATTGTAAGTCAGCCGTTGAGGGCATAAAGGCCGAACAGGTCACCCAGCATACCGCTTTTGCTGAAGACCTTGGGCTGCACCGAATTCAACTGGACGAGATTAACAAAGAGACCACAGAGTGGGGGACGCAGATAGCCGAGTCCTTGCAGAGGTGCGATTCAGATATAGATCATCTGTTAACTGAGGGTTTATGTAAGGATAATCCAACAGGTAAGGCAGCCCCTTTCTGGAGATATCTGAATTCTTCCATTAAAATCTCTTTGAAATAGCACCAACCTAACAGTGATTTCTTTAATCGCAAATGTGTAAATACAGGATTTTTGGTTTTTGCTGATCATATCCCACACAGACAGGGATGAAATATCCACGATTTTTGCCAATCTGCAATTTATGTTGTTTCTAAAAAATATCTTAAAGCTGCATAGTCCGATGAGGCATCAAGTTTTCAAAATCAAAACAATTATCTAGATTTGATTCTACATATTTAACTTGGATACTGATGCACTTATTAAGTATTTATTGCCACATAGAAGGGAACACTGAGTCAATTTAATTGAACATGTTACTGCAGAAGCCTATGGTCTCAGAGTTTTGGCGTGGTTGCCAAAATTATTTTCACATGTTTCAATTTCAAATATCTCAAAAGGTAGCCATTTCAATTAAATGTTACTTCAAACTAAAAGTAAGGTAGATTATAATGATCAATTTAATATACTTATCTCAGAAAAATGTCAATAACTCGAAACCATCGGACTATGTAACTTTAACATACGACCGCAGTAAACAATCTAATTCTATGCATTTTCTCCATGTACTACTTAATATCTCTGCAAAATTCCAGAAAGTCTTGAATCATTTAAAATTCTCCCAGGCTCTCAGTCAAAAAAAGGTTGGGCACAAAATGGACCTCCTTGCAACCATTTTGGTCGCAAGCAAGTTACCATTACTGCACTGAAAACTTTGCGACCAAAATGGTTGCACGGTCAGCGACCATTGCTTTGGTCGCATGGTCGCTGGTGACTGGGTTCTTTGGTGCAAAGTGGTTGCAAGCCGTAGTGTGACTGGTGCTTTCGTTAAGACTGACTTTCTGAGATGAATGCCAACTTTGAATTATAGGGTGGACACCGAATGCGCGTTCCTTCCAGTACCCGCGCACCTTGTCAAACACTGACCGCCACAGCATGATCTTAGAAGATTTCCGCCGCAGTTATGTGTTTCGAAACGTGACGGACCTTCCCCTGCCTGTTGACTCTTCATTTAATTCTGTTGTAAGTATCAAACCAGGTATGCCCAGTCTTTGTGGATTAATAAGGATTTCTGGAAAAATGACAAATTTATTTTGGGTGGAAGGGAAAATAAATTTTAAATACCATAATTGATTCAGGGAATGAATTTCCTTTACCATTTCTTTTGGTCACTACTCCCCATGAAATAGTATATCTGTGTGTAGCTAATGAAGCACTGACTGGGCTGCGGATTGGCCCTGTTTATACCTGTTCTGGTGGGAGATGACCAGGCTTTTACTAAATATATTACCACTAGAGAAACAAGGCCTTGAACACCCTAGAATTTTACAAAGTAGTCTTGAAAAGATTTTGATCCTCGGGGCCATATCTTTACCCTTTCCCAGTCCCATACCCATAGCCCGTTTGGCCTTGAATAGTAATGGCTTTGAATTTCAAATCCTCTGTAGTGTACCAGCCATATAGAGAGACCGGTCGTGGTGGCCGAATCGGTAGAGCACGGGCCTCGTGTGCGGGAGATTGAGAGTTCGGTTCCAGGTTGAGTCAAACCAGTGACTTATTAAAATTGGTATTTGTCACTTCCTAGCCTGGCGCTCGGCATAGGGAAAGGACTGGTTAGGCTTATCAGGATAATGTGACTGTCGGTCTGATTTCTCAGTGGGGCAGCACTATAAAGTTGCCATGATTGTGCACTGTCACAAATCGGTACCCTTCTTGATATGACCTTAGATATTGCCAGGACGTAAAAACTCCCAACAACCAACAACCAGCCCAATAGTGATCTGGAATATAACGGTTGTTTTCGCACCCACTATTCACAGTGCAGTGAGGTGGGTGTGCTCGACCTCGATGCAGACATCGATCAGAACGCATCAGCGGACTCCGCCTTCAGCACTGCGTCATGCGTGTCTTCGATTACCACGTCTGAGCATCCTGAGTTGGAAGAGCAGTCGTCTGCTCCAGGTCAGGTACGTACACAGGGATACAACCAGCCAGACATGGTGCGAATTTTCACTTGTCTTGTGATTCAAATAACTGTTTAATAATACATGTTAATTTTATTATATTTATATATTTTATTTAATATTACCCCTCCTTTTTTTCTTTTAATTAATCTAACAAAAGTAAGAAATGAAAAGGAATTTCGGTAAGCTCTTTCTCATTTCTGAGTATCATTTAGGGCTTCTATCAGCGGAATTTCTGGTCCAAGAGCCAGCTTCAACTCATTAATAGTGCAGCTTGACAGCTTGGAGGTGGCTCCAGCCCACTCGTGGTGCAGCTTGGTGACTTGAGTGCTGTGCAGAGGTGGCTCCAGCCCACTCGTGGTGCAGCTTGGTGACGTGCGGAGGTGGCTCCAGCCCACTAGTGATGCAGCTTGGTGACTTGTGAGTGGTGTGCAGAGGTCGCTCCAGCCCACTAGTGGTGCCGCTTGGTGACTTCTGAGTGCCATGCAGAGGTGGCTCCAGCCCACTAGTGGTGCAGCTTGGTGACTTGAGTGCTGTGCAGAGGTGGCTCCAGCCCACTAGTGGTGCAGCTTGGTGACTTGTGAGTGGCGTGCAGAGGTGGCTCCAGCCCACTAGTGGTGCAGCTGGGTGACTTCTGAGTGCCGTGCAGAGGTGGCTCCAGCCCACTAGTGGTGCAGCATGGTGACTTCTGAGTGCCGTGCAGAGATGGCTCCAGCCCACTAGTGGTGCAGCTGGGTGACTTCTGAGTGCCGTGCGGAGGTTGCTCCAGCCCACTAGTGGTGCAGCTTGGTGACTTCTGAGTGCCGTGCAGAGGTGGCTCCAGCCCACTAGTGGTGCAGCTTGGTGACTTCTAAGTGCCATGCAGAGGTGGCTCCAGCCCACTAGTGGTGCAGCTTGGTGACTTCTGAGTACTGTGCAGAGGTGGCTCCAGCCCACTAGTGGTGCAGCTTGGTGACTTCTGAGTGCCATGCAGAGGTGGCTCCAGCCCACTAGTGGTGCAGCTTGGTGACTTGAGTGCTGTGCAGAGGTGGCTCCAGCCCACTAGTGGTGCAGCTTGGTGACTTCTGAGTGCTGTGCAGAGGTGGCTCCAGCCCACTAGTGGTGCAGCTTGGTGACTTCTAAGTGCCATGCGGAGGTGGCTCCAGCCCACTAGTGGTGCAGCTTGGTGACTTCTGAGTACCGTGCAGAGGTGGCTCCAGCCCACTAGTGGTGCAGCTTGGTAACTTCAGAGTGCGGTGCGGAGGTGGCTCCAACTCACTTTTCTGCAAGTGGGTCTATATCTTCCAACTTTCTTTACAGAGAAAGTTGATATACTACCGGTAGTGACAATAGTAATTGTGCAGGGATAATTTACAGCTGGCACTCTTTGGACATTTTCATGAAATTAATGGGCTTTAGTAGGGTAGGGATGTCCCTAAAGATGTTCGTATATTTTGTTATTTTTAGTGGAGTTCTTAATTTGTTCATTATCTTAATAATTTACGTTTTAAAATTGTATTTGTACCTAGATAACTGAAATTGATTACGGTCTTAGAGTGGCCATGTGTACATATTTAAATTGAGCTAATTTATGAAAATGTACATGTTGTAACTGAGGCTTCTTGATGGATGCATAATACCATCTATTATCTAAACCTCCAGCATGTCAATGCAAATCTCCCGCAGTCACTACCCAACCTATAAGCCATTTATCTTTCCACATACACCAGTTATTCTCTTAGTTCGCTAACAATGCAGTGCAGAAGGTCGGCAGTTCCGAATCCTGGCCGAGTCAAGCAAATGACTTATAAAATTGATACTGGTCGCTACCTAGACTGGCAATGACTGGTTAGCAGAGTATCAGGATAATGTGACTGTGTGGAATATCGGGTCATGGTGCCTGTGACCATATCTCGCACGATTAAGTTGCCATGAGTGTGCACTGTGACAAGTCGGTACTCCGTCCTGATATGACCTTGGATGTTGCTAGGCTGTAAAACAGTAACTAACTAACAATACCCGTGGATTTGTTTATACCGGGCTAGATTTGCATTTACGTGGCGGTGACATACTCGGATGTTTAGACGGCTGGAAGAAGCTGCCTTCTATGTAGGTAGAGGCTGTCTACGTTAAATGGAGGGATGGTGGGGGGGTTGGAGGGGTCGAGTGGCGGGATTACAGAACCGTGCATGCTATGCCTGCACACATACAACTCATGCACACGCGCACATACCCAGTGTTTTAGGATGTATAGAATTTCCCATTCTCTCTTTTGCTCCTGCCTTCCTCCTGCGTGTATGTATTTATGTAGCTACAAACAAACAAAATCAAGCTTTTATTTTGCTGTTGGTACTTTCCCTTAAAATTGCTGTGTTCATTCAATGATCTGGTGCTCGTTATATTAATATGGGACGTTTGCATAATTGAAGATGGATATTTGTTTGTTACAAATAGTACCTAATTCTAACCCAACCACTGTTAATTCTGCACCACGATCTCACCGTTCAGGTAATTGTTCGAACCCTAAATAAACACACCACGCACCAAATATTAACTTAGCCCCACCCACTACCTTTTGCAATGGAAAGTTCAGCAGCGACCACAAAGGCAACAACAACAAAATTTAAATAGCGTGGACGTAAAATTATCCTATTGAATAGATATGTCTGGGGGGGGAAAGGAAAAAATTTAATTATTAGATCAGTTTAACCTGGGAAAATGAGAACTGGAAAAAATATATATACATTTTCATGCTGCAGTCTTAACCGTGATGTAATAACTATTTCTGTTCAGTTTCATCTGTTGTACATCTGTCCGGTCATTCAACGGCGTTAATATATTTTAAACCACTTCCATTTGTCAGATATGTTTGTGTTAAAATGTGATTTCCCCCTAACCTCCTGGGCGTGCGTGTGTGTGTGTGTGTGTGTGTGTACAAAACATACAGTGAAACCTCGCTTTTCGAACAGCTCACTTTTCGAACAAATCGGTTCACAAAAAAAAAATTTAAGCAAAAAGTACGTTGGTTTCCAAACGCATTCTCAGTTTACGAACAACCATTACTGAGTAGAGTACTGAAAAAAAAACAAAAAAAAAAACACCTAGATGTTACTTATTGTTAGACAGAGAAAATCCTAAACTTCAGTTACCTGATGTTCTTATGGAGGGAGACTCCCCTTCCAAACAGTAACATCCCTCCTCTCTTCCTTCCTCTCCACCTTCCGCTATCAAATCTTTGTACATGTAAGATGAAATTATATTGTCTATTTTATTTATAATTATTGTTTATTCATTTTGTGCAAGATTTTATGCATATTCAAGGTTTTTTAAAAAAAGCTTTCATTTGTGAGGGGCCAGGAACGGATTAATCCATTTTCCATTGTTTCTTATGTAAAAATTGGTTTCGGTTTACGAACAAATCGGTTTACGAACAACATTTAGGAACGAATTATGTTCGAAAACCGAGGTTTCACTGTGCAATATTTATATATTGTAAGTTATATTTACACGTGTGTATATTATATATCTCATATATTGAAACTTATTCGAGTTTTTCAAATTTACACTGAAACTACTTTCATTTGTCATAATGTGATGGGCCCCCCCTCCCAAGCCGTGTGTGGTGTGCGTGTGTATGTATGGGTGCAGAGGCATAGCTACATTGTTGCATGGTATAAGCGTGTGCTCACAATTTTTCAACATAATTTTTTCTATATTAAATCTTTTATAATTATATGCATTTTTATATTTTGTGCTTACATATTTTTTATTTACTCTATGCATGTGTGAACAATTTTGCACCTACAATGTTTTTTTGTGGCTACGCCCCTGGTGGGTGTTTACACAAATTCGGTATATATATACATGAATTTATATATATGTGATGTATAACGGATTATGCAAGTATAAAGATACGTAAGGGTTAATTATTACTTTATTGTTATACTCCGTAAGACAACACTGTACGGGTGGCTCCACCTACCCTCCTCACCTCCACCGGATGTAGACAAGTGTCAGTCGCACCGGAGGATTCTTTTCTTTTCTGTATATACTTTAATTTATATATATATAATATTTTTTCTAATAAACACGCATATATATATATATAAACTTATTCGAAATTCAATTAATTGCAAATTTAATTTGACAGACACAGAACGAGGACACCGAGAAAGAGAATAACATGAAACCACCAAAGGTTGCAATCGTAGTCAAGAGTCAGAAAGTGACGACCAAGTCCCGGTCCCGGTCCCGGACAGAGCGTGACCGGCTGCCCAGCAACCGGGACCACACACGCACTGTATCTGATGGGCGCACCCCGAAAAAAGGGGCCCCCGCCCCGAGTAAGACGCCGACCAGCAAACCGGCGATCCGCCAGTCCCGGACGCGCCTCCCGCTGCGCACGGCCAACCCGCAGAACTAGCGCTGTCTGATGATTGGTGGAGCCAGCGTTCAGCCAGCGTTCCAGTAACGCTTAGTGTGACATGCCGTGTGCAGCAGCAACGTGCCATTTCACGATGACAAAATGTGTGCTTAGAAGTGAGGTGGATTTTTTTTTTTTTGATGGACCAAGGGCGCGGGCTAAAAAAATCCACGAATTCCACGATTTTTAATATTCATCGACTTAACGTTCACAAAATGCTATGGAGATATATATATATATATACACAATTGAGTAGCCTGAATCCTGTTCTTATATGACCTTAGATGTTGTTAGAACATAAAACCCAATAGTCACAACAAAGACAGTTGGAGCCTGACTTCCGGCATTTTCCATGCGAATCCCTGTTAGTGCTAATACTATGGGAATATCCGTGTTTTTTCACAAATTTGTCATGAGCTTGATTGTCATGGCTTGATTGTCAGAACCCGCTATGTGGTGGGTATTTGAGGGTTTTTTTTGCCGGAGACCACTTTCATCACTGAAAAATGATATTACCTCAGATATCATTAGGATGTAAAAGATTCATTCACTCACCCACACTGTGTTGGACAATTTTGGAGTTGGTGTACAAATCTGTTATGTCGCAGTTAAAATTGACTCATGCGCAGACCACTTGTGAAAGTGGACATGATTACCCACTAGTGAATGCATCCAGATTCACATACAGCTGTTTTGATTTGCCTGAAACATGTCCAGGGTCTGTATGGGGCCTGCAACCTCTTGGAACTTCCATCTGCTTCATTTCAAGGCCTTGAAAAGTCTTGAAGAGCCTTGAATTGAACCTATTTTGGGTAATTGGTCTTGGAAAGCCTTGAATTCCATTACACTGTCCCCACTGATCTAAATTAGTCTGAAATCACCATTCAGCATTGTTGGTTTTCCTGAAATCCAAATGAAAATAGTTTTTAACTCCTATCAAAAACAGCCTTGAAATAGCCTTGAATTCTGTATCTCGCATATCACGCTACGCGTTATGGTAATTTGGGTTCAGATGTAAATAAGTACTGAATGTAACGATTGCGCATGTCTAATCTGTAGGTTGATCTAAGCCTAACGACTAATGATGTCAGAATAATTTTGTATTCTGCATTTTTTATTTCAAGCTACAACTTGAATTACTGTACTACCTTGTTATCACACCATATACACCTATACCAATGCTACACAAAACCGCACCAACAAAAACACATGAATGTGCTAAATACATTTACAGGTATAATAACTATTGTGCCACGTTTTGTAGTCCTGTTATTTATTTGTTTTAAAAATATCTTGTATCTATTTTAGTTTGAACTTAGATCATGGATAAATTTTATTCGTTTCTGTAATGTGCTTATACGATAAAAGATAATATTTGAATATATGGTTTTATCTTGGTCACTCAGATTTTACTTATAGATGGAACCCAACGCATACTGCCTATGCTAAGTAGTTCCATATTTATATGGCTTTTAACTGATTTTATGCAAATTTATTTAGCTCATGCATAGTAATTCCATCCATATTGGCATAACCCAGTATTGTAACCATATTGACATTAGTGTAGAGTATCAACACTGTACCATACAACATGGACTGATGCCTACAGTCTATCTTTGTCTATTGACAATGAAACTGCTTTGAGAAGTCATGTTTGAATGTAATGCTCAGATTTAGATTCCGCACTGCAGTAAGTATGCGATGAAATCAATGCTTGGCCACGAAATAAAAAAAAAAATATATTTAATCAAGATTGCCTTTTCTTTTTCATCAATAACAATCCGCACGGAATTCAAGAATTTGTTAATTCAATAGATCAAATATTTTGATCTCCTGGGGACTACCATCCCATATAAAATATTCACTCGCACCAGAAAAAGCTGATTAAAGTTGCATGGTTTGATTGCGTTGAATTTTTGTTTTATTTAAAAAAATAAATTGATTGTTATAACCTACTAATCATTAGTCCTGAGTAATTTTGATGAATGTCTAATTTTGAAGCAATTTGAGCTGCAAGAACCCAAAATACTTTTGACAAGCTTTCCAAAAGTCCTCCAGCTATGACGTGTATTGATGTCTCGCGATGACCACGTGATGTAGGATGACCTAATTCAAATGTAGACTGGTATCCTGGTATTTTCCACTGATGGCTAATGAGGCCACGAGATTGACCTAATTGGTTAATGGTGTTCTTCCTTTTATGGCTGTGGCAAAATAAGTATCCTCGGGGATGCGGTAATAAATTCACTGATTATACTGTATGTGCTGTCACAAATCCTTAGCTAATGCACCAGTATCTAACTTTGATATATAGAATACAATCGTGATAAATGTCTTGGTTTTGACAAAAATATATTTCATCGGACCATGCAACTTTAATATGATAGTTATACTAGACTTACTTGTAAGTTGAAGTATTACTCAGGGATGAAAGATCTCTGCAATTTCGCGGATTTCCGGGATCTTTCAATCCTGCAGCACGATTAACATATAGGCTCTACTGTTTTACGCTGCAACACCATCAGTGTTAGATAAAAGATTCACCCAGTACTACTTGTAGTACACGGGCAAAGACCAGCCTTATATAAATACGGGCGAAAATAGCGTTAGTATGGAACATGACCTAGAAACTGTGGCTCCAGTATCAAATGGCTACATATATAGGCACAGAGTTGGTGAAATGGGAGAGAATGCAAAAAAGACAAGATGGCGGCCGCAGAACACCGTCGATTTCACTTTTAAATTGCATTAAACTAGATATTATATTATATTTTTCAACTCAAAGGTAGCGGGCTCTCAATAATACATATGTAAAGAATAAATGTTGCTTCTTAGATTGTGAAATTAGGCTCTCAATTCTTTGACCCGCATTTTCGACAGCTTTTACATAGGGTTGGTTTGCACCCCTACTGCAGCAGTACGGGGTGAATCTTGTATCTACATCAGTGTATACTAATATGTAGTGCAGATGCCGCAGCACTATCAGCGTACACTACTAATACATGCTTCAAACGGTGCAGCACTATCAGCATATACCAATATATATGATACCCAACTTCCGGGAATTTTCCGCGATTCCATGACAATGCTAAACCTATGGGAGAACATCAGCATTTCCGCTTTTTTTCCCAGAGACCACTTTCATCCCTGATTACTGAGATTCTTACGAATCTACAAATACGATGGTAAGGATTAGGGGAGTGGTCAAGTCCACACAGACCGGATCTGGCTTCAGTTTTCATAGTTGGAGGGGAGCAAAAAATCTCAAACCAGGATCATTACCCTAACCTTTAGGAATATATTATTTAATTTATGTTTATACTCGAGTAAATCATTCTTTATCCCTAATTCTAGGCCTGGGTGGGCAGGCACCTGATCCATACCTTCGTATTTATATGTAAAGTCCACGGCTGGAATCTGTGTTTGTGTAGGCAGGCTATGGTGAAATCAATACAGGCAAGAAGAGAAAGAAAGAGTATAAACAGTGAAAGTAGAGAGCCAAACCCTCAGGTTTATTATTTATAGTGGTACATGGATCTGGTATGGCATACCACCTGACCTTATTCTCCAATGAGAATCAAGCATCTCAAGCTTTACCAATGAACATCAAGCATTCCTGGGTTCCCATGGCTACAGTGCTCTGGCCACCACCTGCCCTGATCTGAGTGTGTGGTGATCCGTGACTCAGAGGGGGGAGGGGATAGTGAGTAGAGCTCCAAGTGCCCCTTACACACTATTCTTTTACGAAATGTATTTTATTCAGTGAATAATGTCTTTTGTCAGCGCCAGAGCACTGGTCTTCCGGCCGTTCATTGCAATTTGTTGGTACATAAATGACAATATCAGTTGCAATAATAACCACATGAAAAACCTGTTCGATAATAGAAGCATAATATAAATTGACTATTCGTCGTAATAGTAACTGCATGCAATTCCAGTTCAACATATGTATTATGCACTTGGTGAGCATGCATCAATAAATGTACAAGATGACTCTAGAATTGTCTTTAAACACTTCTTTCTTCCTTTGCTTTCTCTCTTCTTTTTTTTCAAAAAGATATAACATATCTCCAATACACATATATATATATATTATATTGTAAATATGCAAATCAGTGGATCCAATCACCAATACCAAATGCGGAAACCTGCCCATTTTTTAATCCCATCACAAGTGTTTCGTTCTGTGTGGCCTAATGATGGGATCAAGGTCTGAGATTGCAGTGGGGACTTACATCAGACAGGTTTTATGTTAATTTAAAGGAAAATGTTAAGTAATAGGTTTTGAAAAGAAGGTGTAGTAGGGGTGGGGTAGGGGCAGGAAGGGGATCAACACACAATGACTATTGACCATGAGTAAAGTATCACCAGCAACTACATAAATACATTCATGCACCTGGCCCTATATACCTTTTACTACAATAGACCATTTGCATTCCCGCACCGATGCGTTTTATCAGAATATTTTACACATAGATTCGTAAGACTCTCAGTAATACTTCAACTTACAAGTAAGTAGTATAACTATCATATTCTTACTTCATCTTCTGAATACCGGAAGTTAAGTATCCGGGGAGAGTGTTCGAACCATGGTTTTTTGCGACCCGACTTTATCATCTTGCTTCTTTTCTTCCCCTCCCTCTTCTACTTCTTCCGTTTCTGTAAATATATGAGCATAGTGCTGGGCACTTTTGTTATGTCATTTAATTTACCATCTGAGTGCGTATTGCGGCTCCTGTCGCCTTTTACTGGTATAGGTATCCAACAATGCATGGCTACATAGTTCTTTATGTATATACCTTTATTTAGAAACCCTTTGGTTTGACATTTCACTCATCATTGTGTGTGCATACGTTTTACACTTTGTAACGTTGTACACTTACACTTTTCAATATATCGTTATAACACTTTTCATCATTTTTGTACCTAAATCCACCCCATTGCATTGCTTCAATGTACATAGTTTATCGACAATCTTTGATAAAACCAATGGTATCAACCTTGTCTACAGTGTTCATTTTGCCAGTACTACTTTGTCTACCTTGACTGTTATTTTGTGGCCTATTTCACTACTTTATTTCCTGGCCTTTCGTTTGGTCAGGATTAGTCTGTGTTTCTCCCAGATCTTCGATTGATTTATGGTAGAAACGCCCAAAGCTTTTGTGTCCCTCCAGGATGCGTTGCGCATGATGGCATTGAGATTTGCTTCCATCGCCTGAGCCGGTGAAGCGGATGCCCCTCTCGTGCTGTGGCCCTTATACCGGGCCGTGTCTATTCCTGCTAAGTACCGGACGCTCAGCGTCCATGTCGCGAGCATTGCTCGTGAGATCGGTCCGTGTGGCCCGATGTATGACAGGAGTAATTGCTTGTTTCTCCTCATCTTTTCAGTTCCTTCCAGGTACCTTTTGATCGTCCTGACCACACACAGTGTATGTTCGTCTTTGAACGTGTAGAACCTCACCGAGTCCAACGGTTGGCCAAGTTGGTTGTGTTTTAGCAATGTTTTCATTTTGATCACAATGGAATCTTCTTCGATTCTCATTCTGTCTACCGTTATGTTAATGATGGTTTGTCCCTTCTGGGAGGACACCAACAGTAACAAGATAGTCAATTTATACGATAGTAGTTTCAAACTCATGGTCTTATTGTTAGGTAACCTTTTAATCCATCGTAGCACGATTTCCACACTCCAGACACTGTTGTATCTGGGTTGTGGAGGCCTCTGCTTGTGGCAACTTTTACACAGCCATTTTATTAGGGAATATTCTCCTGTCATTCCCCCGATCTTGGGAGGATCAGCCTTTAAGGCACACCTCACTCCATTTATTGCCCCATACCCAACCCCTGACTCAGTTTCTCAGGTATTTCAGTATGTTTGCTACGGAGGGGTTTAACACTTTTACTACCCTCTCGATCGCCCAGAGGGCCCAACGGTTAATGTGTGTTAGATAGTTTTTTCTCGTTGAGTCCCTCCAGGTATGCTTGAAGAATTAAAGTCTTCTCATCAATATTGTACCCATCCAGCGTGTTTGCTAGAAGAGGTACGCCATCAATCTTACGTCTTGCAGCCCTGGTCCCCTGTCCCAGAGAGGTTCCCGGCCTTTTGGGGAACCTCGCTGCTCTCTTGCCCCCTTTTGGAGGATCGGGTGCCACAGTTGTGCTGGCCAGTGTGGGGCGATCACTACCCCCCTCGTCCTGCCTTCCTTGATTTTCCTCGCCACTCGTGGCAGGAGGCTGAATGGTGGGACGCAGAAAATGAACATATTAGCCCAGCTAAATGTAAATGCGTGCGTTCTCCAGTTGTCTGGTTCTGGCTCGCAACTGACATACTTCTCTAACTGTCTATTTAATCTTGATGCAAACATATCCACTTCTGGTATGCCCCAACAGTCACATAATTCATTGAAAATATTTTTATTTAATTTCCACTCTAGGTGATTTGTGAATTTTCTAGACCTCAGGTCCGCTAGCACGTTCTCGACTCCTGGGATGTGTGTAATTGTTAGCCAGTTTTGGTGGAGCTGTGCCCATTCCCAAATTTGTATTGACTCTCTCAAGCAGTCCTCTGACCTTGTACAACCCATGTTCTTAACGTATGCTAATGCCGTTCTGTTATCAGTACATATTCGTTTGTGTGTGTTTTCTACCTTACATAGGCTTTGCAGGCCGAAAAGTATGGCCTTTAGTTATTCTGGGTGCCAACGGCCCCCTGTTTGTGTATGCGCCCCCACCCCTCTAGTGAGCCGTCTGTGTACAACTCAATCTTTGGCAGTTCCCTCCTTATCTGCCTTGGTGTTTCTAACTGTTCTAACCACCAGTTTATGTCTGCTAGACCCTCGTTTGAGATCCACATTATGTCGTCAAAGTTTCCCTTAATTCTTTTTAGGGCCTTAATCCAACTGTTTGAAGTGTGCCCCTGCATACTCCACCGCTGGTGAGTACGCTACCATCAGCCCCACTACTCCCACTACTTGTGTCTTATTACAGGTGTTTTATTGTTAATTATCTCTAAGGCTTCTTCTTGGAATTTTGTTAATTTATCTTACGTTTTTTCAACTACCATTGTAGTTGAGTCTATATCGAACCCCAGGAATTTTAGGTGTTGTGTTGGTTCTAATACCGACTTGAACCAACACAACGTGCTAGACCGACGTGCTAGACCTTTGGGTAGGACTTGATACTCGAGTAGAGTTTCTCCCAGCTGAAAGCGCAAATATTTTCATTCAGATTTTTTACGTTTACCGAATAGTACGCATCTGTGAGATCAGCACTGGCCATCTGTGAGGTCAGCACTGGCCATTCAGATCTAACGCTGTTTTTAGGTTGAACATTTTAAAGTGTTTGTAATGATGATTTTATTTAGTTCAGTGAGGTCTAAGATCATTCTGAATTTTCCGTTAGGTTTCTGCCTTAGAAAAATGTTAGAGATCCATTGGTCCTGTACTGGGTCCACCTCTCTTAACACTCCCTCGTTTGTTACAAATGTTTTCTCTTTCGTATCAATTCTTTCGTATCAATGCTGTCTGATGTTTTCTCTTTCGTATCAATTCTAAGGGTGAGGTTCTCTGTTTTATAATGGGGTGCTAGTGAACGGTATAGTCAAACCTTCTAGACGTTTCAAAATCCATTTATCACACATTAACTGTTTCCAAAACGTTAAATGATGCACAATGTTCCCTGCATTTGTTTAATTTCTTTGTACAGTGGGATTTCATGCTTACCAGTGTTTAATTGGACTGTTGAGGCACACACCTGGATTGGGTGCCTCATTTCTGAAAACCCCTTTCGGGGTTTTCTCGGCCACGCCCACCTCTCGGGGTGGATGGCATGTTGCCGTACTGTGTGTAGTCTTCATTTGTACGCCCATACTTCTTTTCGGGTGCAGCTGATCTCGAATTTCAACATTCAGGATTTGGATCCTAGCTGTGGGCACATCCGCCAGCCTGTGTAGAGCCTTCCCACATCTCGTATGGTCTTGAGATGTTTTGAGGCCCCCATGGTTGGCCCCCTGTAGTAGTGGTGTATGATCCCCGCCATTGTCTCTCTTACTGTGATTCTAGAAGTCACCGGATGGTTAATGTTTTTGTAAATTTCTTGCACTTCTGCGATCATGTTCTCCTATCTGGTCTAGGCTTGGTCGCCGTTGACACGGTTGCTGCTGCTGCCGTTGTGGTTGTAACCAGCAGCAGCTGGTTTTGGCGGTGGAGATGCTTTGAATGAGCTAAACGGTGATGGTTTAATCATCTCGCTCGTCTCCGGTTTTTGTTTTTCACTAATCTGTGTTGGACCGTATTTTAATGCCAACACTTGTTCAGAGGTACTGAGGGAGTCTTCCTCCGTGTCTTCCTCCTCCCAGTAGGGATTGTATTCCTCGTCTTCTTTGTAGTCTTGCCATGCGGCCGCACCGCCGCCATGTTGACCCATCTTTGGGTCTCGCTAGGTCCGCTCAGCGGACTGCTGCTGCCACTCTTCTCGGGGGCTGTCCCGAATTTGCTCCGTCTCCAGTCTGTACTCTCTCGCCTCCTGTCTTAATAGGGTGAGTTCTTCGTACATCCTCTTAATTTCCCGCCATCTCTGTTTGTGGCGTAGAGGTTTGTGCTGCCATGGGCGCTTGCACTTTGTCGGGTGCCTTCGCCCTGGTTTTCGGCTTAGTATCCACCACCATTTTCTTTTGCGGCTTGCCTTTTGACAACCTTGTGGGCTCTGCCGTTTCACTCTCCGATTCACTGGCCCCATCCATTGAAATCGATGGCTAGTCCTCTACGGACATCATTTTTGCCATATTGAGTGTTGTTTAGGCTTATTAGCGACCACACCATCTAGTAGTAGCGCGCAATGCATGTTAGATCCGGCCGATAGCAGTGTCAGGAGCATGTGTTATTGCAGTCTTGTTTGTACGTCGTTCTGTAACGACAGCATGAGCAGAGATTAAACAAGTGTCTCAATCACACGTAACATACATTTAAGTACTACGTTTCACACGCACAACCGAGTAGTCACTTCACTACTGTGAGTATTATATTTTGGATCAATATCACTTAATTTAACTTAAACTTACCTAAGTTTGTTTTCCTCCTCCAACTCACTATTGCTCCTCCGCTGCTGAGTTTCTAACTGAAGCCAGATCCGGTCTGCGTACATGACAGCAATTGGTTATTCTGAATCCCATTCTTATATGACCGTCGATGTTGCTAGAAGATAAAAAGCAAACAAGAAAGTTAGGCATGGGTGGTAATATAGTCACAAGGACAGTTGAAACCTGACTTGGGGTATTTTCCCACGATTCCCTGACAGTGCTAATCCTATGAAAGATTATCCGCGTTTTTGTGGAAATTCACTGTCGGTGTAATAATCACGGCTTGGTTCTCCCAGCAGCTGCTGGGTGGCGCCAGGGTCTCGGCCTTATTTCCACACTGGAGACTACTTTCATCATTGTGTATGGGAGATGACCTGCACCAGAAGTCACAGGGTGCTGCTTTAAAGCGTTAATAGTGTAGTACTCTGTACATGAGCTCAACCACCATGCGGTGGCTGCAGGAACTACGCCGTCTGCTATCGCAGGTCTTCTGCGTTAGGTTGTGGCAAGCTAGCCGGTGGGCCTGTACTGCATCTGGCTAGTGTCTCCCCCTACAGTGAGAGGTTACCTGTGACCTGATTGGTCAGGGAGTGGGTCATTTGGTCT
Source organism: Branchipolynoe longqiensis (assembly GCA_030323885.1). Classification (NCBI taxonomy): domain Eukaryota; kingdom Metazoa; phylum Annelida; class Polychaeta; order Phyllodocida; family Polynoidae; genus Branchipolynoe; species Branchipolynoe longqiensis. Next base: position 30,744,356 of record CM059191.1, read on the forward strand.
TGTGACACCATGGTGGGTGGAGGTGAAGAATAAACGGTGGAAGCATTTAAGAGATAATTTTATTCCTCTAAGGGAATTATATGATACCCCAGTCAGACGAGAGCCAGCGTCTGCCTCCGACCTTTTTTTTTTTTTTGTAAATATGTTTATTCTGCTGAATAAGTCTTTTGTCAGTGTCGAAGCACTGGTCTTCCAGCCATTTTTCAATTCAGGGTTATTTACACAAAAGGTATATAGAATAAGGTGTACAATACCTGTTGAATAGACAATTTGCACCTTATGATCAAAAGGTCGCCAATCTCCCACCATCCCACTCGATACATTAATTTAAAAATGCTGGCGGCGAATGCAGGGCCTGGGTCAGTGACCCGGTGCCAGGTTGGTGACCGCTTTGTCAGTGTAAAAGTTGGGTGTCGTTTTGGTTTTTGTCATCTGCTCACGACCTGACACTGACCACATGGTGAGCACGTGTTCGCACGGACTGCACTGGTCACAAGGAGGTTGCAAGTGCAACAGATGCAGCCTCCTTACGACCAACATTTCCGAAATGGTCACCTGGAGGTCAGAAAACGAGAGGGGTGCTTTGATGACGGCGGCTGCGGCGGTTCTGATCGAATCTGGAACGGTCTGGTGGTCGCGCGACGCAGTAACTGCCAGTGGCGCCATCTGGAGGAACCCCAGGAACCACGTTATGCTTGTAGCTTATCAGGGTTTCTGCCAGATGGCGCCACTGCACCGGTGTAAGTCAGTTCGTGGTGTTCCTGTCTCCGCCGTAAATTACCAATGTTACGCGTAACATCCACAATGATTATATACATGGCTTGGTCAACTCTTTATGGTCTTCCCGTCCTAATATGACCGTCGATGTTGTCAGGACGTAAAACTCCAATAACCAACCGACTTTATGGTCTTACTTCACCAGGTTTCTGTATGTTATTTTTATAAAGCAAAAGAAGCAACCAGGGAATAACATCTTTATTATACTTAATAATTGTCCTACTCCTAGATTAGTTAATAAGCCACACACCTAGCTATTCAAAACACTTGTCAATCAAATTTGCCCTCCGCCAAAATTCAAGGTGTTTCTTTTTGCCATTTGATCAATTTTCAAGGCTTATTCAGGGTATTTTCAAATTTAAGGCCTTTTCACAAGACACATTCAAATTCAATGCCTTTTTAAGATTGTGTGAACCCTAGAATTATGGAATAAAATTAGTGTCAAAACATTTGTTTAATTTCTCCATAGGCCCTAGATATAAAATAACACATCTCATGACGGAAGTGATTATGTACAGCTCTCAGTGAGCATTTTATTATAAAACAAACGCCATTGAAATTCAAGTAAAATTGGCAATTTACAAACAGTCAACAGTTAAAATGTAATATCCTAATACAGCAGATGCTACGATGAAATTTAACATCAATTAATCAGTAAAGAATGCAATTTGAGGTTCAAGGTATATTTTGAATATCAAGTTCTTATGCGTTTTGTTCGGTTAGTATATATATACATTGCCTAGCTATGGTGACTTCTAGGTTTGTTGATTTAAACAAAAATACCACACATTCAAATGGTAGCTGCCGAACAGGAAAGTAGATACCATATTAAACAGATCACCTTTTAAAGTTGCACAATCCGGTAAAAGCATAATAGGTGGGTTTTCCCCTTTAACAAAGCAAGAAAACAACACCTAGATTTGATCGCACTAGTGCACTTATTAATATCCAAAACGTTAAATTTCTTTGGGGTTTTGTCCCTTAAGAACGTCAAAGCTTTCTGGTTACGTAGCCATGTGACCTAGTTAATGTAGCAATTGTGCCTAGTATTTGGGTTTAACTGGTATGCATTAATACATTATTTTGAATGCCTGCACTTCAAATATCTCCAAAGCATCACAAGAATTACCCCAACTATAAAGCATAGGCTATAATTGTCAATTTGATATTATATAACTGAATTTTTTTTAAAACCGGATTATGCAACTTTAACAATATTTAGCAGATTCACATAGTGTTCCGAAAATATATTAAGATAACCTGTTTCTAAATACACAACACTGATTGGTCAGAGATTATACATTACATGTATAATAGAATTATATACAAAATATATTTTATATATCTAAGAGTTCTAAGTAGAAATACTAGGAAGTTCAGTCCTCCAGTCTACATACCGTAAACATGCATTGCACAAGCCAAAACATAATTATGTCTCTAGAAATAATTAACTTTACATAAACTAAATATAGCGATTATCTGCTTCGGTGTAAGGGCCGACAATATAACCATGTCATCTGTTTCAATGCCATCTTTGAGGATAATATTAGAACTGGAAATTGCTACCCACAGCATGCTTCAGAGTTTTAAAAAGAAATTTTGTCACATATAAAACCTGATACCCTATCCCATTACTTTGCAAGAATCAAGGTATATTTCAGTACCGCCGATACCCTCTTTGTTACAATAGAAAATAGTAGTATTTGCATTATACACTGTGCAATGCCAGTTACAATCCTGGCCACAACTCCAGTTGTTGAAAAAAATCCCCACCAAATTACCACAATTTATCAATTGAACTCTAAAATCACACGTAAAACGTTCACCTTTGCAAAAGAAATAATTAAAAGTAGCCACGCCATGAAAATAAATAACTGCATGGCTGAAGGAATACAGTAAACCCTCTGATTGTTTGGGGAGCAAAATATGAGGGTGGTACAAAGACACCACTCTCACCCCCGCGCTTTGTGCAATGCTCACGTCGTACACGTGAAGGCACGAGATGCTCGACAACTGGTTGGCCACTCCCCGCTGCATCCCAGTTGCTATATAGAGATAATCTGACCGCTACCAGTTGCTATGGTAACTGAAAATGACTCCACCCACTCCCAGACAAGGGTTAATTGGCTCATCCCAGTTGCTATACAAAAATATTCTTATCGCTACCAGTTGCTATGGCAACTGAAAATTACTCCACCCACTCCCAGACAAGGGTTAATTGGCTCATCCCAGTTGCTCTAAATAGGTAATGACCTGGATCTTTTCCAGTTGCTATGGCAACAAAATATTACCTTATCCATACCCAGATGAGGATTACTTAACCCATCCCAATTGCTATAAATAGATAATTACCACAGTCTTTCCCTGTTGCAATGGCAACAGAATATGACCCAGTTGCTATAAATAAATAATCAACAGGCTATGAAACCCATCCATGCACAGATGAGGGTTGTCATCTGACCTTTCCCAGTTGCTATGGCAACAGAATATGACCCATCTATGGCCTGTCTTTCCTAGCTGGCAGAGCAACTAGAAAATGATCCTTTTATGCACAAGTCGGGGTTCAATAGCTCATTCGAGTTGTCATACAGAGATGAGATAATCTTTTCTGGTTGTTGTGGCGACTGAGGAATGCACACCCAAGTTTGCCTAAAAGGCTTCGGATGCAGTGGCTTCGGAGTTAATCCAATTTCTCCAGTGGTTTTACTGCTACAAACTCTGGAGGTAATTCTATAAACACAAATAAACTAAATCTTCGCCCCCCCCCCATTCCCACATCAAGTCAGGCTATTTATTACACGATACACACATTTCAACAATGGACGCAGACATGCGAGATCGCAAAAAGCATACATCCACATACATTTCATGGAATGGGCTGCGAGTCAAAATGCTGACAAATTTTTTAATTCACCTCCCCATAATTTGTTTGTTCATTCAACATGAAAGCCAGAAGACATTGACATTCAAAACACACCCACGATGAAGCGTACAGCAACATATAGTTACAAATCCCATTACATTCACTTCACAATGAAACCAGCGACTGCTATATCTATTCACAACCTTTTCATTATATGGAAAATGAAATTAACCCTGATTCAGCTAAAGGAAATTGAAATAAAATTGGGGAGAAGTTGTTCGCTTAGAACTGTTTATCTAAAGTTGTATAATCCGATGGTTTTGAGTCTCTGCCATATTTCTTTAGATAAATATAATTAGATTGATCGCTATAATATACTTTACTCTAGTTTGAAGTAACTTATATTTTAATGGTACATAGCTTTGGAGTTATTTAATGTGAAAACCCGCCAAATTACCTTTGGTGTGCATACTGAAATGGTGGACACCATAGTCTCCAAACGGTGCTGTTAGATAGACAGAATTTGGTACCACTCTAGTCGGGTCGTTTCCCTGACTGCCTGTGACTTCACATGCTATATATCTCCGTAGAGAATGCTTGGAAAAATATTAAAATGCTTGATTATATTCAGATATTCGTAGCGCAACAGGCATCAAGCTCTTATCCTTGTAATTGATTTTTTTTTATAAAAGACAACTATATTGTATTTTTCTTCTGGGTTTCACCACCACTATCTTCACATGTATTAAACCCCAACAGTTAAGCTAGTGACATCTATCGGCAGAATCTGGAACCCCTCTATTCAGATACTTTCCAGCCTAACTGGTGGGGTTTATTGACTTTGCATTCCTTGTGTTTCTTTACGCCTTGTCGTCAGTATAGGCCATATTCATGGCGATATTTAAAGAGTGCACCGATATTTATGTTGGATACTCAAGATAAAATATAGGTCAATGATTTAGTTGTTTTTTTAATTGTCTATGCTTTCATCGGATTATACAGCTTCAAATGGATATATTGTTGTTGTTTCTAATTTCGTTATTTGAACGATCAATTCACAAGCAAACTGATAATGTCATACCTTTTACGAAAGTTAACTAAGTTTAATTACTCTGTAGATGAGGAAACTAAATAGCAAAATGCTAAGCTGTCCAAATTTGACAGAAATATGAAGTAAAGTAATCTACCAATGGGAAGAGTAAATGAAAATGCATCTCAACAGCTGTACTGTAACGTCAAGATCTTTCTACAGATTCAATCAATCCAACAAGCTTTGCTTCTCTATACTATCGTTGAAGTCGAGTATGGTCAGCTCACAAGGAAACGGTCCAGTGGCAGACAGCTAGAGAAGAAAATCAGGGTGTTGTTTTTTGCGTTGTCCAATTAGTGGGCAACGCTAAATTTGTACACAATAAAAGCACCTTTTCTGAAATACTTCGGGTTTAATAACCCTGATGCGTTTTCACAACTCACATCTTTTTATGTTCACACCACAGCAGGAACAGGTAAACATGTTCGTTGCCGTCAGTCTCTTCTTGTCATCAGTCGATAATACTTTGGCTAAAATTACTAACATACTCGTTGTCACGATATCCTGAGAGTATAGCAACCAGTGTACAGGTCCTTTGAGACACACACACACACATATATAAATAGCATATGTATATATATATATATATTATATAAATTATATATAATATATATATATGTAGAGTATATATATGATGTATAACGAATTATGCGAGTATAAAAGAATATAATATATTATCTTGTCCTATTCTAATCACTAGATCAAACTATACCGGTGGCGCCACAATCCACTCATCCCGCTTACCGCTGCGCTAGACCTGTGTCAGTTCTAGCTAGAAAATGTATATTTTACCTCGGTACTAAGCCCGTGGCTAGCCTCAGGTTAGGGAGAGAACGGAGGCTTGTACCTCTGGAAAACAACAGTTATCCATCATCTCTACCAAGGTAAGACTCGTATAACTATACTATATATATATGTATATATACACATATATATACACACACATACCTAACATGGAATATTATGTATACAGTCACACCTGTCTTTGAGAGACAACTCTGCATCCAGACAAATATTGTTGATATATCAGGGGTCCTGTTATTGGGACAACGAAGAAAGAAAACAGTTTACACATTGAAAATATGTCTGCACATAGCAGGGGATCGTCGATCACGGGGGTCGCTGTAGACAGGTGCTACTGTACCTGACATTGGCACTCAGCTTCTGAGACCGGAGATAACAATTAAAGTTTGTTGTTTGTTTGTTTGTTGTTGTTTTACGTCCTAGCAGGACGGTAATAATTAAAAGAAGATACCTACACTAGATAAAACAAGCAGAATTTTCACTCACATTTATTTCACAACTCTTGCAATAACATTAGTACACGATTTTTTAACAACGCGTACGATAATAGTCTATTAAATTAACATGGAGACCATAGTATTCATTTTTCCATTAGTTATAACGGATTGTTTTATGGAATTTTAACAGGACTAGTTCACCACTAGTTTCTGTTGACGTCTATAGGACTTAACTAATGATAAGCTTACTAATAATGGTAATATTACACACTGGCACATGGTCACAGCTCAGAATAGCCGTTCATTTAAAACAAAGGTTAAAAGGGAGTTTTTTTTAATTAACAACAAATATATATATAACGATTTCTTTTAATTAAAAAGAAAATAATTCAAAATAAGATTGAAAAAAAAAAGAGATTGATAAAAGATTTCTGTTTTGCCCTTTATGCGGCCAATTAAAAAAAGATTTTAACCAAGTTTAACTTTTCTTTTACTTCTGTTTTGCCCTTGGCACGACTAATGGCGCGACTGCGCAGGCATGCTCGAGCTTGTAGGCGCGCAGCCAGATCTCCGAGAGGCAGACGCTGGCGTGGAACCGGAAGTAGACAGCGAGCGGCAGGCACAGGTGCATGATGATGGTCCAGCCGAGCGGGCCGTAGAACTCGGTGAAGATCTTGGCGGAGTGTGCCTCCTTCAGCTCGAAAGTGTTGATCACCCACATGGCGAGGTTGCAGATGAGCAGGAAGGTGACGAAGGAGCGCGCCGGCTTCTGCTCGGCCTGCGCCGCGCTACGCACCCGGCGCCGCAGCCCGTCGAAGATGAAGCACACCTGCAGGGTGGCCTGCACAAAGGTGAGCACGCACGACACGCCGAGCATGGGGCCGTAGCGCAGCGCGAACGGAGCCTCGAGCTGCGTGAAGGCGGCCACGGCCATGAAGCCGAGCAGCAGGTAGTAGCCGGCCAGACCCACCACCAGCAGGTTCTGGTCGAGGCTGTTGTCCAGGCGGCTCGAGAAGTGCATCTTGCGCAGGTAGCAGAAGGCGGGGATGAGTGCGAGCAGCGAGATGGCGTTGACGCCCAGGTCGCTCACCAGGTGGATGAGGCCTCGCGGTGGCACTCCCATCTGGAACGCGTGCGCATGCGCAGACTTGTGAGTGTGCACGGCGTCCGAATCCGATGGGTTTGCTGACGTGTAGTAGAGAGTGAAGCACATGCCGACGAACACCATCGTGAAGACGACAAGTCCCGGGAACAACCCCGAATTGGCCTTGTGACACTGAGTGCTCGGTTTGGCCGGCGCGTACTGGGCCGCCGCCCCGTGCCCCAACGCCGTCCCCCCGTGGCCCGACCCCGTCCCCCCGGGGCCCGAGGCCGATGACAGCAGCGTGTTGTGGCCACTGTCGTCGCCGGACCGCCAGCGCAGCATGCACTTGCCGATGTTGCCGTAGAGACGGAAGACGATGGCGGCCGCAAGCAGGCTGAACTCGATGGCGAACGGGAAGAGGTAGGGGGCGGCCTCGTCGGCCAGCGTCCGTGACCGGTAACAGCCACCCGTGTACAGGTGCCTCTCGGCCCGACCGGCACCCAGCGACTTGACGCTCACCACTGTGGAACACACACAACCTGTCATGAGGCCCACTGTTCGCAAGCAATCATCATTCGGCTTCTGTTTTATATATGTGCTATATAGATACATTATATTAATTTATGAATGGAGTGCAGGAAGAGTCTGATCCACCGAACGCTATTATCGCCCGAACCGCTGTCAGCAGCGGCATGGGCGACTTGGGTCTGCGCGCAGTGAGGAGCTGCTGAGCTGACGCTAGCACCACTATCACTAAATGTTACGGAGTGTCAAATAATATATATATATATATACTTGCATATATATATACACATATATCACCATATATGAAGCACCAACAGTAAAAGCAATTGAGAGAAGACTGGATAGATATTGGAGAGAAGAAACCCACAATTATATGACTTCAGGGCTCTGTCCGCCTCCATTCATGTGCAAAAAAAAGTGTTTTTTTTACCATAATGAGCTGGCATTAGAGGCCAAATTGGATCTAGATCAGCCAGAGGAGGATCTGCAAGTTAATATATATAGCCTATATATATACTTGTATACAATATATATATAAATATAAAACATAGAGAATATATATATTATATCTATATGTATTATCTTTGTTTCATATTTATATTATGAGTGGGCTGTTGTGGGGAGGGGGGGCAGGAGTGGTGGTGGTAGATGTGATTTACAAACTATCTAGACACCTCTCTCTCCTACTGTTTGAAAAAGTACAAAATTGACAGTGAATGAGGTTAGGCGGCCATTACAGCGAGAAGCGGGAGGTGGCGCCACTGTCGGAGCTGCGGTTGAGTAGGCTGGAGCAGTAGATGACCAGCGCAGTCTCCAGCACCCGATGACTGAGGGGGGAGTTGAGGGGAATTCCATGCTATTATACTCATATAATTCTTATACAGCATGTATTACCTATGTTCTATATTTATATATATTGTATGCAAGTTTAAAAGCTGCACTCCGCACGGACTTTAAACCTCGTTCCTGCCAATATAACTAAGGGTTTGACATAGTAAAAAAATTATTAAATTTTAACAAGTAAACAATTTATTGCAGTAAACAATAAAAGCTATAAAATATACCTATCACAATCAATCTGAGATCATGGTAAGGCAGCGGGGTCTTTTTGCGAACACAAACACACACACATTCACTTATATTTATAATGGTTTAAAAAATTTGTTAAATAAGAATTTAAATGAGTAAACAATTCATTTCAGTAAACAATAAAAGCCATAAAATATAAGCAACGAATTATGTGAGTGCATAAATGTAGAAAAGATCAATTCTATCTTGTCATTCACCTTATCGCCTACTAAGCAATTCTAGTAGTGGCACACTCAGCCCCCACCCACACTATATCTCTATATATAGTATAGTTATACGAATCTTACCTGGGTACAGATGATGGATAACTCTTGTTTTCCCGAGGTACAAGCCTCGGGGTGTGTGTGTGTGTATAGTATAGTTATACGAATCTTACCTGGGTACAGATGATGGATAACTCTTGTTTTCCCGAGGTACAAGCCTCGGGTAATCGTGGACTAGGGAGAAGGAAGCAACATCCGGGTTCAGCAATCTTCACCTAATTATTCAGGATAAAAATTAGCTTAAAATGATGGAAATCTGATGTTTTCGTTTTGGCACAAGCGAACGTGATAATCGTGGCAGGGTGTGGCGGGTGGGCCCTAGTCCACGATTACCCGAGGCTTGTACCTCGGGAAAACAAGAGTTATCCATCATCTGTGCCCAGGTAAGATTCGTATAACTATACTATTTTACCTCGGTACAACGCCTCGGCTACTCGAGGCCGAGGGAGACCTTCACGTAGCCTCATTTTTATCCCCAATTATCTGATGAACATGTATTTGTATCAGTAGTAAAACAAAAGTTTGTACATCTCACCGGTTCTTGTTAGTTGGTGAGTAGGTGGGTTGCCACCCCGCTTGGTTTCTCTAGTCGCTTGTTGTAATGTTTAGCAAACGACTTGGCCGTCTTCCAGCCGGCGTGTGTTAGGATTCTTCGAACCGAGATTCCTAATTTTCTCGCTTTGGACACCATAGCACCCCTTGTGGAATGCGAAGCATAACGTTCCGTGTCAATGCCAGCCAACTTGAGTATAATAATAGTCTATCTGGCTAGTGTGTCACGTGAGATGGCTTTATGTGGCTTGATAAAGCTCACTAAGAGTTGTTTGGAATTCCGTATTCCCTTTGTCTTGGATATGTATGTTCTAATGGCTGAAACTACACACAGTTTCTTATCCTGTGGAAAGCTATCTAAGTGAATAGAGGAGAGTGGATCTCCTGTCCTGTTAGACTTTAACAGAATGTTTAAGTCAAACGTGGCCTCTTTTTTGTCAATGTCGAGGCCTTGCAAAGAGAGGGCTACAATTGTTTGTCCTCTATGTCCTGTAACTAGTAATAATAGTACTGCTAATTTATAGCCTAACCGTTGGACCGTGAGCAAATTATTCTCCGGCCAGGATTGGAAAAGTTTAAACACCGTAGAAACATCCCAAAACCGACTATATTTCGGCTTTGGGGGGTTTCTTTCATAGATTCCTCTCATGATCCAATGAATTACTTCATGTTTGCCAATGGTTTGTCCTTCGATTCTTGGCACAATTATGGAGAGTGCGCAGCGCGCCGCATTTATAGCCCCATAACCAAGTCCATCATCTTCCAACATGCGGAGGAAGCGGCCTACTTGAGCGATCGTAGGGGCCATCGGTTTAACTTTATGTATTAAACAATGTACTCCCCATTTCCTAAGGTAAGTAGTATACATTTTTACAGTTCCTGGTCTCCAGGCATCCGAAATTAACCTTTCTTGGGTGATTTTATCTAGTCCGTATTTTTGTAAATACGCCCTTAGAAAAAGAATGCCAGTAGGGGGGTTGTTGACACGTCCCCTTGTGTCGTCACTTTTCCTTGATGTTGTAGGTTTACCTGCCCTCTTGGGAATTTTAAAACCTTCTTGGCTTCCCATTCGACTATGGCTCGCCACGGCTGAGTGTTCCAGTCTGGTACTATCAATACCGCATGGGTTTTGTCTAGCCTGATCTTTCTGGCTACTCTGCTGACCAGGCTGAATGGGGGAAAAATATAATAAAATGCGTTATTTCAAGTGAGGGAAAAAGCATCCACTCGCCAAGCATGTGGTTCTGGGTGCCAGGATACATATTTATCAAGTTTTTTGTTTTTACGTGAGGCAAAAAGGTCTATGTCTGGCAAGCCCCATTCCTGACAAATGGTTAGAAATATGTCGGGGCTGAGAGACCATTCTAAATAGTCATGGAAATGGCGGCTTTTATTGTCGGCCAGTGTATTTAGTTTACCTGGGATGTGAGCTACTGTAATCCAAACATGTTGTTTTTCTGCCCAATCCCAAATGAGTTTTGCTATATCGTTGCAAGCTGAGGACTTTGTCCCACCCATATTACGGATGCAGGCCATTGCGGTAGTATTATCAGTTAAAACTTGGATGGTAAGTTTATCTATTTTTACTAAGCTCGTAAGTCCTAGATAGATGGCTCTCAATTCTAGGACGTTTATGTGGTCATCTATTTCATTATCTAACCAGCGGCCCCCAGTAGCTTCATTTCCTCTGTGGGCACCCCACCCCTCTAGTGACGCATCAGTAGTAACTGTTGTGTTGGGCTCATCCATGCGGATGGGATTATGGGAATTAATTAAATGTTTCATCCACCATTGGATGTTATCATGTCCTGCTTTGGAAATGGTCATTTGGGATTCGAAATTTCCCTTAGCTTTGGTTAGGGCGATATTTTTATCTATTTCGAGGGATTTAATATGTGCTTTCCCGTATAATACGGCTGGTGCATAAGCCACCATTAGACCAATGAGCACAGCCACTTGCCTTATTTTTGGTCGTTTTATGTTTAAAAGATCTGAGGCTGTAGCACTAAATTTTTTCAATTTTGTCTGATGTTAGGGAGATTGTCATTTCTCTTGTATTAATAAAGAAACCTAAGAATTTTAATAGGGATGTTGGTTGTAGAACCGATTTGGTGTCGTGAATGAAAAACCCTAAGTGGGTTAAGGTATCACATAAGTCCTTTATGGCTAAAAGACAATCTTCCCTTGTGCGTGCTACAATAAATGAGTCATCAATATATGGAAACATGACATGGCCTTTCTTGGCCATTTCAGCAAATACGGGTTTAAGTAACTTTGTAAATAAACGTGGAGCACAGGCTAGGCCATTTGGCAAGCATGTAAATTGGTACAATTGGCCTTGCCACATAAATCTAAGAAATTTTCTATGCGACTCATAGATCGGTATAGTATAGTAAGCGTCTTTGAGGTCTACGCTTGCGAGCCACGAGCCCTGCAATACTAGGTCACGGGCTGTTTCTAACGAAAACATTTTGAAGTGCTTATATTCGACTAATTTATTTAGAATAGTTAAGTCAAGGATCATTCTAATGTCGCCATTAGGTTTGGGCCGTGAGAAGATATTTGAGATATATTCTCCTTCCGTATGTTGAACGGTAGTAATGAAACCTTTGGATTGAAATTTATTTACTTCTATGTCTAATGCCAATTGCTCATGTTGAGTTAAGCGGTATGGGAAAGGGACTTTATGTTGTAAAGGGGTTTCTATGAAAGGAATGAAAACCCCTCTAACAATATCGAGAACTGACTGATCATGAGTCAGTTGTTCCCAGTCCATAATGTAATTAGATACATTGCCTGCACAAAAGGGGCTTACACTGGGTTGCTTTTGAGGCTCTATTTGTTGGCCGGTTTGGGGGACTGCTTCTGGGGAGGATTGTCTCTCCTGAAGGGGCGGTTGCCGTCGTTCCAGCCGTACTGGTTCCTCTGGCCGCGTCCCCTCGATTGGTAGCCGTAGTTCCGGCTGCCGAAGCGGTTGGTCGATTGGCCGGTCCGCCGCCCTCGAAAATCCGATCTGGATTTCTTGAACTTAGCCACATTGGAATCCTTCTTGCTGTCTAGGTGTTTGGATTGTTTCGCCTGTGTTTCTACCTGTTTGAACAGGTACTGTAGCTGTCCTCCAAACATTTTGGAATGGTCCAGCGGTTTGCCTTTGATGGGTTTAGGCGCCAGGAAAAGAGTGTATTCTGTTCCGTCGTTGTCGACGACCTTCTTGGAGCGGGCAACCTGCTTGCCAGCATCGGTAGTAACCGACTTGAAGACATTTTCGAAACGCCTGTACGACAAGAAGTTACTCGTGGCTGTTAACGACGCGATCGCCGCGTTCATGTCTTTAGTGACCGTAGAGAACTTGTTTCCGGTCATCATCCTGTTGGCTACCGGCATGATTGCCGCGAGTGCCACCAGTACACCTTTATGAACGGTATGGAGACAGGTTTCAAACTTTTTCCTGTCTTCGCTCATGGTCACATCGTCGTCCATCTCTTTGATGGTTGCCTCGGGGATCCCTTTGATGCCCGTGTATTCTTCCGCGAGCTTTGTGAGAGTCTCCGCGGGCTTGAAGGTGTCAAAATGTCCTTTGACATTCTTCCTCAAAAGCGTGCAGGTGTTGATGCGCCGCTTTCTGACCGTCCTGATCTTCTTTGCGACCTTAACGGTGATGTTAGCAAAGGTACCGGGATGTGGGTCATCCGATTTGGACTGTGTGGTAGTCGAATGATCGGAGGAGTCAGAGGAAGAAGACTTTGACTTCTTCTTCTTTGATTTGGACTTTTTCTTTGTCCTTCTGACCTTCTGGACCTTGTTCCTGGCCTTATAGTACTCATCTCCGCCAGACGAGTACTTTTTGGGGTGTTTTCGTTTGCGCCCCAAGGCCACCTCCGAGTCGGTAGTTGGTTGGTCCGAAAGATCCTCCCATTCCGATGGTTCTGATGGGGAGGCATCTGCCTTTATTGACGTTTTGGGCGTAGGGAGCAGCTGTTGCAGTTGCTCCCGTATGAGCTTGACCATCTGCTCATTCGCCACCAGCTGCGAGGGTCCCGGTTCAGGGGAGCGATCACGTGACGCGGCGGACTGGCGTCCCGAGGCCGCGTCCCCTTCACTGAGGGTATGTGGTGCACCCTTGTCACCCCGCTTCGCGGCCATCCTGAGGGTTCTGAAAACAACCAAAGGCGTTTTTAAAACCACAACTCAAGGAAAACTGAACCAGTGGAACAGTGCTATGAGGCCGGAGGGTCATTCAGGGGTAATAAAACTGTATTTACACCAGTTTTAACCCAGGCGTGTGTAAGCTAAAGTATCGGAGGTATGACGGTCGCAAGCGAGCCAAACCAACGCGGGGCGGGACCAGTGTAGATCCCGCCCACACTCTCTGTACCATAGACTTCTCCCACCTGTGGCTACGACACCAACAAGTTGGAGAAAATATTATGATACTCGGAGGTATGCCTCAGAAAAAACTATCATAGCGACGAAATGGCTCCAGCCAACATGTCTCTCCGTTGGGCAACGGGCGGCAATTTCTACCTAAGCGACGAAATGACCCATGTCAACATGTCTCTCCGTTCGGCAACGGGCGGCAAAAACAAAATGGATGCCTCAATCTACGGCACCGGCTAAACAACACGCTTGAGAATATTACTTATTATCAAATAAGATACAGACAACAAGTCTATAAGCGTGTGCTATGTGTATTCATAAACAATCTTGCCAGTTTATGTTCCGGTACTTACAGTAGAAAGAGTAGTAATCCGTGTGAAAAACTGCTGAGCTGCTCGTAATGTTCCTCCAGTTATGAGCGGAATATGCTAATTGCTGAACCCGGATGTTGCTTCCTTCTCCCTCGGCCTCGAGTAGCCGAGGCGTTGTACCGAGGTAAAATAGATATATATATATAGATCTATATATATATATATATATATATATATATAGTAAAACTTCTCTAAATTGACCGACCATGGGATCGACTTTAAATGGTCCATTTAGAGTGGTGGTCGGTTTACGGGGGGGGGGGGGTGTTTTTATTTTAGCATTACAATGGTATTGTATGGGCGGTCATTTGAGACACCAATAAAGCGATCGATATAGGGAGGTGGTCGGCTAGAGAGGTTTTACTGTATATGATACTGGTCGCTACTTTTCATGGCGCTCATCATTTCTATGATAAGGCAAGGACTAAGATAACATAAGATAACACCAACACTACAGCTGGCCAGCATTGAAAACAAGCCTAAATACCCAGGCGTATATGCTATGGACAGTATAAATACAGCCTCAATAAAACAAATTAAATTAAATTTAAAAAAGGACTGGTTTACTCGGTATCAGAATAATGTGACTGGGTGGGATATCGGGTCACGGTGCAGGCGGACCAGTCCTCAACTGAGGCAGCACTATAAAGTCGCCATGAGTGCGCACTGTCACAAGTCGGTATCAGTCCTGACATGACCTCATATGTTGCCAGGACGGAAAGCCCCAACAGAGAATAGTCCTTACCGGTTAGGTTGTAGGCGGGGTGGTGCGTCTCATACCCGTTGCTGGCGTTCAGGTGCATGAAGGCGCCACTCGCCTCCAGCACGATGGTCAGGCACCACATGACCAGGTTGGCCGCCACCAGGTGGAGCAGGCCAAACTTCATCGCCGACTTGTGGTAGTTCAGCTTCACCTGCACACGATAAAGCCCACCCAGCTGAGTTAGGTTTACACCATTGGGTAAAAAATAGACTTGAAGAAACTAAACATACGCAATAGACTACATCACGGTTCCTGCGGTGCAGTGCATTGTGGGATGCGTCGGAGCAAAACAAACCCTCAAGAAGCACATGGCACATGCTAATACACTGGGTGCAGCTATGAGATGTGCTAGTTTTAGCTCATCTCAGCTCTTGTTTGAAACATAGAATACCAACTAAAAAAATATATATAATAAATTAAGATATTAATCTTTTATCCAGCAATGCATTTACATCAATATAATCAGCACATCTTATGCCATGTTCATTTAGATTTAGACAAATCTAGGCACTCAGACTAGTGTTAGACCCATAGCCAGAGTTAGTTTTACTTATTTTATTCATGTTTTTATTTATATCCTATGCTTAATGACATATGTAGAACTAGAAAATGAGTAGGGTTAACCAGATATTGGTTATATATTTCTTTGATGAGTTTTTGTTGACACATTTGACATTTTAATATTTACAACAAGAATTACTTTTGGCTAATCAATGGTGATGTAAACATCAGCCTGTAAAGTGACTGAAATTGTATGTTTCTTAGCTGAAAATACTTAATTATGGAGAGTTGTGTCTTAAACATATTCATTATATTATTATATTGCATCCTTCCGTCCATGTTTGTGCCAAATTGTTATGTATTTCTATTTATCTTGAATAAAATCGAAGTTTTTCCCTACGCATATCGGCAAACTCAATGGCTGTATGCCTTTGCTTTGCTCCCATCGCCGTTTTCAGTGCATGCGCAGTCGGAACCGTGATGTAGTCTATACATTTTATGGAACAGTAGGAGAAAAGACACAGACATGGTGCAACGAATTATGTGAGTGCATGAAACCCATCTAGCTGAATTAGATTTACATGGCCGAGTAAAAAAACCAAAAAACCAAAAAACCAAACATATGCAATACATTTGAGAAAACAGTGGGAGAAAAGCCGCACACATGGTGCAACAATTTTATGTGAGTGCATAAAGCCTACCCAGCTGAGTTAGATTTACATGGGCAGGTAAAAAAACAACCTGATAAAACTAAACATACGCAATACATTTTACGAAACAGTCGGAGAAAAGATGCACCGAATTATGTGAGTGGATAAAGCCCACCCAGCTGAGTTAGATTTACAGGGCCGAGTAAAAAATCTTCTTTTTTTAAAAAGCATACGCAATACATTTGAGAAAACAGTGGGAGAAAAGCAGCACACGTGGTGCAACGAATAATGTGGGTGCATAAATGTACAGAAGATCTTATTCTATCTTGCCACTCTCCTTATCGCCTACCAAGCAATACTGGTGGTGTTATGATCAGCCCAAACCACCAACTGCTGCACTACATGTATGTCTGTCACATGATAACTTTTACGGGTAAAACTTTCTCTATTAACTGTGACAACTTGGCTGGCTAATACATGTGTTGTGGGGGTGATGAAAATGGGAAATATTGCGCCTAGAGCGGGACCCGAACGCACATCTCTATGCATTCCGGGCCAGTGTGCTAACCATTACACTACCTAGGCTCCCTGATATCAACACACTACCCACGCCTACCTGTCTATGTGGTTACTTGCCTGAAAGGTCAGTGCAGACTACTACACTCGTCCCCCTGGAATTGTAAGTCTTTTAATGCTTACAATTACATACATACAGGCAATGCACTAACACATACATACACATGGTAGGTTCAACAACAATACAGTGCGTAGCTTGTACAGGATCCTGGTCATGGCACCAGTGTCGTGGGGGTGATGAAAATGGGAAATATTGTGCCTAGAGCGGGACTCGAACACACATCTCTATGCATTCCAGGCCAGTGTGCTAACCATTACACTACCTAGGCTCCCTGATATCAACACACTACCCACGCCTACCTGTCTATGTGGTTACTTTCCTGAAAGGTCAGTGCAGACTACTTCACTTGCTACAGTTTAAACATGTGAATCATGAAGGGTAACTTTCTGGTTACCAGCGACTACAAAGTGTTCATTTTTATACTCTAGCTTTCAAACATTGGTATTTTCGATCAATAGTACCTGAATGCCAATATCTCTTTCAGCATGAAATTAATTATAGAAAAGACAAAATATATTATATCAGAGGAGGCTGGTCTGATAACAGTTTTTAGTTAAATTGGCACTGGTGTTTTATCTCAAGAACAACATTTCGCTAGCTTTATATTTCTTACCCATAATGTGGGGCCTGCTCAGGATATGAGAGTTGGTGACAAATCATACTATCAAGGGATCCCAGTGACTAAAATTGTTAAAATCCCGTAAAAAAAGTAGGGGGATCTGGGGGCGTGCCCCCCTGGAATTTTTCTAAGACCTGCGATTAAAATGGTGCAATCTGGCTCCTACTTGGAGATGTGTTGGCCTTGAAATTCTAACTGTTTTAAGACTTCAAGATTAACAAATAATTAAAAAAAAAAAAAATTTCACAGACAGGATTTTCCACCCACTGATTTGGAAACTCAGCGATTTCTCCGAGAAATGGGATCCCTGAATATCTGCCTGAATGATCTCAGAGTTCAAGAAGACTATCGGTGTCTGGATTTACAGGAGATTGAGCAGGTATTCAGGTCACATCAATTACACTATTTCACCGTAAGTGAATTATTTAAGACCCGGTGTGACAGCGCGGTGGCCGAATCAGTAGAGCACAGGCCTCGCATACGGAAGGTTGGGAGTTTGGTTCCCGGTCGCGTCAAACCAATGACTTATAAAATTGACACTTGTCACTTCCTAGCCTGGCAAGAATAGGATAGGGCAAGGACTGGTTAGCTCAGTGTCAGGATAATTTAACTGAATAGAATATCAGGTCATGGTGCCGACAGCCTGATTTCGCAATGGGGCAACACTATAAAGTTGCGATGTGCACTGTCACAATTCAGTACCCGTCCTGATATGACCGTAGATATTGCCAGGACGCAAAACTCCAACAACCAATCATTGTCGTGGACTGTGCCAAGCTTCTGTATGAAATGTAAATGAATACCTTGTGGTGTTTGAAGAGGAAGAAGCTCTGGACCAGCACGAAAACGAGTCGCAGCGTGGTGGTAAGGATAAACAGCACCCCATAGCAGCGCCACACGTCCGCCTCCAGGAACTGCAGCAGGCGGAAAGCGTCCAGCATCGCGCTGCCCAACCCGAAGGCTGCACACAGGCACACATAGGGTCAAGGTCAGGGTCAGGTCCAAGTACAGGGTCAGGGCGCACATAGACAAACACAGGGTCAGAGTCAGGTACAGGGTCAAGGTGCATACAGGAAAGGTCTCAGCACCTCTTCATTGCGTGTGTGTATATATATATTTTTTCATCGGTACAGTGAGTGAGCGTCACGACCACTGAAGCGTGGGTGAATAGGTGGTGCCACGTGGAGAGGTGAGGTCATATCAGTTGACGAGCTAATGAATAGACGTGACCAGCCGATGACTTGGTCACTGGGAGAGTAGATGGGATCTTCTGGCTTATTATACTTGTATAATGGCTTATACAGCATATATATATATATAATTATATATATGTGATGTATCGCGTATTATGTGAGCATAAAGATGCGGAAGGGAATTATTATTATATTGTTATACTCCATAAGATCCAATACTGCATCAGAGGTGCCACCTTTGATAGCCAAGGTTCACGGAATATTCTGCTAGGGGGTACGTACGGTGGCGCTGCGGAGCCCGCGGATCGGCGGGCTACGGTGAGCAATTGCTTGCCAAACTCGCACCGGGTGCACACAGTCCACGTTTTCAGTTTGATTCCCTTGTAGAAGGTTGGGAGTTCAATTCCCAGTCGAGTCAAATCAATGACTTACAAAATCGATACTTGCCGCTTCCTGGCCAGGCACTCAACATTAATAGAATAGGACAAGGACTTGGTTAGCTCAGATGTGACTGAATTGGATATCAGGTCATGGTGCTGGTGGCCTGGTCGCCCAGTGGGGCAGAACTATAAAGTCACCATGAGTGCGCACTGTCACAAATCGGTACCCTTCCTGATATGACCTTAGATGTTGCTAGGACGTGATACTCCAACAACCAACACATTCACACACTCCATCCTGATATGACCTTAGATGTTGCCAGGACGTAAAACTCCAACAACCAACCAACCCACCATTCACACACACATTTACATACACAGACATGCACTCACACACATTCACATACACATTTACATACACACCAGACCAGGCGGGATGGCCGAATGAGTTGGACCGTCCATCTCCCGTGCTGGTAGATCGTGGGGTGTGGGTTCGAACCCTGCTCGAGTCAAACCAATGACGTAAAAATTGATACTTGTCGCTTCCTAGCCAGGCGCTCGGCATTATTAGGACAGGGCAAGGACTGGTGTGCTCAGTGTCAGGATAATGTGACTGAGTGGGATACCAGGCTATGGTGCCGGTGGCCTTGTTTCCCAGTGGGACAGCACTATAAAGTTGCCATGAGTGCGCGCTGTCACAAGTCGGTACCCGTCCTGATATGACCATAGATAATGCTAGGATGTAAAACAACAACAAACAAACAAACAAAACATACACACACACATTCACATACATACATTCTCACACACAAACACACAAACACACACACACACACACACACACACACACACACACACACTCACATACACACATTCACATACACACACACAAAGGCCCCGATATAGGCCTAAACAAACCTACCCACGAGTCCCATCCGCAGGAAGAAGTTGACGCCCTGGCCCGAGTAATCAATCATCGGCATCTGGCCGCCAGAGGACACCGCCAGGTGGCGCCTCTCCGGGTCCTGGCCGCCGTTGCTGTCCGGCTCCACCGCAATGTCGTCTGGGATGCTCTCAATTTCCGGCGGCTGCAGCGACACTTCGGTGTCCGACTCTGACTTCCGGTTGCCATCGATGGCGCGGATGGCTGCATTCTCGCCCAGTTCGGACATGCGCTTGTAGGTGGTGCTGAGGCCGCTGTTCTTCTTGGGCGGGCGTGTCTTGTTCTTGAAGCACTGGATGCTCAGGTAGAGGTAGACGATGAACATGATCGCCACCGTGTAGACGTAAATGTGGAAAATCTGTCGGTTCCCGGGGAAGTGGCAGAGGCAGAGAGGAGAACTAGGATTAACTGACTGATTCATCATAGTGATTCATCACACGCTTTTAGCGATTTGAATTCAAGTTGCGATTTGAATTCAAGTATCGATTTGAATTCAAGAGTCTGATGACCTTGGAATAAGAGTTTGTCTTTTTTTAAATCATTTTTTTTATAGATAATATATTAGGTTGATATATTTGAAGTGTAAACAAACCAAAATAATTGTATGATTTATGTGTATGTATAAATGTCCACCTTTATACAAATATTATACTAAGCGGTCAGGGGACTCTGTGGCTTGAATGTGTGTGGATTCTGGAATGTTCTGTGCAGCACGGTTAGAGCGACTTGGTGCACAGTTGTCTGTAGGGACAGGTGAGTAAATGTAGCCGGTCATCTAGTTTCCTGTCCCACTACCGGTTGGTCACTTCTGCCTGATTTGTTAGCGGCAATATTCAGTGCGATTTGCATTGAAGTTGCATAGTAACCGGGAAGCCCTTTTTTTCTCGTATGGCTTATATATACAGATTATATAGACATCAATGAAAGTAAAGGCAATACTTACCAGTAGATACAAGCCATTGTGCATGCGCTCTCCTGAGAGGAAGAAAGCAATGGGGAAAACAACTCCTAGACCAATGATGGTCATGGCGTACAGTCCCGCCACACCCTTCACCACCGTCTCCCTGCAAGCACAGAACACGATCTCTAAGTCAAAGATAGACATCAGCATTTAAATATATATATGGACTATATCATTTATTATGTTGATATAAATAACGGCAGCCCCTTAATGTTTCTCTCTAGCCACCTTAACTTCCATGTTATCAAAGACCCTATAATACTAGCCTGTATTGTGTAATCAAAATGATCAAACCCACCACTTGGTGCGCTGGCTGTTCTCTTGGTTAAACAGGTGCTATATTATATGTATAAATGTATATATGAATGTGAAAGATGTGTGATGATGGCGATGATGATGATGTGTATTTGTTCATAGCAATTTCATATTGATGTGTATTCATACTTACCTATCTCATGTATAATATAATTGTATGTGTTTACATGTGAAACACCAACCAGCAGCTGGGCTGATCAAACCCACCACAAGGTGGCACTGCGAAATTTACATTACCATGGGAGAGATAGGGAGTAAGCCGTCTTAGTATTATAGGGTCTTTGATGTTATTCACTGCGGAGCTGGCATTCTCTCCTCCCCGCCTCCTATATGCCATGAGCCAACTGTCACATATATATTCTCCAATTGATTGAAACCCATAATGCTTCTTCTCCGCCTCTGCTAAAAGTACCATAGCCCAAATTAAATATAGATATAAATATACAGTAAAACCTCTCTAACCGACCACCTCCACAGATCGACCACTCCCCTATATCGATCGCTTTATTTGGGTCCCAAATGATCGTCCATACAATACCATTATGATGATTTTTTTTAACTCGCTAAGCTGACCGGCTCCCTAAATGGACCATTTAAAGTTGGTCCCGTGGTCGGTCGATTTAGAGAGGTTTTATTGTATATCAATATATTACTTCTATGTTAGCCAATCTTTGCTATGCTCCCAAAAACCCTTACATCAAGGGGTCATATATATTTAGTATATGATATTTATGCATTTTAAATTTGGGAAATGACTGCTTGAAAATATTGAGCCTAATATATAAGTTAATCGAATCACCCCTCACCCAGTTTCTTCAGTGCCAAGACCAGACGGGGTGGCCGAATGAGTAGAATGCCCGTCTCCTGTTTTGGGAGATCAGGAGATCCGAACCAATGAGTTTGGGGGTTCGAATCCTGGTCGAGTCAAACCAATGACTTAAAAATTGATACTTGTCGCTTCCTAGCCTGGTGCTTGGCATTATTAGGTCAGGGCAAGGGCTGGTTGGCTCAGTGTCAGGATAATGTGACTGAGTGGGATATCAGGTCATGGTGCTGGTGGCCTGGTATCCCAGTGGGGCAGCACTATAAAGTCGCCATGAGTGTGCACTGTCACAAGTCAGTACCCATCCTGATATGACTTTGATGTTGCTAGGACGTAAAACAACAACAAACAAACAGAAAAACATCTTCAGCGCCAAATCACAGCGCACACACACTTTGAAGCCGCCCTTGTGGTGCCACCTGTGGAGAAAGAAGGCTAGGGGACCAGGCTATGCCGAGACGTGCACACACACACACACACACACGCGCACGCACACGCACACGCACACACATACACACACTACAAACAGCCCGTGCCCAGAATACTCAGCAGGGTAACATCGATTCTTCGTGTAAAATAGGCCTATAGCGTGACGTGTATGTTTTAGCACTGACCGAATATAAACACGAGACTGTGGTTGTAAGAATTAGGGTGTAGGCGCGACTCATGCATACTGCAATGGTTTCTAGATCAGAAGCCAATAATGGCCAGCTTTGCCGACAATAATGGAGCAGTCTCAAAACACATTTATCCCAAAGCAGTAGGGTTAATATCAAGAACTAATCTCACGGATACACAATTCGGGTTGTTTATGTGGGACTGTCTGGTATTTGTGTATGGATAGCATTGGTATATAAACACAGTGATCATTGATAGGCAGGGTTAGATCTATATAAACAGAGGTGATCACTGGTAAGCACCATGACCTGATAGCCCACTCAGTCACATTATCCTAACACTGAGCCAACCAGTCCTTGCCCTATCCTAATAATGCCGAGTGCCTGGCAAGGAAGCAACAAGTATCAATTTTTAAGTAATTGGTTTGATTCGACCATGGTTTGAACCCACGATCCCACAGATTCAGATACCCCTATCTCCCAAAACAGGAGAAAGACGCTCAACTCATTCGGCCATCCCATCTGTTGCAAAGAAAAGGGTAGAACGTAGAGTATAGAGAGCGGCGGGGGTCAGAGAGAGAGGGGGGGGGGGTGGAGAGTGAGAGAGAGGGGGGGGGGCGCCAGTGGGAGGGGCAGAGAGCGAGGAAGCGAGAGCGAGACAGAGAGAGTCAAGGAGACAAAGAGATGGGGTGAGAGAGAGAGAGGGGGAGCCAGCGGGACCCGAATTTTGTATCAGCGCCACATATCAACGAAATTGCTAATTGTGGAACGTCACTACAACTACATTGACGGTCTTTAATCCATGATTTTCCTAGTTAAAATATCTAAGTAAATGATGCTTTAAAAGAAGAAAGGAGCTACTCATATTTAAATCTACAGTCCGGTGAAAGCTTATAACATATTCTAAACCAAAACACTTTGCTAGATTTGACCTGACAGATCAAACGTAGATACTGGGATAGGTATGAAGCGATTGTTGCTGCCATTTTGATTAATATGAAGGAGGTTTGCGTAAATAATTAAATCGACCTCTGTAAATGTCTGGCATGTCAGTATCATCATTATTATTGTCATTGTTATTATTATTGTCACTATTGTCATCGTTATTATTGTCATTATTGTCGTTGTTATTATTATTGTCGTTGCTTTTATTATTATTAAATGTGTGTCGATTGAAAAAAAAATATCCATATCAATACAGACTAAAGAAATGAAAACACAAATTTATTTACAAAAAAAAACAGCCTGAATACCCGATACACCCCTATTAGGATATCGATATCAGATGCAGGACTGCTCTAGAAAACAGGTGGAAAGTAATGCTATAATGGACAGGAAATCATTATTATATCGAGTGCAATCCAGCACCAGCCCTCAATAGCTATAATTAGATCATATCATTTCCAGTGTCATTTTTCAAGCGCACCCATTACTGAAATGCCCGCCCGTCAACCCCCCCCCACCCCCCCCAATAAATGAGCTGGGGTAGTGTACATCTGCACGCATGTGGGCTGGAATGAACACACAGATCTAGAAGTAGAACAGTGTGAGGTTATGTGTGGTATAACTAGTTATGCTAATATTATTTAGGCTGTAGGGGGCCTCCTCCGTCGCGGCAACCGATTTGCGAGTGGGCGCTGTGTCGCCTGTGCTATTCCGGCCGCTGCAGCTCGAGCATGCATCAGCCAATCATGCGAGAGCGACCCTGGAGGTGTCGACCTCCGGCGCTCCCACCTGAAAGTTATGTAGTTTCCCGGTATAACCTCTCACGTTATGCTACTTCTGGACACGTCGACTGGTGTCGTGGTTTAGATTCTCAGTGGGTTTAGAGTCTATAGCCGTGTTCACATGTGCAAAATGTAAAGCGATTTAGACAAGGCGAATCATGTGAATCGATTTAGTTTGAAAGTGTTTCGCGTTCACACGGGCAGTGCTTGAGTCGGTTGAAGGCAGAAGTGGATATCTGCGCATGAGCAAGTCCATACTAACCAGCGCCAGTTTCGGTTAGTCGACATCGGCACGAGAGAGTGTGGTTTCGACCTAGATATGTATAGACTGAATCATATTGTTTTGGAACCGTAAAGCTTCTGCTGGACAGTGAAAACCTATAAATAAATGATGAAAAAAGCATCTGTGCACCTCTATCTGGTTCATAGACCAAATTATATAATATGCGCTTTTGATCGACCGGAAAGTCAACAAACTAAAGTGTCGACTGCGCATGCGTGCGACATCCTTAATCCACCTCAGTGCGTCGTTCACATGGGCAAAATAAATCGGTTCACAGAAATCGATTCACGTAATATACCTCGACAAGTGGTTTACAGTATCCAGATCACACGAATCGATTCAGCCCTAATCCGACTCAGCCGCGCATTCACATGCGAAATGTAACCCAAACTATACAAGTCGATTTCTACGAATCGAATTACATTGCCCGTGTGAACATGGCTTATGTGTGGGGTCCTGCGCATGCGCGTATTCGATTAACACGACCCGGGCGACTCAGGTCACCTGAGTTCCTAAAAATTCAAATAGAACACCATGAGTGGAGTTGACAAAAACATGTGCCATGTGCAAAAAGCTTGACCCACCTCTTGGATGGGGTTGGCCAGGAGTGATGACGTCACATTTGTGCATCAAAAAGTTGCTAGGGTCACCCGAGTTGATTAATCGAATACGCTGAAATACCGTTCGGTTTTGATGCATGCGCAGAACCCCGACCGTAGACTCTAAACCCACTGAGAATTTAAACCGCGACACTGGGAACGGTGGCCGAATCTGTTGAGCACAAGCCTCGCGTGCAGAAGATCGCGAGTTTGGTTTCCGGTTGAGTCAAACCAATGACGTAAAAATTTATATTTGTCGCTTCCTACCCTAGTGTTCAGCATTATTAGGATAGGGCAAGGACTGCTTAGCTCAGTGTCAGGATACTGTGACTGAGTGGGATATCGGGTCATGGTGCTAGCGGCCTGATTTCCCAGTGGGGCAGCACTATAAAATCGCCATGGGTGCATGCTGTCACAAGTCGGTACCCATCCTGATATGACCTTAGATGTTGCTAGGACATAAACCAACAACAAACAAACAAACTCTGGACACGTCTGGTTTAAGAACGACACCTCTCGGCATCCACAGTGGAACGATAGCTCCATTAGTAATCCACTCGGCAGGGGGCGCCACCATCAAATTGGTGCGGGCGTCGACGTGGGCTCGGGGCAGGTGTGTGCCTCGGGGAGGGTCGTCACCTCGGGGGACCGCTGCTGCTGGGGCGGCCTGAGGGGCGGGGAGGGTGAGGGTCTGGACCCTCAGGAGGTCGAGGGCGACCGGGTCGTGCCACCCCTGGGGGAGCCTCCCGTCCGCTATCCATGTGAACACCGTCTCGGAGTAGCGGCGGACGGTGGGCCAGGGGTAGAGGAGGACGTCCCTGAGCACGGTGAGGTGATGGTGGTGTAGGCCCTGGAAGGAGTGGGCCGGGAAGTCGGGGTGGTCGATCAGGGTGAGAAGGGCGAGGCTATATTCGTCCTTGGTTGCCTCCCCCCTCTTCACCGACTTCCTCTCAGGCCCCCTCTCTACCAGGTCCGATGGGAAGATATACTCGACCGGGATCCCTCGCCGCCTGACCGAGTGCCGCGCCTCGGCGGAGGCAAGTATTTCCCGGACGGCGTCGGCCGCGGACGCCGGGGTGTGGTGCGTCGGCTCCTCGTGGTAGGCCGGCGACGGGGGAGCTGGGGCCTGGGTCCCGAGGTGATGGTAGCGCTCATACTGGGGGTGGGCGGCCCCCGGCAGGGGCGCCGGAGGCGGCGGCGGGGGCCGGGCCCCGGCCGGAGCGCGCACCCGAGGTGGACGGGCGGTGGCGGCAGTGTCGGCGGCTTGGCGTCTGGGCGCAGGGGAGGTCGCCTCGGGGGCGGGCGGAGCCCCTCTGGCCTCCAGGCCGTCGATCCGAGCGTGGAGATCGGCGGTAGTCTGACGCTGCTCGAGTCGGAGACGCTGGAGCGCCTCAAGTATGGCCGCGGTCTCGGCGCCCGAGGTGGGATCCGAGGGCGACGCCGGGGCGGAGGCCCGGGACTCGTCCCACCGCGGGGTTGAAGCCGGCCCCGGGGTGCCGCGGGCGGCCGCCCGGGAGCCCTTACGTCCGTTCCCTTTTCCCCGAGGCATGGTGTAGCAGCGGTCCGAGGTGGAGGTAGGCCCAAAGAAAAAGGGTAGAGAGCTGGAAGGCGGCAGGAGGGCGAGTGCCTGAGGGAGGCCGGCGGGCGACCTTATAAGGGGAGGGCACGGGCGACAGCGGGTGAGGTGTGAATGCTGCCGGCCCGGGGGAGGGCGAGAGGTGGCGAGCAGCGGGCGTCGGGTGAGGCGCGAGTGCTGCGCGGCAGGGGGGCGGGGGGAGGAGGCGGCGGGCGGCGGCCGAGGTGCGAAAGCAGCACGACAGCGCGGGGCGGGGGAGGGTCTCTTCCTCTCCTCGCATCAAACGTAATGCTACGCATTACGACCCAAATTGCGGCTGGCAACAGAAAAAACTGGTCAGTGATTGTCTGGTGATCCTAACTGATGCTGTTACAGTGTTAGTGCAGTGTCCAATGAATAACGGTACTGGCTCTGTAAACATTGCTTGTTTACTACTATTTGCATTCTTCTGATCGGTCTGGTAATCAAATTTCTTTCAGATATATTTTTGCATGCCACATGAATACAATGTATATTAGAAAACACAATATATCTATATATGTATGCATTATGCTTTGTGGGGATTAGTAATTTATTATACATATTATAGTATATAACCTAGAGGATATTCTTTTATTGCAATGAGACCCTCCTTTCTGTGAAGGTTCAAATCTTGGAAAATATATATTACTTTTGAGAAATTTATGTTTTCATCGGATTGTGCAGCTTTAGCTCAACACAAGCTTCTGACACCTAAACCCTTCCCCAGTGAAGTGATTATTGGTAGTCTGGTGTCTGGATACATTTGGCATTTACAACATTTCCCTTCCTAGACTTGTAAAAGTGGTCATGTTATACCTGATCACAAGTTTGTAATGGCAGAATAGCGAGATTCCTCACACTTGTTTCAGGGTGGATCTAAAAATGGATGTTGTTGGAAAGCCCCGTGGTTTACCCTGCCACCCCTCTCCGAGCCGAGCTTCAGTGTACAGTCGCAATCAGGGAAAAGCACACGGCTAAACATCGGCTTGGAGATTGGCACACCTTGTCACCAATGCATAATGGATCCCATCACCGCTGAAGCCCTATGACCAAGGGTCTATCCAATCGGCGTGTAAACAGTTTGTCGACTATTTCCACAAAAGTACAGCGGTGTAAACGCGATCTGTGGATCTTGGCAGACACTCAACAACACTTGACTACATTTCACACACGAATAGAAATTGGCTTCAAGCCGTCATCATGCTATGAACTTATTTTCCATGTGGGGTTTGAGGAAACACTTCCATTGTGTTGGGTGGTTGGTTGTTGGAGTTTCACGTCCTGGCAACATCTAAGTCATATCAGGAGCGGTTGATCATAATAAAGATCCGGGCGATATTGCTGGTCACTGCAATCGCCATTAGAAACAAAGTATGACAAGAATCCTACCAAATTTGGTCATCAGGAGGGCCTGTGGTTCTAGATGTGTCACGGGCGTGATGAAAATGGGAAATATTGCGCCTAGAGCGGGACTCGAACCCACATCTCTTTGCATTTCGGGCCAGTGTGCTAATCATTACACCACCTAGGCTCCCTGATATCAACATACTACCCATGCCTACCTGTCTATCTGGTTACTTGCCTGAGAGGTCAGTGGAGCCTACTACACTAGTCCCACTGGAATTGTAAGTCTTATAAATGGTCATTTAATGCTTACAATTACACACATACAGGCAATGCACTTACACATACATACACAGGGTAGGTTCAACAACCATACAGCGCATAGGTTGTATAGGATCATGGTCCCGACAACCAGTGTCATGGGGGTGATGAAAATGGGAAATATTGCGCCTAGAGCAGGCTCGAACCCACATCTCTTTGCATTCCGGTCCAGTGTGCTAACCATTATACCACCTAGGCTCCCTGATATCAACATACTACCCATGCCTACCTGTCTATGTGCTTACTTGCCTGATGTCACTGCACCCTACTAGTACTACAGATGCAAAGTGAATTTGTCAAATAGTGTCTATAATGAAGTATAGAGGTGGGAGGGGCACCACCTCCATGTTCCGGTGTGTAAGGTGAAGCTGTCACCCGGCATGCTGGGTCACAGCTTCAATCCTTCGTGAGGGACCAGCGGAACTTCAAATACCTGTAATGGACTCCATGGCAGAAAGATGTGCAGTGCAGAGCCTCAGCATGTGATGACTAAAATGTGAACAACTAACAATATATGTGTGGTATAATATTTACACCAGTATAGAAAGGGCAGAAACAAGAGGTTGTGTTCTTGGTAATTGGTATTGGGCGAATCATGTGCCCCCTAATATTCACTGCGGGGCTCCCATCCATTTACCCCGGTCCTGTGACTCTGGAAGAAGTCTATATATTGCTCTGTGGGCTTGTCTCAGCCTCACTTGCCCTGTGAATTTTGTTTTTATTTATTTATCAGATGTTTTATTCAAGCCATGGACATAAAATTTGCCATCCCACTATTGTGTCGTCTCATGTTGTCGTTTGCAGCCATGTTTCTATATGACACTATGAAATATATTTTCCGTACGGATCCGATATCCGATGGGCACTGTATTTATTTAATGCTTGTAATGTCTAAAATAACATTAAATTCCATACTAAAATGAAATTGTTGAGTTTGTAATGTAACTTATAGTATTTTGTAATAAAGTGATATCAAATCAGAGCTGGCATAACATCGTGTGATATCGGACCACAGCCAGTGTGATATGTGATATCAGTCCAGAGCTAGTGTGAGATTATATGAGATTAACTCAGAGCTAGTTTGATAATGATATCATGTGATATCAGACCAAAGCTACTGTGATATCATGTGAAATCATACGATATCAAATCAGAGCTAGTCTGATATCATGTGATATCGTAGTAGAGCTATTCTGTTACCATGTGATATCAGACCAGGGTTAATCTGATATAATATAAAAACTGGAGGAGTGGGCAGATGGAGGGGGGCAGAGGTGCCACCTGGAGGGAAGGAAGGGAGTAGGGCTGGTCGGAGCAGCCAGCCTGCCCTCCAGGCCGCACACCAACCACCAGCAACCACCTACCCAACACAACAAACTTACAAGGAAAGGTCACAGGTGGTCGGGGAAGACAATATAGAGATACAGGATAATTACATTGCATAATAATATACGCATAAGAATTTATCCATCACAATATTGGGCCAGAGCTCGTCTGATATCATATGCTACCGTAGTAGAGCCATTCTATTACCATGTGATATCGGACCGCAGCTAGAAGTAGACCAATACCATGTGATATCGGACCAAATTAGTCTAATATCCTGAGCTATCGGACAGGGCAAGTTGTTGGTTGGTTGTTGGAGTTTTACGTCCTGCCAAAATCTAAGGTCATATCAGGAATGGCAGGTTGTTGAGAAGAGGAATAAATATTAAATTGATTATCAACATCGTTAAAGCATTTAATAAAATGGATTATCCATTGAACAAAATTAATTAAAGTTTTTTAATAGCAAAAAGAATGTGCAACGATTATCTTTGTTTTTGTACACTGGCCACCTGTTTGGGTTGGAGTGAGGAGTGGGTGTGGGTGCGTGCGTGGGTGTGGGTGTGGGTGTGGGTATCGGGGGGTGTGTGGCTGACCCAATACTGAGGCACCACTGTGCTGTGTTTACTGTGGGGATCCGCATCAGACACGCAAGCCCGGGGGACATGCAAGCCACTTTCTGCCACTAAACCAATTAAAGTTACTCAATTGTATCAAACCGAATCAAAATGCACACCTACTAGCTGCCACCGACCAACATTACACACACATACATCCATCGTTTCCTGAAGAATTCCAGTGTTAGAGATGGTCAAGGAAAATACATAATGCATTAATTTGTACCGCGCCCCCATTTGTTTGCAAATGTGGTTGGCTAACTGTTAGTTAACCATCCCCCCGGTGACCTGCAGCGGGGACGCTGGTGATACGTGCACAGATTATCCCGGAACGCCGCACCGCTGGGGCTGAGCAGATGCCACTCTCCAAGCAGAGTTCCAGCCGTTAGTGCAGGCATTAACTAACGTAAACAGTAAAAGTCGCGCTTTCCTGTTCTTTCTTGCTTTAAGTGCAGACGCTAATTTATACATGGAGTGAAAGTATTCTACCCCCTCATTTAAAATACTATATATATAATATAGTAATATATAGATATATATAGGTATATATATATATAGGTATATATATAGCAATATACACTATACATACAGTAAAACCTCTGTAAATCGACCGACCATGGGACCGAATTTAAATGGTCCATTTAGGGAAGTGGTTGGTTTGGGGATGTTTTTTTAAAAATCATTACAATGCTATTGTATGGGTATTCGCTTGGGACCCACATAAAGCGGTCATTGTAATGACGTCCACAGTTTTCGATCTGTGGAGGTGGTCGGTTAGAGAGGTTTTACTGTATGTGTGTATGTATATATATATTAATATATATATATATATATAATATAGAGAGAGAGAGAGAGGAGAGAGAGAGAGAGAGAGAGACAGGGGGTGAGGGAGAGTGAGAGAGAGAGCTTGAAGACTACAGATGGAGAGTATATTGATCCAAAGAGGTAACTGGGATATTTAGCGGGATTGATGAAGTGAGGGGATCGAGTGAACAGTCTTTGGATTTGTATGAAAATATTTCATGAAAGATAAGGAATTTTGTGAGTATGAATAACGGAAGATTATTCTTCCTACGCGAGTATCCTAGTTTTCCTCAACTGAACCGCTGGCACTGCGACGGTGCTCCACTTTGCAATATATATCCTATGTGTGATGTATAACATATTGTGTGCGTATAAAGACACGGAAGGGAATATTACTTATTAATATGATTATTGTAATACTCTGTAAGACGCAACACTGTACCGGTGGCGCCATCTCGGGCCACCTCTCCTCCACTGGATGTTGACCAGTGTCAGTCGCACCAGATATATTATATATAGACAGAGTTATCAAGAATCCGAGTATAAATAAATAACGGAAGGTTATGGTTCATCATATAAATATATATAGATGTGATAACCTAGAACATTCGGTTATTTATACTCAAATTATTAATTATACAACACAATATATACACATGCAGTATGTATACATACACACACTATATATATAAGTATATATATATACAGTTCAGGTGCAAAACCACGTAAACGCCAATCCAAAAATGTAGATTACATACAAGATTTGTACCTGAAAATAATTTTGATTCTCACTAATTCCACTTTTAATATGACCATATGGTTATAGAGCAATGAACACAAAAGTAGGAATATAAAAAGAAAAACTTTGTGTATCTTTCATTCCAATGTTTATCTCCATTTTTGGATTGGCGTTTACATGGTTTTGCACCTGAACTCCTATTATATAGCCATCACACCTACTGAACTATATACCCATGTATACAATTACACACACGGCCCTAATAACACAAGCAATACAGCAATATACCCTAGATTCACTCCCTGCAGCAGTTGTGTTTTTGCTTACTTTTTTTCACCTACAACTACAACAATAAGCTAATTCATTGAAATCCAACACATACACTGACCCTGTTCGTTATGCTAGGTACACACCTACCGTTTTTCCGCACCCACCTACCATATTCGATCTAAAATTGCCCAAAAGTCTTGAGGTGTGCACTGCCCTAGCACACCTACCGATTGCGATTCGCGACTTAAAACTCAATTTTAAGGCTAAAAGTGCTTCCTTACGATTACGATTCGAAAAATGAATCGGCCCGTTTTCAGTTTTAAGTGGGTCGGGTCGGGTCGTGAGTTTTAGTGCACGAGTCATAAACGGTAGGTGTGTACCTAGCATTAGATTACCAAACTCATTCAAGCTAAATCAATGAATGTTATTTCGAATACATTTCCATTTATGCATCCAGGCCATGACACATTCGGGACAGCTGTGGCACAAAATTATAACCTGGTATGAATAACCGAGTCTTTGATCATCCTTCTCCTCAGTGACGTCAGCAGTAAGTTGGAAATGGCTGACCCTCACGCTTTGTTCCAACCATTACGACCAAATGGGATGGCCGAATGAGTTGAACGTCCGCCTCTGGTCAAGTCAAACCAATGACTTAAAAATTGATACTTTTCACTTCCTAGCAAAGCGCTCAGCATTATTAGAATAGGGCGAGGACTGGTTGTCTCAGTGACAGGATAATAATGTGACTGAGTGGGATATCAGGTCATGTTGCTGATGACTTGGTCTCCCAGTGGGGCAGCACTATAAAGTCACATTGAATGTGCACTGTCACAAGTCGGTACACGTCCTGATATGACCTTAGATGTTGCCAGGATGTAACCAACCATTGTTATTCACCGTCACTCTGGGGTTTCCATTAGGATGTTGAGTGCGTAATTAGCATTAGAACCACGGCGACTAGCACCCTGTTGAAGTCGCCATGAATGCACTGTGTAACAAGTCGATACCCGCCTTGATATGTATGACCTTAAATGTTGTCAGGACATAAACTCCAACAAACCAAACTAGTGCCATGCGATGATTGGAGTTCAATGTTCACATATACCACCATTACCAGTATGCCTAAAGCAAAACAATGATGGCTTTTCTTCTTTTCTTTCTGCATAGTTGAGTAATCAGGAAAAAATCCAATCACGGACAATTGGTCTTCATCATTCCACTGTTTTTTTTGCCCTATCCTAGTAATGTCAAGTACCAGGCTGGGGAGTGACAAGTATCAATTCTTAAGTCATTGATTTGACTAGGGCATGGTCTGAATCCCACGATCTGCCAAAACGGGAGGTAGGTGCTCAACTCACTTGGCCATCCCGTCTGGTTGCAAATCTGTTTGAATCCTCCCACTTTGACTACACCACTGAGGGCTATGATTAATCATTTAATGGCCAGTCTGTGGGGTTCAAGTGCATAGTAGTTCTACCCCCATGCCTTGTAAATTACAACCAACTTTGCTTAATAATGGTTTTGTTGATTGACTAGTGGTTTCTTTACGCCATGTTTGCAGCAACGGCCATATTCATGGCTTAATAATAATAATAATAATAATAATAATAATAATAAATAATAATATAAAACATTTATAATAATAAAAATTAATAATAATATAAAAAATTAATAATAATTAATAATAATAATAAAAATGTAATAATAATAGTAATAATTAATACTACTAATAATGAAAAGAATCGGTGTGACTTACTGTGATAGGCAAATAAAACTTTGTTTTAAAGTATCATAGTCCGGTGAAAGTATCAAATTTTCAAAAGCAAAATCCTTATCTAGATTTGAACCTACATATCCAACTTAGACACTGGTGCAGCTATTAAGCATTTGATGCTACATAGACGGACATACTAAGCCAATTTAATCAAACCTGTTACTGCTGAAGCCTATGGGATTAGAGTTTTGGCAAGCATGCCAAAATTAAATTCATGTTTTAACTTCAAATATCTCCTGAGTTAGTCATGTTAAAGCGAAGTTACTTCAAACTAAAAGTAAGATAGATTATAACGATCAACCTAATATATTATCTCAGAAAATGACAGAAACTCAAAATCATCGGACTATGCAACTTTAACCAACAAGAGTGGTGTTCTCTGTGGCAGAGTGGTTAGAATGTCTGACTTTTTTCTAGGTCGGATGCCTAATCTGAAGGTTGGTGGTTCAATTCCCCATGCCCCCCCACCTCTGCCAATTTGGATTTCCACCGCTGTGTATAACTTACAGCATCATCAAAGGCCGGTTGCTCTCATACCATGTCTATGTGGTGTGGGAGGTTAAAAATCCTTTGGGTCGGTAAAAGTGTAGGCCCGGGCTTTCTATCGACAAACTGGCCACAGCAGGAGTGTCCACATCGTGGCCCTGGGAATCAGCTATCTGATTGCAAATCCTGCTACCACCATCCACCACCGAGAGCACATCCCACAAATAAAGATCATTACTCTGCTCGAAAATCGCTTGGGACAATTGGTGGAAGGACACGATGAAGAAGACCAACAAGAATAGCACTGTTTCAATTCCCTGCCAATAACTAGTAACTGGTAAATGTCAGCCATGTACCCAGAGGCGATCTAATAATGATTAATTAATTAATGCACTGAGAATGGGTTAATAGGTACGGCTGTGAAATATAGATGAGGCTGACATCATTCATTTCCTGTTATAATATGGTACGAGCATTATTTGACTGCATTGGTGGCCGATATACTTCCATATTACCAGTTTGTATTTGTTTTGAGTGAGTCTCTACAATAAGAACTTAGGCAGTTGGCTTATTAGTTGGTGGGTTGTTGGAGTTTTACGACCTGGTAACATCTAAGGTAATATCAGGACGGGGCTTATTAGTTCTTCCACCGACTAATAAAAAGGAACAAAATGTTACCACATGCATTCTTTTTTTCTTCTTTTTTCAAATTAATTATATTCGTTGATTAAGCAGGGGAAATTTTAATCATGGATTATCAGTCTTCCCTATTCTAGTAATGCCGAGTACCAGGCTTGGTAATTTTGTTGTTGAAGATTTATACGGCCTATCATGGATAAGCCTGAATAGGCTTGTTTTCACCATTAGACAGTTTGTCGATAGAAAGCCCGAGCCTACACTTTTACCGAACCAAGGGATTTTTAACCTCCCACACCACATAGACATGGTATGAGAGCAACCGGCCTTTGATGACGCTGTAAGTTATACACAGCGGTGGAAATCAAAATTGGCAGAGCTGGGGGCACGGGGAATCAAACCACTGACCCAATGACAAGTATAAATAAAGCTGTAATTCCCTGGTTTGACTCAGCCATGGTTTGAACACCACGGGTTCGAATCCCACGACATGGCAGACACAAAGCGGACACTCAACCCATTCCGCAATCCCAGCAGATGCATTGAATTACAATTGCAATAAGATTAACATAATTTTTAACATATTCAGAATGATAAAAGTGTCAAATATGTGAGAAGCCTTCCGGAGGTTTGGCCTCGTTAAACCAATAAACAAAATGTTGCATAAATATGCAACATGCTGTGATTTACAGGGTAGCCTGCTGCTTGAAATCATGACTAGCTCCACCGGATGCACTGAACCGGAAGTAACCGGACGGAAGTGCCACCCGGCCAAACAACCCATTACCACGGACCCACTCGAGTGGGCATGCGGGTTTTCTTGTGTAAACGCGATAATGGCAATTCGGGTTGAAAATGGAGAAAATGGCGATAATGGGCGGTTGCAACTTCCATTTGATGTTGGGATATGCGGGTCAGGTTGTGTTGTGTTCTGTGTGTGGCGAGGGCGAGGGCAACAGCTTGGTATCACGTAGATAAAAGATTCACCCCGTACTTGTAGTAGGGGTGAAAAGCAACCTTATATAAAAGCTGGCGAAGAATTTCGACATGCTGAGGAAATGAACTGAGCTGATAAATTCTCAATTTAACTGAGCTGATAAATTCTCAATTTAAGAAGCAAAATATATTCTTCACATACATCTTCACATTTCCCCGCTACTTCTGAGTTGAAAAATATAATAGAACACATACCTTAGCACACTTTAAAAGTGAAATCGACGGCGTTTTAAGGCCACCATCTTGTATTTTTGCATTCTCTTCCATTTCACCTACTCTGTGACGATACAAGTAGCCATTTGATACTGGAACTAGAGATTCCACTTCCTGTTCCATACTAACGCAGTTTTCGCCAGCTTTTATATAGGGTTGGTATTCACCCCTGTACTAGAAGTGCGGGGTGAATCTGTTATCTAGGTATCACGGGGATAGATCATTCCACGCAAATGGCATTGAATGGAGAGGATTTGATCAGAAAATAAAAGCAAACGTAAAACATACTTAAGACATGAATGATCATAAATAGTTTTCTGGTTCTTTAGTTCATTTGTTGGGGATGTACGTTCTAGCAACATCTAAGGTCATACCAGGACGCTTGTCACGCTATGACGTTCAGTTGGGTCTACCATATAATCATACTCAATGCAGGGAATTTGCTGCATACATTCAGGCAGTTATTAGTGCTAAGTGCGAAACATGAAGATATTTAGAGAAACAAATTACTTAGTGAATACTTGTATTTTACTTATCTAGTATCGACTAGTATCAGTAGTTTTTTCTGTGCGGTAGGTCGTGGGTTCAAATCGTGTCCAAGTCAAACCAAAGACTTAAAAAATGTATTTTTATGTATGTGTGCGCGTGTGTATGTATGTGTATGTGTATGTATGTATGTATGTATGTATGTATGTATGTATGTAAGTATGTATGTATGTATGTATGTATGTATCATTGCATGGATGTATGTACGGGTTCAAACCATGTCCAAGTCAATCAAGACTTAAACATGTATTTGCATGTGTATCTATTTGCATGTGTGTGTATCGGTACCTTGCCTGGTGATCAATGTTTCTGTTAGTGTTAGGGTAATGTGACTGAGTGGGATATTCGGGTCGTGGTGCCGGTGGAAATGTATCCCAGTACGGCAGCACTATAAAGTTGCCATAGCTGTGCGCCGTCAGTCTGTACCCATCCTATATTGCCTTAGATCTAGTTACATTGTCTTGGTTGTTATATGGCCTTGGATGTACAATCGCAACAACAAAAAACACTGCGACGATAAAGGCTATGGGAGCAGGGTGGGGGTTTAAGGTCGGATAATCGCTGACACAACAGTCCCCCGCCTTACTTCCTCGTGAGTCTCGGGGACAGTCTCGGGGCTGTGTGTGCTGAGGGGGCGTGGATGGGGTGTGGATGGGGTGCGGGTGTGTGTGGGAGTGACCACATGTGGCCACACCGGCTGCTGCTAGCCGCCCTCTGCCCTTTTCTAACTGCGGTGTAACGGTTACCACTTTAAACGATACCACCACCATGCTGCTCCTTATGGCAAGGTTCAACAGAAGCGGGCTATGAACAAAGGTGCGGAAAGTGTGAGTGACGTTGAGTGAGTGAGTGAGTGAGTGAGTGAGTGAGTGAAACAGTGAGTGAGTGGGAGAATTGCGGTGTGCACATCACAATTCTGACCCTATAACTTCCACCATTCAACATTCGGCTAAGAATTCACCCTTGCGGAATGATCCTGCAAGTGTAGGCTTACTACTAGTACTAGTACTAGTTCACATTACTAGGTCGGGTGTGAAACTACTGGCTTGGGTGTTTGTATTTGTGTGGTTAAAAAAAAAAAACATTGGTGCAATAGACGCAGTCCCCAAACATTTCATTGACATTTTTATCTAAGTGTCTTGTTCTTCTTTAAAAAAATGTTTTTTCCCCCGCATATATGCATACAACATATTAATCTATCGTTCATTGTTTGTTTTTTTAATATTAAAAAACATTGAAAAAAAGCAATACCTGGCATTGAAGTGAGTCTGCCCATCTGCCGCCTAGACTTACGTGTGTTACTACTCATAAGGAGATCCGGGACTAGAAGCAACATCGGCTTCAGCAATCTAGATTCGCACGTGATACGGCGTTCACTTTCTATTTAGAACCCTTGAACTGGTTTTTTAATGTTTATGTGTTAGGTCTTTAACCATGTCGCTACGTTGGCTCTGAAGTAGTTTAAAGTGTCGTGCACACGGCCCAATACTACGCTAGGTCTTCCTACATATGTGACCGAGCACAATAACCCGTGGTGTGTGTATCATTGCACATCAAGGCTGCCAACTCAGGGAGCCGGTGGTACGGTACCCTAGTGAGGCAGCGCTGTGAGGTCGCCATGAGGGGATATTGCCATACAAGTCAGGGCCCATCTTGATGTGCCCTTAGATGTTGCTATAACGTAAAACCACAATGCACAAGCATCGGACGAGGTGGCACAGTCGGTAGAGCACAGGATTCTCGTGCGGAAGGTCAGGAGTTCAAATCCCAGCCGAGTCAAACCAATCACATACAACAGTGATACTTGTTGCTACCTAGCCTGGCTCTCGGCATTACTAGGATAGGGCAAGAACTGGTTAGCTCAGAATCAAGATAATGTGACTGAATGGGATGTGAGGATCATGGTGCACAGCGGTTTGATCTCCCAGTGAGTGCGCACTATCACAAGTGGTACCCGACCTGATATGACCATAGATACTGCTAGAACGTAACACCCCAACAAACAAACCATGCACAAGCAGACACAAAGCACTTGGGATCCACGGTGAGGGAAAAAATGTATGTTTGTAAAGAAAGATCAACTCATGATCGGTATTGAGGGCGGGTAGGGAGGGTAAGCCCATGATTAGCTTGACCCAAATACAGACATATCACACTTAGACCATCCCGGCCGGCAGGCATAGCGCCCCATAATGACACAGTCATGAACCAGGAGATGGGTTCCCTATGAGCATAGTTATGCCTGCAGTAATAAGCGAAATAGCGAATGGTAGACAGGAAGTGTGAACACTTATTTGTCTCTCATTTTACTTACATGTACATACGCCGACAGTGGCGATTTATCGGCAGTGAGAGAAGGTGTAGGCAGGCGCAATTGGAGACTTTTTATGAACCCACAGAACCTCGTTGAAGAGGCCGGGTTCCACGACTGTAGGGCACCCAGCTGCACAACCACCGGTGTTCGCGGCGGTTTTAAGTGCTTGTCACACTATGGCGGATTGAGCAACGGACAGAACCGCACAAAGAATATTCTAGTCCGGTGTTATTCGGACTTGAAATGTAAGGAACGGATAACGGACGGGTAATGGACGGGTAATGGATGGTAACGTATCTAATGATCAATGGACAATTCAGAATACAAAAAGAACTATAACGAATGGCAATGGACGTGTATTGGAAATGTACCGGATGGGAATGGATGGGGAACAGACAGTAACGGATAATGGCTGCCTGTATGTACCATGACCTGATATCCCACTCAGTCACATTATCCTGATACTGAGCTAACCAGTCCTGTCCTATCCTAATAATACCAAACGCCAGGCTAGGAAGCGAAAAGTATCAATTTTGCAAGTCATTCGTTTGACTCTGCCTGGATTCAAACTCCCAACCTTCCTCACGGGAAGCCTGCACTTTACCGATTCGGCCACCACGTCCGGTTTGCAATGATCAACCTCTTTTTTTTTTTTAAAGGCAGAAATTCGAAAGCATCGGAGTATGAAACTTTAGGTTTGCATGCTCTACAAACGGACAAACTAACAACTAGATTTGTGTGGACATTGATCATGTCAGACAATGATCAGTACAGTTACCGTATATGTCCCAATAGAAGCACGCTACCCAATAGAAGCACACCCCCCATTTCAAGATTGAAAGCACGCACACATTTACGATCATATTCAGACTGAATGCACATAAAATAAGACAATCCCACTTTTATTTCAGAGGCACGACAAAAACAAATCCATGAAATTCTTTAACTTTGAATAGACGCGCATCCATGTGTCTGCACTCGCGCAGTGCGCATTTATTGGGACATATACGGTAATTAAAATCTCATAAAATGAGATGGCTTATGTGGTTGGCGAAAGCAGATAGCCCACGGCAGAACTAATATAGTAATAAGCTTCCTCAAAGGTCGTACCGAACATTAATGGTGATGTGAGATTTAAAAACTTTACTGCACATATGTTGCCTTAAAGCTGCACATTTCGAGGAAAGCAATAACATTTTCAAAACCCAAACTCTTACCTAGATTTGATCCTACATATGCAGCGTAGGACAGTAACTTTTTTTGCCACTTGCACAATTGAGCAAGTGACTGAATTTTCTACTTGTCCGAGTGGCAAAACTACTTGCCCAAGCTCTGGTCAGCCAATTGAAACTGAAATTTGCTACTGCGGATCAGAAAAATAATGACTTGCCCGCTCGGGAAGGTCCCCGAGAACTTCACCTGCCCAACCGAGTAAACTAGGTGCCTCGGGAAACCAGACAGTCCTTATTGTCTTACCCTGCATATCCAACGTAATACTGGTGCACTTATTAAGCATATGTTGCTGTATTTATGAACACTAAACCAATCTAATAGAACCTACTACTACTGAATCCTATGGCGTCAGAATTTGCATGTGCTTGCCAAAATTGGCATGTTTCCACTTCAAATAGCCTCAAATTTTGCCATTTAAAATGAAAGTTATTTTTAAGTTGCGTAGTCCGATGGTTATAAATTTCAGTATTTTTCCAAGATAAATATATTAGATCGATCACTAGTATCTACTTTACATTAGTTCAAAGTTACCTTTATTTTAAATGGTAAACTTTTGAGATATTTTGAGTGCAATCATGGAAAATTAGTTTTGGCAAGCTTGCCAAAACTTTGACACCATAGACTTCTGCAGTAACAGGTTCTGTTAAATTGATTCAGTATTGCCTTCTACACAGAAACAATTGTTTAATAAGTGCATCAGTATCTAATTCTGAGTTATATATGTAAAATCAAATCTACATAATTGATTTGGTTTTGAAAATTTGATATTTCATCGGACTATGCAGCTTTAAGCTCGAGTAAAGTAGGTTATAATGATCAACCTAATTATCTATCTTAGAAACTAGCAGAAGCGCAAACCCATAGGACTATGCAACTTTAACACAGAGGTGCCTTCTGATCGGCCGAGTGATACCAGTACCAAGTATATGAATACAGTTGTACAGCAAATGGCAACTAACTCTGTATAGATGCATAAACTATAATAAACCATTTAGCAACTCTAACGAATACACACAGCTGGGCACACGTAGTAATCCTCGTGTATGGGTAGGCGGAATGGTTTTAGGTGGATCCCAACCTTTGGCTTTGACCCATTTGTGACCACTCTACTCTCTCGACCAGTCTTCATATAATGGGGCTGTCACACTACGACGTAACGACGTCAACGTAAGGAGAACGTGAAGAACGTTGAACTTCTCGGCGTAGTATGCAAATTTGGGCACAAGTTGAACGTGGATCCAGCGTAGTGGACGAGAGCGTAACGTTGGTAAAGCGTAGTGATACCGTCAATCACCGAGAGAGGACAACGTCACTACGCTCACGGAACGTTATGAACGTTATTCCATCGCCAGAAGAAC
The DNA here is from genome assembly GCA_030323885.1 of Branchipolynoe longqiensis. Taxonomy (NCBI): domain Eukaryota; kingdom Metazoa; phylum Annelida; class Polychaeta; order Phyllodocida; family Polynoidae; genus Branchipolynoe; species Branchipolynoe longqiensis. Next base: position 30,786,176 of record CM059191.1, read on the forward strand.
GTTATGTGACGTTAGCTATGTCATGAGACGTTGAACGTATGTTGAATGCACGTTCTCCTGACGTTCTCCTGTCGTTCTCCTGACGTTCTCCTGACGTTCCCATTAAGCCTCGTAGGCATTTGCACTTGGTTTAATGTGGGTCAACGTAGTGGAACGTAGTTGAACGTAGTGAGCAGCATTGAAATAACGTCCGTTTAACGTCATTGACGTTCACTGAACGTGAACAGAACGTACGGCGAACGTAAACCCTTACGTTCGACCTACGTCGAAAGTTTTGAACATGTCCAAAACCTTGACGTAACTCGACGTAACACGACGTAATGTGACATAGCTCGACGTCATTCTAACGTCATTCTGACGTCATCATGACGTAACCCAACATAATGACGAAAAATGACCACGTTAGGCTCACGTTGGCTCGTTACGTCGTAGTGTGACAGGGGTATTAGCAAAGACCCTATAATACTAAGACGGCTCACTCCCTATCTCTCCCATGGTAATGTAAATTTCGCAGTGCCACCTTGTGATGGGTTTGATCAGCACGGATGCTGGTTGGTGTTTCACATGTAAACACATACAATTATATTATACACGAGATAGGTAAGTATGAATACACATCAATATGAAATTCCTATGAACAAATACACATCATCATCAGCATCATCATCATCATCATCATCACACATCTTTCACATTCATATATACATTTATACATATAATATAGCACCTGTTTAACCAAGAGAACAGCCAGCGCACCAAGTGGTGGGTTTGATCATTTTGATTACACAGTACAGGCTGAGTGAGCCATCTTAGTATTATAGGGTCTTTGATATAAGTTATAATATATGCCGGCGGTATTTACAAATCAATACTTTCGATTATATCCCTCGTAGTTCGGGTAGTAAAGGGAAGTTATCAGTTCACCAGGGATGAAAGTGGTCTCTAGATACAAAATTCACCATGTACTGTATCCTGAGTTGAGGTGAACCGTTTATCTAAGTGGTCTTTGGCAAAAAAACCGCGGAAATCAAGTCGAGATTATCACACCGACGGCAAATTTCCGCGGAAATGCAAACTGTCACCCATAGGATTATCACTGTCAGGTTATCGTGGGAAAAAAGCCGGAAGTCAGGTTTTAACTATCCTTGTTACGACTATATTATCACCCATGCCTAACTTTCTTGTTTAGGTTTTATATTCTACTAACATTTCCGGTTTTATTTTCTACTAACATTTAAGGTTTTATATTCTACTAAAATTAAAGGTCATATTTTTATTTTATTTTATTTATTTTTTGGTGCATTAGTTGTTTAAGCAGAGGAAATTTCAGTCATAGACGACTGGTCTTCCTCATTCCACTGCTGGTCGATAGAAAGCCCGAGCCTCCACTTTTACCGACCCAAGGGATTTTTAACCTCCCACACCACATAGACATGGTATGAGAGCAACCGGCCTTTGATGACGCTGTCAGTTATACACAGCAGTGGAAATCCAAATTGGCAGAGCTGGGGGTACGGGGAATCGAACCGCCGACCCTCAGATTAGGATTCTGACCTAGAAAAAAGTCAAACACTCTAACCACTCCGCCACAGAGAACTGGATCCGCAAACTAACCTATTATCACATATATCCTGAGTGCTTGACATTATGTTTACCATTAAAGCTGCATAGTCCGATGAAATATGAAATTTTCAAAACCAAACCAATTATCTAGATTTGATTTGACATATCTAACTTAGATACTGATGCACTTATTAAGCATTTTCTTCTGTGTATAAGGCAATTCTGAGTCAATTTAAAGCTGCATAGTCTGATGAAATATCAAATTTTCAAAACCAAACCAATTAGCTAGATTTGATTTCACATATCTAACTTAGATACTGATGCACTTATTAAGCATTTGTTTCTGCGTAGAAGGCACTACTGAGTCAATTTAACTGAACCCGTTACTGCAGAAGTCTATAATGTCAGAGTTTTAGCAAGCTTGCCGAAACTAATTTTCCATGTTTGCACTCAAAATATCTCAAAGGTTTACCATTTAAAATAAAAGTAACTTTGAACTAATGTCAAGTAGATACCAGTGATCGGTCTAATATATTTATCTCAGAAAAAATACAGAAATTCAAAACCATCGGACTATGCAACTTTAAGAGAACCTGTTACTGCAGAAGTCTATGGCGTGAGAGTTTTAGCAAGCTTGCCAAAACTAATTTTCCATGTTTGCAACCAAAATATCTCAAAAGTTTACCATTTAAAATAAAAGTAACTTTGAACTAATGTAACGTAGATACTAGTGATCAATCTAATATATTTATCTCATAAAAAATACAGAAATTCAAAACCATCGGACTATGCAACTTTAATTAGTAAATATAAAAAAATCGCGGAAATCCGCGAAATGGCGGAAATCTTCCATCCCTGGTTCAGAAGGTGCTGGTGAATTAGATGTGGTCGTAGCATCCACACCTGCTGAGAGGTGTATACACAGTCGTACACACACGGGCCCCCGCCCGGCATCGTGTCACTCATGCAGATGCTAGCCGACCTTGGGGTCACCAGGTCAGGTCACAGGTCAGGGGTCAGGCACATAGGACGCCACAAGCCAGGTCGGACTGGTCTCTCCACTGACTGGATTGGCAATGTGGGGAACTAACTTTGTGATCGAACCTAAAAGTTGTGTTGGGGGGGGGGGGGGGGGGGGGGGGGACTGGGCTATAAGTTTAACTAATCTTATAGTACGCAAACCTCGGATAAGAGAGAAGGGTCATAGTCCTATGTAGCGCTAAATTCTAATCTGCATACTCCGATGAAAGTATCATTTACAAAAAAAAACCACTAAATCAATTACATTAATATGATCCGACATATCCAACTTAGATAGGGGGCGCTCATTAAACATTTCCGGTACTGATATGACCTTAGATGTTGCCAGGACGTAAAACCCGAACAACCAACCATTAAACATTTATTAGTTTTTGTGATCCTCTGCTACCCCTGAAAACAGGTAAACAAAGCCCACATCCATCTAACATTTCGGTGTGCACACCAAAATAGTGTTGCCTACTTTCACTTCAAATATCTCCAAAGTTAGCTCTTTAAAATAAGTCACTTCAAACTAAAGTGAAGTAGATTATAATCACTAACCATATACATGTATATACATTTTAGGGAAAAACTCCAAAACCATCTGACAACAGATAGGGGGTGTAAGTTGTACACACCCAAACAAATAGACAACATCACGGTTCCGATTGTGCATGCGCTGAAAACGGTGTTGGGAGCAAAGCAAAGGCGTATGCCCATTGAGTTTGCCGATAGGCGTAGGGCAAAACTGACATTTTATTCAAAATAACTAGAAATATATAAAAATGTCGCATAAACATGGATGGAAGGATGCAATATAATAATATAATGAATATGTTTAAGACACAACTCTCCGTAAACCATAGAATATAAATAAAAACATGAATAAAATAAATAAAACTGACTCTGGCTATGGCTCTAACACTAGTCTGACTGCCTAGATTTGTCTAAATCTAAATGCACATGGCATAAGATGTGCTGATTATATTGATGTAAATGCAATGCTGGATAAAAGATTAATATCTTCTTTTTTTCTTTTTTTTTTTTTAAAGTTGGTATTCTATGTTTCAAAATCATGCCTACAAGCTATTCAGAGCAAGGATTGGAAGAACCCTCTGATCCGCAAGATTTTAGAAAGGTTACATTATTTATGTTCAGGACTTCACAAAACTGTGCTTTTTTATTGGGTGCCGAGTCATGTTGGCATTCGAGGAAATGAGGCTGCAGACGTGGCTGCCAAAGAAGCTCTCGACAAATGCATTACACCTCTTCCCATTCCTCACACGGACCTCAAAAGGCACATCAGTGCACTCATGAGGAAAAAGTGGCAATTACAATGGGATGAAGCTGTCATGAACAAGCTTCATGCAATTCAGCCCACCCTTGGCAAATTTTCAGGTGCTTGTCATAGAAATAGACGCGAAGAGACCGTTGTTGCACGTATGCAAATTGGACATAGCTATTTGACTCATAGTTACCTTTTTAAAGCAGAAGACCAGCCAGAATGCATACCATGTGGAGTGCCTCTGACTGTGAAACATATTTTGATTGAATGCATTGACTTTGCAAATGTTCGAGCACAGTATTTTAATGTAGCAAGTATGAAATGTTTATTTGACACTGTTAGTACTGCCTTAGTTTTATCGTTTTTAAAGCACATTGGACTGTTTAATCGGTTTTAAGACATTTTTGATGGCATTGTATAGCCCTTAGTGTGCTGATATGCCGTTAAGCATTTATTCATTCATTCATTCATTCAAACAAGAGCTGAAACTAGCACATTTCATAGCTGCACCCAGTGTATTAGCATGTGCCATGTGCTTCTCGTGGCTTTGTTTTGCTCTGATGCATCCCACAATGCACCGCGCCGCTGGGACCATGATGTAGTCTATTGCCTGGCCTACAAACCGATGACTGGAGTGAGTGAGTAAAGAAGCGGCCAGGTGGCGCCGACTGTTACTTTGGGGCGACCAAACAACTGAAGTGGCCAGATATAATACATTGCTATGGATAGGATTACGTTATTTATACTCACATATTAGATTGCACGGCACACTTAAATACATGTGCATATGTAAATCTATCTCAATCTCTCTATATAGTTATAGCTGGTTGGTTGTTTCAGCGTTACGTCCTATCAACATCTAAGGTTATATCAGGATGGGTACTGACTTGTGACAGTAGGTAGTCATGGTGACTTTATAGTGCTGCCACACTGGGAGACTGGGCTGTCAGCACCATGACCTGATATCCCACTCAGTCCCATTATCCTAAGACTGAGCCAACCAGTCCCTGCCGTATCCTAATAATGCTGAGTGCCTTGCCAGGAAGCGACAAGTATCTATCTTTAACTAATTTAAATCATTGGTTTGACTCGATTAGGGTTCGAACCCGTGGGTTCTAATCCCACGATCTCTCAAAACAGGAAACGGACGCTAAACTCATTTGGCCATCCCGTCTGATCATTGCAAATAATAAGTTTTCAAAAAAAGAACTAAAAGAGTATGATTACGGTATTTATACCCACATATTACATTGCACGGCACATCTAAATAAATGTGTGTATGTAAATATCGACATATCTCTATATGTTATCACTGCAAATAATACGTTTACAAAAAAATAATACTTACATAATTTATTATACAACTCATATGGCGTTGTGACCGGCTTGATCTTGTCAGTGAATGACAGTCTACCACGATGTGTACTTCTACTATGTCACCTGTCGTCGAATCCATACACTGACCGGGCCCGGTGACCGAATCGGTAGAGCGCGGGCCTCGCGTGTGGGAGATCGGGAGTTTGCTTCCCGGTCGAGTCAAAGCAATGACTTATAAAAATTTATACTGGTCAGTTCCTAGTCTGGTGCTCAACATTAATAGGATAGGGCAAGGACTGGTTAGCTCAGTGTCAGGATAATGTGACTGAGTGGGATATCGGGTCATGGTGCTGGCAGCCTGATTTTCCAGTGGGGCAGCACTATAAGTTGCCATGAGTGCACACTGTCACAAGTCGGTACCCATTCTGATATGACCTTAGATGTTACCAGGACGTAAAATTACAACAACAATCAACCACCTCGAATCAATACATATAAGCAAAACGGGAATGTATGCACCTCTAGAGGTATAATACTGAAACGATTAAGTTTGGGAATACAGTAAAACCTCTGTAAATCAACCGACCATCGGACCGACTTTAAGTGGTCCATTTACAGAGGTAGTCGGTTTAGAGAGTTAGAATATCCTTACAATGGTATTGCTGGGACCCAAATAAAGCGATCGATATAGGGGAGCGGTCGATCTGTGGAGGGGTCGGTATAGAGAGGTTTTACTGTATAAGTTTGCGAAGTGAAATGAGAAGGAATGCGTGGCAAATAGGACTTAGATTAGGGGGGGTGCGCGGTGTTTTTTTTTTTTTAAGATACAAAGCAAAGCTTTGTGAATTCCGTGTTCACATTCCACACAAGAGTCTTAGGCCAGCCAGGTCTGAAGCCTCTCAAAGGAGTGCTTCAATCCTGACATCTTCTATTCACCCCAACCTAACCCACTCTACTCCACATAAGCAGACATTGTGAATGGGAGTTGTGGGAGGAGGTGTAGGGGGCGGGGTAAAGAGGTTCTTGTGATTGGGGAACTGCAGTATTTTTAGTTTGGATAAATGGAGGAGACATTTATTCACATTTTGTGGCCCGGGGGAGGGTGAGTGGGGGTGAGCAGCGGGCGTCGGGTGAGGCGCGAATGCTGCGCGACCCGGGGGGGGGGGGGGGGGGGGGGGGGGGGGGAGGGAGCTGCGGCGTCGGGTGAGGTGAGAAGCAGCGCGACAGCCCGGGGTGGGGGAGGGTCTCTTCCTCTCCTCGCATCAAGCGTAATGCTACGCATTACGACCGATGCGCGAAAAGGAAGAGAGGAAGGCGGGGGTGGAAAGAAAGGCGTTTATTGACGCCTCAACAGGCAGAGTATACAGAGGAAGATATAACAGGCTCGGGAGGAGCAAGGAGTATACAGGGGAAGAGAATAACAGGCTCGGGAGGAGCAAAGCAATGATAAGAGCTCAGGAGGAGCCAGGGGGAAGGTAGGACAAGAGGAATGTACAGGCAGAGTCAATATTGCAAGGAAGAGTGTCAATGTCTGGGGAGGTTCAGTGAGGGGGTGCCGAGGAGCCCTCCACCAAAGAGTAGGAGAGGGCTCGAGGCACGCCCGAGGGGGCGAGGCGGGGCAGTAGGGTGGAGGGCAGAGAGGGCGCACCGCGTCAGGGGTGAGGTTCCCTCTGGGGGCGGCGAGTGTCCGGGGGCTGCGTCGACAGGGAGCGGGCGGCCAAAAAAAAAGGAGGCCCGCTCCTTGGCGAGATCCGGTGAGGAGGTCCGAGGAGGGTCGAGCAGGGGGGGCAGCGAAGTCCTCAGGGCTGGGTGATGGCAGGCAGCGAAGTCCTGGGGGCTGGGTGATGGCAGGCAGGCAGACCTAGGTGATGGCAGGCAGGCAGGCAGACCTAGGTGATGGCAGGCAGGCAGGCAGACCTAGGTGATGGCAGGCAGGCAGACCTAGGTGATGCAGGCGGCAGACCTAGGTGATGCAGGCAGGCAGGCAGACCTAGGTGATGGCAGGCAGGCAGACCTAGGTGATGGCAGGCAGGCAGGCAGACCTAGGTGATGCAGGCAGGCAGGCAGGCAGACCTAGGTCACCGGCCCCCTAGGTGATGGCAGGCAGGCAGACCTAGGTGATGGCAGGCAGGCAGGCAGGCAGACCTAGGTGATGGCAGGCAGGCAGACCTAGGTGATGGCAGGCAGGCAGGCAGACCTAGGTGATGGCAGGCAGGCAGGCAGACCTAGGTGATGGCAGGCAGGCAGGCAGACCTAGGTGATGGCAGGCAGGCAGACCTAGGTGATGGCAGGCAGGCAGACCTAGGGTGCCATGGCTGGGTGACGTGGGTGACGTGGGTGACCAGCAATCCGATGGTGACTGCGGTGAGGCAGGCAGGCAGACCTAGGTGATGGCAGGCAGGCAGGCAGACCTAGGTGATGGCAGGCAGGCAGGCAGACCTAGGTGATGGCAGGCAGTGATGGCAGGCAGGCAGGCAGGCAGACCTAGGTGATGGCAGGCAGGCAGGCAGACCTAGGTGATGGCAGGCAGGCAGGTAGACCTAGGTGATGGCAGGCAGGCAGGCAGGGAGACCTGGGGCCATATGCATGGAGCGGTGTTAGAGAGCCAAACCGCGTTTAGGGCGGGATTTCTGGTTTAGCGCCGAAAAGTTGGTATGCATGGAGCAGTGTTAGGCCTAACACCGCGCGTTTAAACTCGGAAATTCTAACTCCGCTCATAACTGGTTTACAGCGGTGTTAGTGTTAGGTTAGTGTCAGGATGGAGCCCAAATCTATTCAATGCGACCATATTTAACAGAATTACATACGCAATAAGTGAAATTTTATCAATTTAACCCTAAATTCGAAGCTTTATTAAGGCTACCGCCGCATTGGCGGCGATATTAATAGTTATATTTTCGAATCGACGAACGCAAAGTAAGCAAATCGCCGCAGCGGCGGCGGTTTGTTGACTGTACCTTCGTCGATTCGAAAATATAACTATTAATATCGCCGCCTTTACGGCGGCAGCGTTAATATTGCTTCGAAATTAGGGTTAATTTCATCAAATGTAACTTATTGCGTATCTAATTCTGTTAAATATGACAGCATTGAATAGATTTTGGCCTAATGCACTCGCTATACTGCTATGGAAAACGGCGGCGGCGGCGGTTTGCTTACTGTACGTTCGTCGATTCAAAAATATAACTATTAATATCGCCGCCAATGCGGCTGCTGCGTTAATATCGCTTCGTTTTTAGGGTTAATTTGCTTAAATTTCACTTATTGCGTATGTAATTCTGTTAAATATGATAGCATTTAATAGTTTTGAGCCTAATATATATGGCTACAAACGCAGAGGGATTTCCCAAATCTATAAATACATTCACGTTTAGCTATCACTCACCGTTTAGGCCGTCATGCATACGTTTTCGACAACGCCGATAAACGGTGATAGCTATACAGTGTTAGAGGGATAACACCACACGCCTCTAACACTGCTCCATGCATATGGCCCCAGGGGGTTTCACGGTGTGAAACACCAGGGGGAGGCCCAGGATTTCACGGATGAACACAAAGTTCTTCGGCTTAGGCATTTCACCTGCCACCCACGGGGCTGGCTGGGAACCTTGTGCTTGCACTCGGGAGGCTGCTATGGCACCCCCGGAGGTCTCCCCAAAAGGCATTGCGCCATTCGGTAAGCCGTGCTTTGCCGCCTCGGATCCTGGTGATCCCTAACCCTCCATCCCGCTTGTCGTGGGCCTGACGGACGGGAGGGGACGTGGACGGGCGCTGGCCCCCTCGTGGCCCTTTCATACAATAATAATTCATATTCTGCTGCATGTTAATAGCAGAATTATATATGACGGCGGTATGATGGGTACGGCGAGGTGTGAGGGAAGGGGAGGTGGGGAGGATGGCTTGGGAAGTGCGGAGACACTGTTCAGTATGTGTTTGTTTTGTATCTGTGCATTTTGGCCATTTGTTATTGTGAGAATGATTACAAAATCATTCTTTTTCTCCAAAAGGAACTCTTTATTATAATGCGAAATGCATAATTATGTCGTATTCCATTTTTAGATAGTGGTTAGTTGAAATTTTGTAATTTTAAATGGATAGACAATGAATTTTTTTCATAAATCAAATAGGAAACGATAGCCAGTAATCAATCAATCAATAGTTCCGTCCTCTAGTCGAGGGTTGGATGCAATGGTTCTCCACTTGTCCCGATGGTGTGCTGTTCTGATAGACTGTGAATAATTCAAGCCTGTCCACTGTGAATTATTTGCAAACCATGATGTTCTTGGTCTCCCTCTCCCTCTGCTGCCATTCACCTTCCCTTCCAACAATGTATGGTATATTGAACTCTGACGAATGATGTGGTGTTTTGTAGCCAGTAATACTGGCTACAAAAGGATACCATTGTCAGGATGATGCTCTGGCCAATTTGCACTGGTGTTTTGAAGAAGCAGTGGATAATTTCATGCATAAGTTAGTTGAAAGAAAGGGTGATTTTCTACATAAATTGGGTTGACAAAGCATTGGTTTTCTTCAGGTAAGCAAAATCACATTCCAAAGTGGATCGTATTATTGGAGAGAAGAAATGTAAAGCTTTATTTTGATTCATTTTTTTCATTTGAATTGGTAAATAACTTAGAAAACACCCAACAGATTGAAAATGATGGATTTTAAGGCTCTAAACGTAGAGTACTGTTGGATCGGTGTGGCTGTTGGGATACATGTGTACCAGGCTGTGGTATTCTGGTTTGTATTTATGCATCTGCCACGCTGAGGCCTATACAATATTACAATGCGGCCAGTCCGATGAAAACATAAAATTATCACAACCAAAACCATTATCCAGATTTGATTCTAAATATCCAACTTAGATACTGGTGCACATATTAAGCACTTGTCACCATATAGAAGGGCATACAGAACCAATGTAATAGAACCTGTTACTGCAGAAGCCTATGGTGTCAGAGTTTTGGCGTGCTTGCCAAAATTGGTTGTGGATGGTTGGTTGCACTTCAAATATCTCAAAGGTTAGACATTTAAAATAAAAGTTACTTCAAAGGTCACTTCAAATTACTTCAAAGGGAGGCTATAACAATCAATTTCATATATTTAACTCAGAAAATGACAGAAACTCAAAACTATCGGACTATGCAACTTTAACAATACAGGTATTGCGAGTGCTAATGGTCCCCGGGGAAAGACTCGCTGACACCTTGCAAATGGGGTACACTATATATATATATATATAAATATATGTATGTATATACAGTAAAACCTCTCTTCATATGGTCCATTTAGGGCGATAGTCGGTTTAGGGAGGTTTTTTTTATCGTTACGATGATATTATATTGCCGATCGTTTGGGACCCAAAAAAAAACGATCGATATAGGGGAGTGGTCGATCTGTGGAGGTGGTCGGTTGCAGAGGTCTTACTGTATATATATCATTAGGTGCTCTAACATCCATTATGGGAATATAATATATATACATATACAATATGTATATATATGCATGTATATACTTTGTCTGAAATGATCATTGGACCTCATATAATGGTCCACTGTGAGTGTGCGCCTTATTATTGGGAAGGGATTATATTTGTAGTTCATGCACAACAGTGAATCCAGAGTGGGTATTAAGGGTTTAACACCCCACCCCACCCCATCCCCACCCACCCATTCCACAAGTTGGATGGAGGTCTTACACCCCTCCCCCACAAACCTCCGCACTTGCGATCATCTGTCGCAAATATTATGGTGACAGACGAAAATATGTTAATTCTAAATAATGGAACGTAACATTTCCGATTTTTGTAGAAACAGGTATGCAAATTCAAAATAATGGAATGCAACATTTCCGATTTAAAAAAAACAACCGGTATGCAGATTTTAAATAATGGAACGTAGCATTTCCAATTAACAAACAAATAGGTGTGCAAATAATGGAGTATAACATTTCCGATTTTTTAAACAGGTATGCCAATATGCAACTTCTAACGAATAGAATGTAACATTTCCAGTTTTGTAAACAGGTATGCAAATTCTAAATAATGGAACCTAACATTTCCAATCATTTTAAGCCAGATATGCAAATATGGACATTCAAAACAATGGAATGCAAAATATCCGATTAAAAAAACAACTTGGTATGCTAATTTGCAAAATAAATATATTTTAAAACTACCTTTGAAGACACCCCCTAGATCCGGCCCGGGTGTGTATTACATAGGGCATTGTATACCATACATCAGCGCCACACAGGATCCAGTCCAACACATGCCCCATTGAAGTGGGCAGAGCGAAAACAGGGCATGCCTTGTGTGAAAAGACTTTGTGCATTTTCGGTCGTCTGCTGGCCAAATCCGACTTATTCGCGGGCTTTCATTTCTTTAAAATAGCCTTTTATGGATTTAGTTTATTTGTACCGATATTTTGTTCTAGATATAACTTAGCTGAACCTGCGAAATTGCGCTAAAATAACTATTGTATTACTATCGTGTGGGGATGTTGCACACAAATGGAATAATCTGGACAGAACGGTATACGAACCCACATGTCTGCCATTCCGGGTTAACAGTACTAAACATTATATTATCTAATCACTCTGATGGCATCAGCATACCTGTTTGTGGGACTCCTTATCTTTGAGGTCAGTGTAGAACATAACATTACCGTATCTGACTGAAATCTATATATCTGGATTAGTAAAACACATAAAATAAACACACATCAAAGTAAGGCAGCTTTTTTTAATTTAATGACACATAGAGCACATTGATTTTTATCATTGGTTATTGGACATATGGTCATTCTGACATATTTCTTTGGAGGAAACCTGCTGCCACCACAATGGCTACTCTTTCCGATAAGCAGCAAGGGGTATTTTTGTATGCACTTTCCCACAGACAGGACGGCACATACCACAGCCTTTGATGAACCAGTTGTGGACAACTGGTTGGAATGGAAAATAGCCCAAGCTGCGAATGGGTCCACTGAGCAGAATCGATAGGATGATCGACACCCTCACAGGTGGACACTCTACCGCCTGAGCTATGTCCCGCAACCCCCAAAGTAAGACAGCCTCGACCTATTGACGAGACTTTGAGTCACTGTATTGACCTATTTCAATTTTTGTAAACATTGTGTATGCGCGCGCAGCTCGGCTGCAGAACGAATGCACACTGCCACTGAGTTTGCCAGTACGCGCAGTGCAAAACGTTTATTTTATTCAAAATTAATAGAAATCCAGAACCCTAACCATATAAATGTAATATAATCTATTCGTTGAATATGTTTTCTATATGTGTTCCAATCAATTTGTTTCTAGGTGGTCTGGTTTTAGAGATATTTCACTTTTTCTGTAAGAAGATTGCTTAAGGCCATTGACAATGCACTGAGTTTGCTGATATGGAAACTAGCCCGCGAAGGGTAAACACCGCCTTGATTTGTGCTGCAGCAATGCTATGTCTATGCAGAGCATTTATATTTGAAAAATAAATTTAAAAGCTTTCATTGAGTCGATTAAAAATATCTTAATGAGTGATTGAAGAGGAAGATCTGAAGTATTTAATTTAACTTAAGGGAAATTTTCTCTGAAAGTATTAAAAACAGAGATAATAGTGAAAGTTGGGATATTCTGAGCTCATAGCCATTGAGTTTGCAGTTTGACTGGATGTTGTCCTGCAGCCAAGCATCGCGCGCACTGACCTAAATACACGTGCTGACATCATATGAAATTGGTCAATATGAGTATAGACAACGCTGCAATTATTCAAATGAGTTCAGTATACCCGGCAGGGGGAACACCCAGTGGCCTAGCTACATTGTCGCAATGTTAGCATGTGCAAACAATTTCTCTGTTTCATATTATTTTCCATACTAAATCTTTGATAATATGCACTTTTTAAAATTGATGCTTGCATTTGATTTAATTTCCTGTAAGCTCACAATTTCTTTGTTAATTTCTGGCCACGCCCCTGATATTTTGACAGCACTTCTATTCCTACTACTCACCAGATGCATCCATTTTAACACCATACAATGTATGGAATACCTGGCTTCAAAAGGACAACTTTGTATCCAGACCAATGTTGTTCTGACATTGCAGGATGTCCTGTCAGAGGGGAGGAGGGATCAAATGAAACAAAGACAATTTGTACATTTAAAAAAATGTTTTCAGAAGGCAGGGTTCGCCGAAGACTTGAACTACTGTATTCGGTTTGTATATATATATCTGTAAGTAACCCCAGTCACATCGGTCGTAATGCGTAGCATTACGCTTGATGCGAGGAGAGGAACAGACCCTCCCCCGCCCCGGGCTGTCGCGCTGCTTCTCACCTCACCCGACGCCGCAGCTCCCTCCCCCCCCCCCCCGGGTCGCGCAGCATTCGCGCCTCACCCGACGCCCGCTGCTCACCCCCACTCACCCTCCCCCGGGCCGGCAGCATTCACACCTCACCTGCTGTCGCCCGTCCCCTCTCCCTCCCTTATAAGGTCGCCCGCCGGCCTCCCTCAGGCACTCGCCCTCCTGCCGCCTTCCAGCTCTCTTCCCTTTTTCCTGCTTTGGACCTCACCTCGCCGGACTCCACCTCGGACCGCTGCAACTCCTCAGGCCGCCCCAAGCATGCCAGGACAAGGCAAGGGCTCCCGGACGACCGCCCTGGCCACGCCGGGGCCCTCCTGTCCGGACGCAGGCCCCCGACACTCCCCGCCCACGCCTTGGTGTGGGTGGGGGGGGGTCTCCGGGGAGGCTCGGTGCGCCTCATCATAGACGTGGGCGAGGGAGAAGGAAGCACATCCGGGTCCAGCAATCTTTACCTACTAATTCAGGATAAAAATGATTCCAAAAAACCAAAAAACTATGGTCATGTGACCTAATCTTGGTACAAGTGATTGAATAGACGTGGCAGGGCGTGGTGGGTGGGCCCTCGCCCACGTCTACCCGAGGCTCCTACTTCGGTAAAACAATAGTTATCCATCATCTATACCCAGGTAAGATTCGTCTAACTAATCTATTTTACCTCGGTATACCGCCTCTGGCTAGCTGCAGGCTAGGGAGACCTTTACGTAATATCATTTTTATCCTGATATTCCTGTTAGTTACTATTCTATTATCAAGTCTTATTTAAGTATGTTTGTACAATTGTTATGACAAAAAAGCGAAAAAGTGCACTTTGTCTCACCTGTGTCTTTTAGTTGGTGAGTAGCCTCTGTGCGATAGGTTGAGGCTTCTCTAGTCGCTTGTGATAATGTTTTGCAAACGATCTAGCAGTTTTCCATACTGCATGAGCCAGGATCCGTTTCACGGAAATGCCAAGTAATCTGGCCTTAGATACCATTGCACCACGTGTAGAGTGCGATGAATATCTGTTTGTGTTTACTCCTGAAAGTTTTAACACAGTCATGGTCCATCTGGCGAAGGTGTCCCTCGAAATGCCCTTGTGTGGCTTAATAAAGCTCACCAAAAGCTGCTTTGAGTTGCGTATTGTTCGTGTCTTGGATATATATGTCCGTATTGCGGAGACTACACATAACTTGCGATCCTCTGTGAAACTAGTGACACTTATTGTCGACAGGGGATCACCTAAACGATTTGATTTCAACAAAGTTGTTAGATCAAACGTTGCTTCCAAGCTATCGATTTCAAGACCATTGAGCGACAGGGCGACTATAGTTTGGCCCCTGTGTCCTGTAACGAGCAGAAGGAGCAAAGCTACTTTGAAGCCTAATAGCTTAACGTCCAGGAACTTATTCTCTGGCCAGCCCTTGAAGAGTTTAAACACAAGAGAAACATCCCAAAACCTATTATATTTGGGTTTGGGAGGGTTCCTCTGATAAATTGATCGTATGATCCAGCAAATAACATGATGTTTTCCCATTGTTTCGCCATTAATCCTAGGTAGGATTATTGAGAGCGCACATCTGGCTGCATTGATAGCGCCATACCCTAAACCTTCGTCTTCCAAAAAAACGTAGGAAACGTCCTACCTGGGATATTGTTGGGTTCATAGGCTTAACTTTCTTAAGTAAGCAATAAATACCCCATTTCTTTAAATACGTGGTATACATTTTTACAGTTCCCTTCCTCCAGGCATGAGAGACCAAACGTTGTTGTGTAATCTTATCCAAGCCGAATTGTTCCAAATATTTATTTTAAAAAGGAATGCTACCAAAGGAGTCGTCGACACGTTTCCGTGGCGTGCTAACGGTCCCTGATGTTTCAGATTTCCTCGGTATCTTGGGAAGCGTAGCATGCTTTTGGCCGTCGGGACTAGTCTCGCTAGCCAGGGTTGAGTGTCCCATTCGGGGACGATGAGGATGGCGTGTGTTTTCTCCATTAGTATCTTTCAGGCGACTTTGCTAATAATGGTAAAAGGGGGGAAAATGTAAAAGAAATGATTTTGCCAAGTTAGCGAGAAGGCATCTATGTGCCAAGCATTTGGTTCTGGGTGCCACGAAACATATTTCTCCAGTTTAAAGTTATTACGTGAAGCAAATAAATCTATATCCGGCCAGCCCCATAATTTACAGATTTGTTTGAAAATTGATGGGTTTAGTGACCACTCTAAGTGGTCATGGAAATGGCGACTCATCTTATCGGCAAGGCAATTCTGTGTTCCGGGTATGTGTGTTATTGTTAACCAGACGTCAAACTTTTGCGCCCAATTCCAAATGAGTAGTGCCAACTCGTTACACTTAATAGATTTTGTACCTCCCATATTTCTGACATAAGCCATGGCTGTGGTGTTATCCGTAAGGATACAAACATTATTTTTGGGTACTTTAACAAGGCTGGTTAAACCTAAGTAAATGGCTCGTAATTCTAAAACATTAATATGTTCAGAAATTTCCGATTCTAGCCATCGTCCCCCCGTTGCTACATCATTGCGATGTGCCCCCCAACCTTGGAGTGACGCGTCAGTCGTAACTGTAGTATTGGGCTCACCCATTCAAATGGGATTGGGGGAGTTATCAAAGTGACTTAGCCACCAAAAAATGTCGGCTAGTCCACTTTCAGAGATAAACATTGTCTTTTCAAAGTTACCCTTGGCGCGGGCCAAAGCTAGATTTTTATCGATTTCCAGGGACTTAATGTGTGCGGCTCCATATAGAATAGCAGGGCTGTATGAAATCATTATACCGATTAAGACTGCGACCTGTCTTATCTTTGGCCTAGAAATGTCTAACAGCTGTATCGCTGTGTCCCGCAGCTTATCTTTCTTTTGTTGTGTAAGTGACACGGTCATGGCCGTCGTGTTCAAAATGAAACCTAGACACTTAAGCTGCTTAGTAGGAGAAAACACAGATTTCTTAGCGTGGATGAAGAAACCCAAGTTTGAGAACAGTTGACATAAATCTTGAACGGCGAGCTCGCATTGTTCGAAAGATTGTCCCATAATGAAAGAATCATCAATGTATGGAAACATACAATGACCCAGTTTAGCCATGTGTGAAAAAACCGGTTTCAACAACTTAGTAAAAAGTCGTGGCGCACACGCCAAACCATTAGGTACGCAGGTAAATTCAAAAAGCTGGTCATCCCAAACAAACCGTAAATATTTTCGAAACCCCTCTTGAATAGGGACGGTATAGTAAGCATCTCTTAAATCAACACTCGCTAGCCAACACTCTGGGGTGATCAGATCACGAGCTGTTTCTAAAGAAAACATTTTGAAATGTTGGTATTCAATGATTTCATTCAATTTAGTTAAGTCTAAAATCATGCGAACAGACCCATCTGGTTTAGGAGTGGAGAAAATATTGGAAATGAATTCACCTTTAGTATGTTGCACTCGTTTGACAATGCCTTTGGCTTCGAAAACCCCAACCTGTTCATTTAGTTGCAATTTTTCGTGTGAATTGAACTTATATGGAAAAGGTGCTCTTTTCTGTACAGGGAATTCTGTGAAAGGAATAGCAATGCCTCTAACAATACTAAGAACCTCTGGGTTAGTGGTTAATTGTTGCCATTTTTCTAAACAATTAACAATGTTGCCCGCTTGAAAAAGGCTTACGTCAGTTTGAGTTTCCTCTGTGACCATGTCAGGGCCAGGCTGCTGAAAAGTTTGTGTGGCGTTCTCTACTTGTTCCCTGGTTTGGGGAACTGCAGCTTGGGGACAAAGTCCCGTTTGTAACCGCGGTTGTCGTTCCAGTTTGAGGATTGTCTGTCGCCTCGACCTCTTCCCCTCTGGCTGAATGCGAAGGATGGGCCTCCCCTGAACGGCCTTCCTCCTCGGCGGAAGCGAAAATCCGTGCGGCTGCGGCGGAACCCGAGTGGGTTTTGTGATTTACGGCCTTTGAGTTCCGTGTTCTTAGCACTCTTAGTGTCCACCTCTACCTGCTTGTACAAATAAGCAAGCTGACCCCCAAACATCTTGGACTTGTCCAGAGGTTTGCCTTTGATGGGGGTAGGTCCGGAATAGACGGTGTATTCCTTGCCGTCATGGTCCGTCATCTTCTTTGACCGGGCGACCTCTTTGCCCGCGTCGGTGGTGACGGATTTAAAGACATTTTCGAAGCGGCGATGTGTCATATAGTTGCTCGCTGCAGCGAGCATGGCAATGCCCCTATCCATTACCCGAGCTAAGGACGAGAACTTATTCTCGGTCTGCATGCGGTTAGCAATGGGGATAATAGAAGTCAAGGAGCCCAAAACTGCCTTATGAATTACAGAAAGGGCAGTTTCATAGCGGCGACGTTCGTCGGACAGATGGATGCCAGCATCCCTCTCCTTACACACCGTAGCGGGAATACCTTTGACGCCGGAAATCTGTTCCGTCAATTTATTAATGACCTCAACTGGTTTGAACGTTGTAAAGTGGCCATTGACGGTATTCCTCATCATGGTTGTGGTACGCACCTTCTTCGCCTTTTTCTTGACAATCTTCTTGCCAACGTTAGCGCCTATTTTGGCGTACACTCCCGCGCGTTCCGTATCGGAATCTGATTCCGTGGAAGAGGAGTCGTTTGACGAGTCCGAGGACGAGTCTTTCTTTTTCTTTTTCTTTTTCTTTGACTTCTTAGGGTGTTTAGCGTTTGAGGCTTTGGTGAACTCGTCACCTGAGCTGCTCACAGTGCGGCGTTTCTTGCCGCGCGCTTTCGGTTTCGGAACCTCGGGGGCCGACACCGTGTCCTCCTCGTCATCCGAAAAGTCCTCCCAATCCTCATCAGGGATTTGGGGAGGGCCCGCATAGGAAAGAGCCTGGAATTGGCGCATCTTGTCCTCCATCATGGCTGCCATCTTAGCCTCCCAATCACTTGGTTGAGGTGGCTGGTCACTGTCCCGGTCGGAAACCTGTGCCCCGGGCTGTGGAGACGGCGGAGCCGTAGGCACTGGTCATGAATCGTAATCCGTAGGGGCAATGCCCTCTGCTGCCGCAGGCTGCTTATTCCGCCGAGTGGCCATCGGTTCCTGTAACGACAAAGGTGTTACTTAACCGGAATCATCTCAACGACACAAAGTGTAACCAGTAAACTGGGTTGAGGTATATGGTACAGAATAGCGTGTATTACAACGTTTCAGTACAGGCGTGAAGCTAAGTTTTGCCGTAGGGTTATGGTAACGAAACCAACGAAACGGGGGGTATCGATCCAAAGATCGCCCACTCTCTCTGTTCCGTACACTTCTCCCACCGGCGGCTACGACGCCAGCAAGTTGGAGAAAATATTACAGAACTCGGAAGTTCGCCTTAAAACCGGTCTGGGGTGTTTATAAAAAACACCCAGAAGCATCCCCAACAACATCCTCTATTCAGGATCCGGGAGAATTTTCTTAGGAAATGAGCAACTCGGGTTACCATTTCTCCCTGTCTCAAAAACAGGTGTCGATAGAACAAAGGACTATCGGTTTTGTAAGTGCCAGCGGCACGCAGTGTTCTATCCTCAAGTAAAAAACACGTACAAAGTCCAAATTGGACCTGAGAAAGTTCTGAACTTTCATAATGTGATGCTATAATGCATCATAAACAGTTTATACTAAATTTTGTATTACTTACTTTGTGATTAAGTAGAGTTAGTAGATAAATCCTGTTGGAGCAACTCACAAACGTCCTCCCGTTGTGAGTCACTTATGCTAATTGCTGGACCCGGATGTGCTTCCTTCTCGCTAGCCTGCGGCGGTATACCGAGGTAAAATATATATATATATACTTACAGTGAAACCCCGTTATAATGCCCCCAAATTAGGATATAACGTGATCATTCATTGGATCCAGAATTCTATAATTCAGTAAAATGAACCCCAATTTAACGCGACCCCTCTGTTGTCACGATGACGTATGACCCCCCAACGATCGCGTTATAATGGGGTTTCACTGTACGTAGCTACATGCATACATGTATGTATGCATAGATACATATATATATATATATATATATATATATACATAAATGTATACATACATAGATACATACATAGATATATACATACATACATACATAAACGTATGAAATATTGGAGGGATGAATATTAAATATGTCTAAAGAATTATTTTAACAAATTGATTTCAGGGGACGAGTGTAGTACTAGTAACTCTGTAAAGACCTCTCAGGCAATGAGCCATATAGACAGGCATGGGTAAGATGATTGCGTTCAGGGAGTCTAGGTGGTCTAACGGTTAGGATGCCAGCCCTTGAATTGCAAGAAGTATCGGTTCAAAGTCTGCTTTATGCGCAATGTTCCCTTTGTTTCATCACCGCATTAGGATAGGGCAATGACTGATTGGTTCAGTGTCAGGATAATGTGACTGAGTGGGATATCAGGTCATGGTGCTGGTGGCCTGGTCTCCCAGTGGGACAGCACTATAAAGTCGCCATGAGTGCGCACTGTCACAAGTCGGTACCCATCCTGATATGACCTTAGATTTTGCTAGGACATAAAACAACAATAAACAAACATCACCCCCACGACATATGTAAATAAGCCAGAGGTCGCATTTATCTTAAAGTTGCATAGTCCTATGGTTTTGAGTTTCTGTCATTTTCTGAGATAAATATATTATGGTGCTGTCACATTACAACGCTTCTCACTGGCACGCCGCCAATGTGCAAAATCACTTTTAATCGTCGAGAGACATCAAACTTTACGGCGTCAGTTATTGGTAGCGTGTGGCCGACGTTGTGAGAAAAAAGAAAAAAAAAGTTTGGCGCACCGTCCTGATATGACCTTAGATGTTGCTAGGACGTAAAACAACAACAGACAAACAAAGCAACAGCTTGGGGCAATGTGTGGGAATGACCCTCATGCGCGCGCGGCATGTGCATGACGTTCGCATAACGTTATTCCAGCTCGTCCAATGTCCCCATATGGCACCGGCGCGTCGTCGCATGTCAAAAGTTTTGTGCAAGCACAAAACTTCGCCGATCCCCTAATGCGTGCCGCTGACCCTTGTCGACACCGCCGTCCATCAACGAATACCAATGCGCGCCTAACGCGTGCCTAACGCTTCCTGACGTATCCCAACATTTCGCCAAAATATCACATACGTCGACGCGCGTTGGCGAGAAGCATCGTAATGTGACAGCACCATTAGGTTGGTCATTATAATGTACCTTACTTTAGTCTGAAGTAACTTTTTATGGCTAAGCTTTGAGATATTTGAAGTGCAAATTTACACAATTAATTTAGGCAAGCACACCAAAACTCTGACACCATAGTAGGCTTCTGAAGTCAAACTTAGCTCGGTATTCCATTCAATGTGGTGACAAATGTTTGATAACTACACCAGTATCTAAGTTAGGTATGTAGAATCAAATCTAGATCACTGTTTTGGTTTTGAAAAATCTGTTTTAATTAAGGTTAGGCAAACATTGGCGAAACATAGACTTGAAGGCAATGTAAAACGAAATATAATTAACTGCAACAACGTGAAATGACTCAAACATGTAATCACAGGATAGAAAAGGTTATCTACCGTTAGCTCTTTTTCATTGTTATATACAAATATTTATTTAAGTGATATTTCACCAGACGGGATGGCCAAATGAGTTAGAGCGTCCGTCTCCCGTGTTGGTAGATCGTGGGTTCGAATCCTGGTTGAGTCAAACCAATGACTTAAAAATTGATACTTTTCACTTCCTAGCCAGACGCTCGGCATTATTAGGATAGGCCAAGGAGCAGTGGAATGAGGAAGACCAGTCATCTGCGACTGAAATTTCCCCTGCTTAATCAACTAATGTACCCAAAAAATCGCTTCCTAGCCAGGCACTTTGCATTATTAGGACAGGGCAAGGACTGGTTGACTCAGTGTCAGGATAATGTGACTGAGTGGGATATCAGGTCATAGTGCTGGCGGCCTGGTCTCTCAGTGGGGCATCACTATAGTCGCCATGAGTGCACACTGTCACAAGTCTGTACCCATCCTGATATGACCCTTCAATGTTGCCAGGACGCAAAACGCCAACAAGCAAACAAACAAGTGATATTTCTGTGTATGGAGTGACTCGCAGGAATAGTCATAGAAAGCACCGCGGCCGCAACGTTATCTAATCTGAAATAGGCGTCCCAGCCCTACCTACTCCCAGACCTGCCATACAGATCCTATATCACACCACACCTGCCATGGCATGTGCTTGGGCTTCAAGATCAGTATTTCAGGAGACGAAAAAAAAACACTATAGCGGAAGAGAAGAAAAAGAGAGAGAAAATATCAGCATAAAATGCAATAATGGGTTTGTGTGTG
The DNA here is from genome assembly GCA_030323885.1 of Branchipolynoe longqiensis. Classification (NCBI taxonomy): domain Eukaryota; kingdom Metazoa; phylum Annelida; class Polychaeta; order Phyllodocida; family Polynoidae; genus Branchipolynoe; species Branchipolynoe longqiensis. Next base: position 30,808,036 of record CM059191.1, read on the forward strand.
AAGGGAAGTTGATAGAGGAGTGTGCGTGTTTAATGTTGCATAGTCCGATGTCTTTGAGTTTCTGTCCTTTTCTGAGATAAATACATTAAATTGATCATTATACGCGATTTTACTTTAGGGTGAAGTAACTTTTAGTTTAAATGGCTAACTTTGGAGATATTTGAAGTGACAACATGCCAAATTAATTTTGGCAAGCAGGCCAAAACGCCATAGGTTTATGCAGGAACAGGTTCTATTAAATTGACTCCCCATGCCCTTCTATGTGACAACAAATGCTTAATAACTGTACTTGACGCTTCATTGGACTATGTAACTTTAAGATTGGTAAACGGCTACGTGATCTCAGTTCAAACCAGGCAGGCATAGTCCGATAGTTTTGAGTTTCTGTGATTTTCTGAGATAAATACATTAGAATAGTCGTTGTAATATACTATGCTACATTTCATTTTAAATGGCTAACTTTGCAAATATTTGAAGTGAAAACATGCACGATTAATTTTGGCAAGGACTTCAAAATTCTGACAGCATAGGCTTCAGCTGTAACATGCTCTATTAAATTGGCTTAGTATCTCATTATATGCAGCAACAAATGCTTGATATATGCACCAGTATTTAATAATAAGTTGAATATGTAGGATACAATCTAGGTGAGAGTCTTCATTTTGAAAATTTGCTACTTTCATCGAACCACAGACAGCATTAAGCGTTGACCTTTGAGGCCACCCAAGAACACGGAAATTAAGACGTGGAAATCCTTCTACACATGATTGGTGACATCAAAGAGGAGCCCTCTGATGAGATCCACAACCCAACACCTCACCCCCCCCCCCCGCCCCCACCCCCGCGCGAGCACACGCCTCCCCGCTGACAGCAACCCAACCCCCTACTCACCCCACTCCACCCCCACACACCTCACACACAGGGCGCAGTGGCCGAATCGATACAGCGCGGGCCTCGCATGCTGAAGGTCGGTTCCCGGTCGAGTCAAATCAATGACTTAAAAATTGATACTTGTCGCTTCCTAGCCAGGCGCTCGGCATTATTAGGATAGGGCAAGGACTGGTGGGTTCACTGTCAGGATAATGTGACTGAGTGGGATATCAGGTCATGGTGCTGGTGGCCTGGTCTCTGAGGGCAGCAGCACTATAAAGTCACCATGAGTACACACTGTCACAAGTCGGTACCCGTCCTGATATGACCTTAGATGTTGCTAGGACGTAAAACAACAAACATATTAGTTGTTGTTATATAGCTATTCCGTTTTTTTGTTGTATACTTCTAAATATACGCCATTTAAGTTTAACTTGTTTTATATAGCTTTACTTTTCCATGCATGTTTGCTTTGATAAATGTTGAAATTTTACGTCCTGGCAACATCGATGGTTATATCAGGACGGGTACCGACTTGTGACTTCACACTCGTGAATGGCGATTTTATAGTGCTGCCCCACTGGGAGACCAAGCCGCCAGCACCATGAACCGATTTCCCACTCAGTCACAGTATCCTGATACTGAGCTAATCAGTCCTTGCCCTATCCTAGTGATGCCGAGCGCCTGAATGCATGAGACCGGGAGAGCAGACCTCCAGATTGTCCTTCAATAACATCACGTGAATTATTATTTTATGTGGCACCATGTTGTATTTCATCTCCGTTATTAGTCCATCTTGACCTCAAATTATGCCACTATATATTGAATAATAGTAAATATCATAGTACTGTATTGTACTCATATATTATGGTTTGCTATAGGATTGTATTTGTGTGTGCATTTGTCTCAACATTTCCCACAGAGATTGAATATTTATGTGCAGTGAGCTAAGATTAAGAATATAACTATGCTTCGTACACACAATCATTCTCTTTTTCTTGGCCCCCTCCCCATCTCCTCGCCTCTCTCGACTTCCCCATCGTTATTTCTCCTCTTTCCCCCACTCGCTCTCCTCTTGCTACCCCCTCCCTCATCTTGTCCCTTCTCCCTGCCTATCTCCTTGCCCCCCTCCATCTCCCTCTCCGTCCCCAGATCGCTCTTTCCCCGACACTCCCGCCCCCTCTCCCCTCCATCTTTCCCTAACTCTCTCTCTTCTTACCCCCCCCCCCCTCTCACACCTTCTTTCCCTTCCCCTCTCCTCTCTCCTCCCATCCACTTTCTCTTCCCTCTCCATCCCCCCTCTCTCCCCCTCCCCCACTCTCTCTCTATTCTCACCCCTTCTTTCCCTTCCCCTCTACTCTATCCGACCATCCCCTTTCTCTTCCCTCTCTATCCCCCCTCTCTTCCTCCACCCACACACCACACACTCTCTCTTCTCACCCTTTCTTTCCCCTCCCCTCTCCTCTATCCGACCACCTTCTCTTTCCCTTTCCCCTCTCCCCTCACTCCTCCCCCACCCCCCTCCCTCTCTCTCTCTCTCTGTCTCTCTCTCTGTCTCTCTCTGTCTCTCCCTCTCTCCAGGTCTTTCCCTTTTGATGGAACCACCAAAACGTTATCACCCATAGTCGGCTCCAGGCGTGCTCTGAGCCTGAAGATACATATGCCATTTCGGTGGCCCACGTAAATATATTGCGTCACCAATCTACCATCAATCTCCTGTCTGGAGGGACGCGCATCAGACCAATTGGCCCTCTGAGCCCCATCTCGACGTGTGCATCGCCGGAAGGCTTTCTAGACACGGGTGGAACCTAGTAGAAGTCGGTTCTCTGGGTAATATGGGGCAAAATTGGACGTGAGTGGGGCAGACGTCGGTGTGGTCCTTGGGCGGCTAGCCTGGTCCCCTAAGCGCCTCCACCAGGTGGCGCCACGAGGCTGGTTTCACGTTGCAGAGCTGCCTGTGGATGCATTAATGCGCCACCAACTTCCGCTGGGGACTTCTGTAAGTGTAACCTGACCAGCGTGGAGCAGCACTATAAAGTCGCCATGACTGAGCTTGTCATAACCGAACGAGACAGGATATTCGGGAACAGCACTGGATGGCTGGCTTCCAATGGGGAAGGTTGGTCGGTTGTTGGGATTTTACATCCTGGCAACATCTAAAGGTCATATCAGGACGGGTACCGTCTTGTGACAATGCACACTCATGACGACTTTATAGTGCTGCCCCACTGGGAGACCAGGCCACTCAATCACATTATCCTGACACTGAGCCAACCAGTCCCTGCCGTATCCTAATAATGCCAAACGACTGGCTAGGATGTGACAAGTATAAATTTGTAAGTCATTGGCTTGACTCGATCAGGGTTCGAAACACACGACCTACCAAAACTGGAGACGGGGAAGGTGGTGGGTTCGAAACCTGACTGAGTCAAACCAATGAGTTACAAAATTGATACATATCGCTATCTAGCTTGACAATAGACCTATTGCATGTGACGTCAGAATAGGTATTTAGGTAAGTGCGCGCGCAGCTTGACTGCAGGACAACGCAGGGTCACACTGCAAACTCAAGGGCTATGAGCAATCTTCATACAGAAAAATTGAAATATCTCTAAAACCACACCACCTAGAAGCAACCCGCTTGGAACACATATATATAGAAAACATATTCGATGAATAAATTATATTAAATTTATATGGTTAGGATCTGCATTTCTATTAATTTTGAATAAAACTAACGTTTTGCACTGCACGTACTGGCAAACTCAATGCATTGTCAATGGCTGTGAGCAATCTTCATACAGAAAAAGTGAAATATCTCTAAAACTACACGACCTAGAAGCAACCCACTTGGAACACATATAGAAAACATATTCAACGAATAGATTATATTAATTTTATAAGGGTAGGCTTCTGCATTTCTATTAATTTTGAATCAAATAAACGTTTTGCACTGCGTCTACCAGCAAACTCAATGCATTGTCAATGGTTGTGAGCAATCTTCATACAGAAAAAGTGAAATATCTCTAAAACCACACCACCTAGAAGCAGTATTGGAGCACTATAAATTAAAAAAGTTGTCATGAGTGCAAACTGTCTCAAGTCGTTATAACAAATAAGCAAATAACAAGCATTTTCATTTTTAGTACATGCATATACTGCTATCTGTTCACAAGGCGGGACTTTGTCTCGGCCGATTCTGACTATACATTATTCACAGATGTGTCAATAACATACCTGGCCTTGATCAATGCCTTATTGTTACCTAAAGCCGTAAAGGTAACCCGAGGTTGTAAAAAAAAGAAATTTGGGGGGGGGGGGGCATGATTGAACCTGACATCTTACCAGCTGCATCCTCTCAGAAGGCTAAATGATCTCAACATTCTAAGGATACTTTTATGTTTTCATTTCAGCACAAGCCAACATAATAGTCGTGGTAGGGTAGGGTGGGCGGGCCCTGACCCACGACTATCCGAGGCTAGTACCTCGAGAAAACACCATTATCTGTACCAGGTAAGACTCGTATAACTAGACTATTTTACCTATTTTAGCCTCTGGCTACTCGTAGTCCAGGGAAAATTGTACGTAATCTCATTTTTTATCCTTTCATTCTTAATATTTAAACATACTATCATGTTTTAGTAAAAAATAGAGTTTTATGTTTCTCACCCATCTTTAGTCAGTGGGTAGGCGAGTCACCAGGCCGCTTGACTTTTCTAGTCGTTTGTTGTAATGTTTTGCAAATGATCTAGCTGTCTTCCAGCCCGGGTGTGCCAGGATTCTCTTAACTGAGATTCCTAACTGTCTTGCCTTGGGAACCATGGCTCCATGCGTTGAGTGAGATGCGTAGCATCCAGTATTAACACCTGCCTCTTTAAGCACCTTGATGGACCATCTTGCGAGTGTGTGTCTCGAGATAGCTTTGTGTGGTTTAAAGCTTATCAGAAGCTGCCTGGAATTCCTATTGCACGTGACTTGGATATATCCCCTAATGGCTGACACTACACAAATCTGTTTATCATCCAGAAAACTATTTACATGTACTGTGGAGAGTGGGTCCCCTGTACAATTCGACTTCAGCAAGGTCTCCAAATCGAATGTTGCCTCATGCTTATCTATCTCTAGTCCATCCAGAGAGAGTGCCACATTTGTTTGGCCTCTGTGTCCCGTCACTAGCAGTAATAACTCTGCTAACTTGAAACCTAGTTCCTTCATTGATAAATGTGTATTACTAGGCCATGACTTGAAAAATTTGAATACTACCGACACATCCCGAAACCTATTATATTTGGGTTTGGGTGGAAAGCATCAGGTAGTACATGATGCTTTCCAATCGTTTGTCCATCTATCCTTGGTAGAATAATTGAAAGTGCACATCTCGCTGCATTAATTGCACCAAATCCTAATCCCTCATCTTCTAATATTCTTAGAAATCTTATCACTTGGGCTTTTGTAGGTTTCAATGGCTTGACTCCTTTAATCTAATATGAACTACCATAACGTCACCAGTCAAAGTGGTACTAACCTGGTTGGTTTAGTAGTTAATGTAGAAAACTGCCGGAGCTACTCAACAAACGTCCTCACATTGTGAGTAGATTATGTTAATTGCTGGACCCAGATGTGCTTCCATCTCCCTGGACTACGAGTAGCCAGAGCCGTAGTTCCGAGGTAAAATAATATATAATATATATAAAAAATATATGTAATAAAAAACGAAGATCAGTGCAGCAGAGAGGGGGATCTGTCCGGTCTGGGATCCAAAGGAGAAGTGAGCGACTCGATGGCCAGAGCTCCAGGGATAAGCGAGTGGACATGTATGCCGACTGGCAGATCGAACCCGAACCTGGTGTTAAGATTGACTAACTATTCGCCCAACCTGTGAGTGTACGCCGCCTTACACTAGCATATACGGTGTCATATATCCAGGTTATATAATATATATATAATATACATGTATATATATAATATATATATAACATATATATGTCACCAGATAAATATATATATATATATATATATATATATATATCTTCTTTTTTGTGTGTACTTAGGTAGGCTCAGATGTGAACAATATGTGTATATTAATATACATATGCCATCTATCTATATAAGTGTGTGTTGTATAATTTATTATGCGAATATAAATAATGTATAGATCACCATTATATTATTTATATTCTTCCGGATAGACAATGACACACGGATATTAGTTGGATGAGAATATCTCTGGTTGGTGTCTCGAAAGTTCCCTCTGTTTATTAACAAGTAGTCAATAGTACAATATAAAGTCAAATTTCTGACCAACTGGAGGTCGTCTAGAGACCGAGCCGCCCGAAGTCGCCTCCCCCCGAGGAGCTCCCTCCCTTGGATGATCATCTGTGGCTCAGGGAGCCCCAGTCGGGTTAGTGCAGGCAGCACAGCGCCCACCAGCCCGGCGGTCGTAGGCAATATTAAGGCCCTGCAGCATAAATAATATGAGCATAACGCGTTATACAATACATAATATGTATGTTGGACATGACGCCCTACTACCTTGATTATTCAAGATAAGACAAATATTGCTAGCCAGAGGATATATTACTAAAGACAATTTCCTGTCTTTGTTGTCTTTGATATAGGAGTAACTATACACACACACATATAGTTATAAATACATATGAAGGTAATAAATACATATATACGAAGAAAATGTACATATAATTGATATATATATATATATAAATAATTTATATACGTGGGTGTAAACAATATGCATTTATACGTTTTATTTGCAAAGAACTATATATTTTATATTAGTGGCTGAATGTGGGGTGAATTAATAATATATGACATAAGCACAGCAAGAACTGATCAGCTCAGTGTAAAGATAACGTGACTGAGTGGGATATCGGGTCAGCACGACTGTAAACTGTCACAAGTCGGTACCTGTCCTGATATGACCCTAGATGCTGCTAGGCTGTAAAACAAAAACCCAAACAAACAAGCAATCCTCCCTCGGCATCCCTCTGGGACTGGGATTTGGTGGGAACGCTAACCCAATTTGCGGCTACCCACATTCCCGCCGTGCAATCCCATGTCCGGTTACCCTGGCAACTGACACGTCATGTATGTGAGTGAATCCTGGGTGTACCACTGACAGATGTGTGTCTGTGTGTGGGCTGCGGTTATCTGCACCATGTCTAATGACAGTGCCTGGTGGTGTGAGCTGGGAGGCGAGGTCCAGAGCACGGCGTTAAATTGCCTGCATGTTTATCAACACGCGCATACCAGTGGCCATATACCCCCCCCCCCCCCCTCCACCGCACACACACACTTGAAGACCACAACAGTGACCTCTACACGACCAGGGGTCTTAAGAGGGCACCCTGTTTGAATGAGGGAACATGTATGTACACTACTACTAAGTGTTAGGGAGCCGGATGACTGATCCAGCACTAAAGGTACATCGTTCGATGAAAACACTATCTAGCGGCGAAAGCAAGTCATTAGATTTAAATACACCGTAAATACACTGTCACACACAAAAAGGAAAGAAAATGAAATAAAAAAGAAGAAGAAGAAAAAAAGAGACAAAAGTAAGCTTCTCCGGACGCGGTGACCGGACATGCGAAAGGTCTAGAATTCGAAGCCCAGCATTGTAAAACCAATGATTTATCAAATTGATACTTGTCACTAGTCGGCATTACTAGGACAGGAGAAGGACTGGTTAGCGCAGCACCGGATTAATGTGACTGTGAGGGATACCGGGTTATGGTGCCGGCAGCCTGGTCTCCTAGTGGAGCAGCACTATAAAGTTACCATGAGCGCATACTGTCACAAATCGGTACCCGTCCTGATATGACCTTCGAAGTTCATCATCATCATCATGCTGTCGGTCGCGATGTGACAAAGACTGCTTTCATTACTTGACTGTCGCTCTCCATTTAGCTCTCTACTGTGAGAGTAATGTCTATGAGTCAGTCTTAATGACTCTCAGCTTCAGGTTTCTCTTGATGGTATCCTTGAACTAGAGACAAGGGCGCCTTCTGTTTCTGTAACCAGAAGAGAGTTGAGAGTAGAAGATCTGCTTTGGTAGCCTGTCTGATGACATCCTCATGAGGTGTCCAGTCCACCGGAGATTCTTTTTGATCAGAAGATCTTCCATAGAGGGCAGCACTGTCCGTTCGAGTATTTCCTTATTTGTCACTTTGTCTTTCCAGGTTAGCCTCATTATCAAATGCCTCGTTTCCCAGTGGGTTAGCCTCATTATCAAATGCATGATCCAATACCCCACTCAGTCATATTATCATGGCATTGATCCAACTAGTCCTTCTGGTATCCTACCAACACCAACATGCCCAGCAAGGTTTAAACACGTAGGCTCACTTTTTGTAAGTCTATGGTTTAACTCATTCGGGGATCAACCACACAAACTCCCGCAGGAGAATCACCACCTAATAGTCCACCACTTACCACTAGTAGGACATGCATCCAACAACTATATAGGCATTCAAAACAAATATAGTTACTAAAGGCCCTGTCACACTATGACATACGGCATCAGCACGTGCTCAACGTTAAAAAATCTGCCAGTATGTTGGCATTCATCAAACTTTTCAGTGGTGGGGTATAAAAATGGGTGTATACACAACATACACACAATGTACGTAACATATGCAGAAAGTATCTCTGACGTATTGCTAGCATATGAGAACGTTCATGTGCCTCGCAAAACGTTCGCTTACGCTCATGGAATGCTGACCAACGCTACATACATTACTCCATCGCTAGAAGTATGGCGTATACATTAAATACCCTGGAGATACGGCAGGCATACGTTCAAAGAACGTTAGGAGTACGTAATGCATCTGTTGGTAGTACGTAGACTGTATGCGGACTGCACATTCCCACCGGCTGAACAACGGCTAACATGCAGTAACGTATCCCTAACGTAAACATACGCCGACGTATCCCGAACGTACACGCAGCGTATGTTCAACGTACGAGCCACACATGCATTGGAAATTTTGAGCATGCACACAAATTTTTCGGAGCCTCGACGCATGGCAAAGTATCTGGAATGTACCCGACATATGCCCAACGTATATGTAACATATGACGATGTATGCCGACGTGTTGGTCGAAAATCAGATATGTCGGCATTAGCTAAGGCTATACTCATAGTGTGACAGGCCCTTAAGCTTCTACGCCAAAATACTGGGTTTATTATAGTATTCCTACTAATTCCCCTCCAGATGTTAGTGCCAATTAGTGACAGTGGCTACTGTTGCGGTTTTTTTAAAATCCTTATTCCGCATGCAATCCGTATAATGGCCAGTATTGATTTCAGAATTAGCTCATTACAGCACTTAGGAGATACAATCATTGCACGTCGACAGGCATTGATCAATCTGAGTGAACCCGGACCGCTGGAGTCCTCTCGGGACCAACATCTGACCCCAACACACACACACACACTCACTCACTCACACACACACACACTCACACTCAGATTGATCAATCCGAGTGAACCCGGACCGCTGGAGTCCTCTCGGGACCAACATCTGAACCCAACACACACGCACGCACACACACTCACTCACACACTCACTCACATACACACACACACTCACACACATACACACACAGTCACTTACTCACTGACACACTCACACTCAGATTGATCAATCTGAGTGACCCAGGATCGCCGGAGTCCTCTCGGGACCAACATCTGACCCCAACACCCACACGCGCACACACACTCACTCACACACACACTCACTCACACACACAAACACACGCTCACATTGATCAATCTGAGTGAACCCAGACCGCGGAGTTCTCTCGGGACCAACATCTGACCCCAACACACACACACACACACACACACACACACACACACACTCACACTCACTCACTCACACGCAGGCAGGAAGGGCGGAGGGAGAGAAGGAGGGTCGGAAAAGGAGGAAGGACAGAGGGAGGGAGAAGGACAGCTAGGTCTGTCTGGGAAACTGATAGTCAATTTAGCAAAAAAGATAAATAGGAAGACTCAAATTAGAAGGCAAGGCACAACGGCCATTCTTATGCCAGCTAATCTGCACAGCAATGCATGGCCTGCTATTGTAGCGCTAAAGCCCGGTACACACCTCCCGTATAAAACCTAAAACTGAGTTTTAAGTCGTGAATCGGAAGGCTCTGGTGTGATAGGGGGTCACACACCTAAAGACTGAAACCGACTAAAACTCTAACTTTGTCGCGAAACAGGAGGTGTGTACCGGGTTTTATAAGATTCGAAAAATGAATCGGGCAGTTTTAGTCGGGAAACGGGACGGGTCGGGTTGTAACGGGTACCATCAGGCAGTCAGTTTTAGCGTGTGAATCGTATACGGGATGTTTACCAGGCTTTATGATACTGTTCGCGATTTCCACCACCAACCTGCCCTCTGATGTCAATGGAAGAACTAATGTTGTAGGTACCAGCTCACTGCGCATGCTCTGAGGTTTATTACAGCTTCCTGTTGGCTGGAACTTGAAAGGCGACTCCCCCCCCCCACCCCCCACCCCGGCTACTTGTCCAGAAAGGCATGGTGGACACTTCGTATTAATTGTTCATGTGTATGGACCTAACCCTGGAGATCTGATGAATGACTAAACACTGACAACTCACAATGAAATCAAATAACTACCAGAAATGACTGCCAGCATAACATGCTGGTAGATCGTGGGTTCTAACCCTGGTCGGGTCAAACCAATGACTTAAAAATTGATATTTGTCGCTTCGCTTGGCATTATTAGGATAGGGAAAGGACTGGTTGGCTCAGTGTCAGGATAATGTGACTGAGTGAGATACTAGGTCATGGTGCCGACCGCCTCGTTTCCCAGTGGGACAGCACTATGAAGTCGCAATGAGTGCGCACTGTCAGAAGTCGGTAGCCGTCCTGATATGACCTTAGATGTTGCTAGGACGTAAAACAACAAAAGAAGAAAAAAAAGCCAGCACAGCATCCTGAATAGCCTAATCCAGGCAGCTTTTATTAAAAGAACTCTAAAGACTACGGGTAGGTGGGCTGTGGGAGGTTGGGGGGGGGCTATTTATATTTTAGTAACAGTGCTCCCAGCCTTCACCTCTATGGGCATTCTAAGGGGAAAGGGTCAGCCCGACTACAAGTAGTCGCTGTCTAAATGCCCTAATGAGCTGTGAGCTGAATGCCTCGCGGCACACCTGGTCACGTGACCGGGCAGTGTGAAACAATGCCCCCCCGCGCCTGGCTCCCTTCCTCCCCTCCCTCCCTTCCCCTCCCGCCTCCTTCATTCCTGCCTTCTTCCCTCCCACCACCACAAGGCTCTCAGGGACAAGACGCTTAGTCCATGGTTTGTAATGTAGGTCCCACCAGTCAGGTACAACTTAAAGGATCAGAGTGAGCAATGATAGATTTGGGCAGTTACATAACAGATAGACGACCCTAGCACTGCATATATTATATACACAATATATATACGATATATAATATATATGTGATGTATAACGTATAATGTGAGTATAAAGATACGGAAGGGAATATTACTATTTTATTATTATATTGTTATACTCTGTAAGACACAACACTATACCGGTGGCACCAACTGTGGTACACTTCTCCTCCACCGGATGTTGATCAGTGTCAGTCGCACTGGAGGATTTATATATAAAATATAAATACATTTAAATCTATACAAGTGTTTTGGTTCTGAAAATGTGATGCTTTCATCGAACTGTGCACCTTGAAATGACTTCAACTTTCAAAGCAGCACTCTTTTGATCAGTAAAAGCTCAACATTGTATGTAGACTATATTTTAAATGAATAGGGCAGGCATACCTGGCCTCAACAAAAGACCAAAAGGTCTGTGTCTAGTACTTAGTACGAGTAGTAAAACTGAGGGATGTCATCAATGTGTTACTAACACCAAATATGCATTCGATGAGATACGTCGGATTCTTTTTTTTTTTTTTTTCCTTATTTGTTATTGGTCACAACCCGCACCTACCCACAACCCAGTACCATGTCTGGCCTAGTACGAATATGTTGGCACCCACCCACTCAGTGTGATATATACTGGACGCACATCCGCTAATAGTAATAAATGTCCAAATACACACTACAGCCCAAATGGGAGAATGATATCATGAAGGCGCAATATTAATCCTGAAGCCTCATAGTCGGATAAACGCATCAAATTTTCAAAACCAAAACAATTATCTAGATTTGATTCTACATATCTAACTTAGATATTGGTGCATTGATTAAACATTAGTCATCGCATAGAAGGGTTAATGTAATAGAAAATGTTTCTGCATAAGCCTATGGTGTCAGGAGTTTTGGCATGCTTGCAAAAATTAATTTTGCATGTATGCACTTTTGCACTTCAAATATATCAAGAGTTAGCCATTTAAAATAAGTTATTTCAAACTAAAGTAAGGGAGATTATAATGATAAATCCAACATATTTATCTCAGAAAATGACAGAAATACAAAACCATCGAACTATGCAATTTTAACTCAGATGTGGTAACATTACTCATTTGCAATCTAATTTATAAATATAATAATAATAATGATAATAATAATGATGATGTTAATAATAATGATAATAATAACAATGATAATAATAAGAATAAATATAATGCCCCTATTATAGATTAATCAGGAATACAGTCACCGAGTACTAGAGCTTTGGTGGTGTTTGGGACGTGACCAAAGCTTTTTCTCACCATTTGTAAATTTTTGGGTCAGATTCACTTTTGCCAACATATTTAATTTGCGCATGAGGCAAGTCAACACTCAGCACGTGACCACTCCACCACTCCCCTCACTTCGCTGCAGACTCTCATCAGAGCAACACTATTTCACACTTACCTCTACTTCACCTTCTGTTGCCGGCTGTCACACAGTAATGCCTCCTGTGATATATGCGTAATAGACCTATAGGCGTTTGGCTAATATATAGTAATGAGATGCAAAGGTTTGGACAAACGATTATGTAAATGAGATGACGTCATGGAAAGTTTAGCCGGCGGTGAATAAACCATTCAGTATCCAGAAGTCAAAGTATTCAAACGTTGTACTTTCACACCTCCTCGTAAACGGGTCGGTCGGCCGTTGCTTCGGTCCCAACTTCGCAGGGCTTCTCTTCGAAGGACAGCTTGGGCGCTTGTTTCACAAGCGCGCTCCAACCGCCCCGCCAACAAAACGACAGCTCTTCACAAGACCCAGTTCCGAAGCCTTCGGGAGTTAGCCACTGTGTTGGAGCTCCAGAGGGAAGCCTTGCAGGTCACATGAGACCTGTCGGTCCGTGTAAATGCTCTTGAAAGGGTGGCTGCATCTACACAAAGAGCAGGACTGCCTTAAGCGAAGAGCCTTTAATGATAGAAAAGCTGCCGAGAAGCCAGCCGCGCTTAGTTCTACTGTAAGTGACTCTCCCGTAGACATACCATGTGTGTTCACTGCTGATCACGCCCCCTCCCAGCCACAACAACAACACCGTCAGGCCCCACCCCATTCCAATGGACGCGGGTCTACACGACCGGCCCTTTCCTCAGGACACGCCTCCCAGCCACTCGCACACGGCAGTTACAAACACACAATCGCAAATACCTGTGTGCCACTCTGGCTTTCCCTCATCACTCCATACCCAAACGCCGCTACACACAGAAACCATACACTCCCAGTGTCACATCCCCTGCCCTTCACCCGATTCCCCAGTACATTCCTTCCCACCTCCCCTCCCTCACCAGCCTCGGTCCTCACCGGTAACACCTTGGCCGTAATCGATTAACACGACCCGGGCGGCTCGGGTCACCCGAGTCGTCTGAATTTTAAATCGAACACCGCGAGTGGAGTCAACAAAAACACGTGCCGTGTGCAAAACGACCCGACGCCAGTAACCCACCTCTTGGCTGGGGTTTGCTAGGAACGATGACGTCACACCTGAGCTTGTACCTGTAGCTACCACTACAAGTCGTATTCGTTGTTTTAATGCTTTTTTTAAAATAACCCAGATTGTCAGCTTATACGATCCTAAAATACTTTAAATCCTATTTTGCTGTACTTATATTGGTTATTAAAACAAATAATTAGGTTTTAGATTAAGCCACCATTTTTTCCAACCCGATCGTGCAGAAGCTTATTCGGTTATTCGACCCGAGTCTGCAGGATGTGCGCATGCGCCAAAAAGTGGCTTGGGTGACCAGAGTCGATTAATCGATTACGCCCTGAGTGTGACCGCACACAGTGACCCACTCTCGCCTTCACCTACGTCAACACGCCGGGCCCCGATCAGCTGTTCACTGCCACTCGGGGCGTAATCGATTAATCGACTCTGGTCACCCGAGCCACTTTTTGGCGCATACGCACATCCTACAGACTCGGGTCAAATAATCGAATACGCTTCTCCACGCTCGGGTGGACATTTTTTTTTTTTTTTAAATAATCGATAAAACTACAGCAAAATAGGATTTAAAGTATTTTATGATGGCCTTGTTTATCTATATTTCCATTTCATTAATCTAAGTTATTCTTTTTAAAAAAACATGTATGACTGGTACGGGTGGCTGTTATACTGCAGGACGGTACCAGCGCAAATGTGACGTCATCGCTCGTAGCCAACCCCAGCTAGGAGGTGGGTTACTTGGGTCGGATCGTTTTGCACACGGCACATGTATTTGTCGACTCTACTCGCAGTGTTCGATTTGAAATTCTGACGTCTCGGGTGACCTGAGTCGCTCGGGTTGTGTTAATCGATTACGGCCCCCCCTGGCCCTCCCCTCCCTTACTCCCATTCCCTCCTCTTTCCCCCCAACCTTCTCCCGCACATGTGTCTGCCGCTTCTCTGTCACTCCCAATAGAAATCGAGTATGATTGTTTCAACACAAGTTCTGATGCTCTACCTCTACTTACAGGTTCCGTACAACATAAGCGAGTCACTCCATCTTCACCCACAGCCTACAGTTCAACTCTCACCGAGTTCTGGCCGAATGCAGTTCCTACTGCGCCTAAGAGTGGCATGTCATTTTGTAAACTGTATCAAACTGCTAGACTCTCCGCACTTCCCAACTATTTACATGCTAAGATCCCAGTCCCTTCCCATCTTAATATACCCGCTTGAGGCCGTGAATTAGCACACTACTGAGATAAACAACTAGTTGACTTTCTAGCTTTTGGTTGGCCCTTAGACTACACCACCAACTTCATTCTCATCCCAACTCTCAAGAATCACATGAGGCAGGCAGACTTAGACACACACATTAACACCTTTATCTTGTAAGAATGCAAGTACGAAGCAATGTTAGGTCCCTTTGACGATCCCCCTTTCGAGCCTTGGTGTCAGGTGAGTCCCCTTATGACCCGGCCGAAAAAGAACTCTGAAGCCAGGCATGTCATTCTCGACCTCAGCTTCCCTCAAGGTAGAAGTGTTAACTCTGGGATACAAAAAGGTTTCTATCAAGGTCAACTTTCTCTTTCTCCCTTCCGTCTGTCAGTACTCTGACAGATCGTCTGATAAAGACAGGTTCACGCTCCTGGCTTTGAGAAGGGTCCACAGCGACGAAAGGATGAAAAAAAGCTGCCCACTGGGTAATATTGAGCATACCCTTGCAGGATTAGTTTCCCATTCTGTAAGTAGTGATATTGTGTGATTTAAACAGAAATCAATGTAGATAAATTTCAAATATACTTCAAACAATTTAATCTGTGAAAAAGATACATAAATATGTGATAATGTCTGAACAATAAACTAGTCAAATAATATTTGACTACACTGCTAGCTCTGTGGAGGTCTAGCCTGGTCCCCTGGCATTCATTTGCTCAGGCAGAGGCATAGGAGTTTTCATCTATTATCACTCAGTTTCCAACCTGGTCCCCTAGCCTTTGTACCGGAAACAAGTTTAAACGAGCTCAAACGAGTTCAACCATGGCTGGTTGGGTCGCACCGTGGCTGGTTGGGTCGCTCCGTAGAGCGCTGAATATGCTTATGCTGGCTTTGGTCAGCCGATCTCTCCCGGGCTTACAGGCAGTTATGTGTCTGTCCCCTGTCCACCCCTCTCCTGGGTATCATGCTTAAAGGCAAGTATTATTGACCCCCCCCCCCCCCACTTCGTGTGACGCACCTCCACCCTGGCTTGTGCTCGAACAACCAGAGCGGTAGTGGGGCTCCTTAGAAGATTAGGCTTTTTCTCATTATGCTACCTCGATGACTTCCTCGGGGTAGAGCCATCAGAAGCTAGAGCGAACGAAGCATACAACTGCTTCATTCAACTAACACAAAACTTTGGTTTAGTGCTGGCTCAAGAAAAGTGTTTTCCCCCGACCCAAGAACTTGTTTGGCTAGGTTTCCATCTCGACACCATGTCAATGTCAGTGACTTTCCTCAAGAAAAGATAGACAAAGTCCTAGCGGAATGTACTGCCTGGAAGCAAAAAACCTCTGCCTCCAGGAAGCAAATTCCGAGCTTGGCAGGCAAGCTTCAACACATAGCAAAATGTGTGAAGCCTGCAATGAGGTTCATGAACAGGGTCCTCGCATCACTAAGGACCACCCCCCTGTAGGCCAGCATCCCTTCCCCGCCCTTCTCGTCAAAGATTTAGACTGGTTCATTCAGTTCACTTCCGCCCTTAACCGAGTCATTCTCCTTCCCCCAGCACCCCCCCCCCCCCCTGAATGGAAAATAGAGTGTGACTCAACTCTAGAAGCAGGAGGGGCCTTGTCATCCCTTCTTTGCTACTCAGCCACATACCCAGATGCCGTTAAGACTTTCCTTCCCCTGATCACACACCTAGAAGCCTTCAATTTAGTGCTAGCTCTCACCCATCTCCTCCCTCCCGATCCCCATAAGTTTACCATCTCAATAAACACTGATAATCATGCATCGCAGCAGGTCCTCTCCACAGGCTCTGGGAGAGACGCTTTCCTATGTGCATGCACACAGCAACTTTGGCTAATAGCGGCCAATAATCACTGTGACCTCTCCATCAGCTACAAACCCGGCCCCCAGCTAACCTTCGCAGACGCTCTAAGCAGGGCTCCCTCAGACAAAAAAGCAAGAAAAACAATGGGGGACCAGATCAAATCCTGTAACCTAACACAGATAATTATTACCCCTGACCTTGCTGTGATCAATTTTGAAATTTAATCACTCGTACCTGGAAGATAGTAATTTCTTTTTCTTTTGCTTCTATCTTCCAGGCTACTCCATGAATGAGCAGTTACACCTCAGAGCCACCTACACCAATGCCATGATAGTGGGCATGTGGAAGAACAAGCGTCTCCACATCCGTGTCTACCTCACATTGTGCAGACACCACAGGGTCACTCCTCTTAAGCCTTAACTCTACGACATGTTAGCCTTCCTGTTACACCTTTCCTCCTGCCTCAGGGCTCCAGGGTCGATAGACAATTACTTTAGTTCCGTTAAGACATGGCTTTCAGCCTATTCAGACTCTGCTTCCATCTTTGATTCCTATGAGCTCCAAGTTCTTAAGAGAGGCACTAAGAGGAATTCCACCCATACAGTCCACAGAGCCCTTCCCCTCTCCCCTCCTGATCTTTCAAGAATAGTAAGATTCCTCGCTTCCCTTGGCCGCGATGCTGCAGTCTTCATAATCGCACTCCTCATAGGCTTCCTCACGCTAGTCAGGCAAAGCAATCTCGCTGCCAAGTCTGAATATGAAATTGGTCCGCACACTCTGATGTTTCTTGATGTTGTTCCCTGCCCTTCCGCTCTCCTAGTCGCCTTCCACTCCACCCGTCCTCGCTCCAAGCATCTCCGTACTGATATGACCTTAGATGTTGTCAGGATGTAAAGCTCCAGCAAAACCAACTACATAATACATACATACATACATACATACATACATACATACATACATACATACATTAAAAAAAGGTTGTTTTATTTAACGACACCTCTAAAGCACATTGATTTATATCATCGGCTATTAGACGTAAAACATGTGGTCATTCTGACATATTTCTTTTGAGGAAACTTGCTGCCATCACATAGGCTACTCTTTCCGATAAGCAGCAAGGGCTCCTTTATATGCACTTTCCCACAGACAGGACAGCACATACCAGTCTTTGATGAACCAGTTGTAGGCCATTGGTTGGAATGGAAAATTGCCCAAACTGAAAATGTGTCCACTGAACAGGATCGATAGGATGACCCAGACTTTCACAGGTGGACACTCTACCGCCTGAGCTACGTCCCGCTCCCCACATACATACTTACATACATACATATCGCAAACAGTCAAATTCATCTACGTAGGCCTACCCGACACAAAATAAAACGTCAATACTTATGTAATAGCCATTGCTTTGACTATTTTAATTGGCAGCCCCACCCCCACCCAAGCGCTCCTTCGTGACATAATGCAACACTATATGGGATTATCTGTTGGCTTTGCCTTAAGGAGCTAAAATTAGCTGGTCTTAGTTTTATTTCTTGCTGGTTCATACCGAGTACGTCTGGTCGAAATCTACACACGATAAAACCTCTCTAAATCGATCGACCATGGGACCACCTTTAAATAGTCCATTTAGGGTGTTTTTTTTATCATCATTACAATGGTACTGTATGGGCGATTTTTTGGGACCCAAATGAAGCGGTCCATATAGGGGAGTGGTCGATGTGTGGAGGTCGTGGTCGTCGGTTAGAGAGGTTTTACTATATATATGAGTATTTGCGGCAGTGCCCAATAATCTTGCTATCAGAGTGAGCAGATTGTCAGCACGCCAATTGGTTACTCTCCCCAACTGAGCATGCAGGCCATCCACAATTCCACCTAGTGTTGGGTCACTAGTAAAAGATGATGCATTTATGGTGATTTATTGGTGTAGTGATGCGACTAGTCACATGGTAGTGCTAAATGACGTCCTCTGTCACTGGGTGGCCTCAGGGGGCGGGGGGGGGGGGGGGGGGGGGGGGGGGGGGGGAGGGGGGGGGGCGGGGAGGAGGGGGAAAGAGGAGGAGGGGAGGGGGAGAGGACTCCACAAAGCCGATGACAGGATGGCAGCATGAGAATCTATACATGGCTAGATAGGCACCACCAGAACTCTGACCTGTATATTGTTGTTTCTGTATAATTACAGTAAACACCTCTCTAACCGACCATCTCCACAGATTGACCACTTCCCTATATCGATCGCTTTATTTGGGCCCTACCAATACCATTGTAACCATATTCTAACTCCCTAAACCGACCACCTCCATAAATGGACCACTTAAATTGTGTCCCAAGATCGGTCGATTTAGATTAGAGAGGTTTTACTGTATAGTAAATAGACTCAGTATTTTTTTTTTTTTTTAAGTTTTTAAAAGTTTTTTATTCTGCCCATAACGCATAAGCTCCCGTGAGGGTGCTTGTTTTCAACGCTGGACAGCTGTCATACTGGATTGATCTGGTCCCGCACTCAGGAGTCTTTACCTGATCTTTCTCGGGCCAACCTTTGCGGTTTTGGGTGTTAGTAGTTTCTATATTACTTTTTTTTTAATTTTCAAGTTTTTTCCTAACCTGTATATGATAACGTAGCCTACTATGTACATCTACGCAGATGACATACAGGCCTGTGGGAGAGGATCCCATCCCATTGTGGTTTGTTACAGCATCCCTTCACCCATGCCCTGTCCTTAGAAAGTACACCAGTGTGCCAGAACACCCCTGGACCCTTCAGGACTGTGACTAGGTGGGATGGCTGTGTTGTATGGTTAGCCATTTTGTATTTCAGGGTGATTCGGATGCATGACCGTGGCCTGCCTGGTTCTGCTTTCGTTTGTGCCAGTACACATACCCAGACGGACTGTGCCCTATGGTGATAGTCATTTCGAATTCCTTAGTACTTAGTAGGGCTAGTTTCCATATTTGTAATATATATTGCATTTACAAAAGATTTACTTGTTGGTCCCTCTTATTTCTATATGCGCATAGGCCTATCTGTCAATAGTCTATTGTGGCGTCATTTAGGTGCTGGTCCTTAGGCCGATCTTAGGCACCCTACCCTGAGACACTCCATTGGATTGAAGTTCACAATATATTATAATGCCTATTGTTTCTCAGTGAAATATTAATATATAAAACATAGATATATACATATAATATATGGATAGTGATAAACCCTTTATCGCGTGTAATAATGCCTGTAGTGTCTGGGACCCCCCCCCCCTGTCCGGCTGGGGGGTGCGACCCCCCCCCCCCATCATGCACCTCGCCGCCTCCTGCCCGGGGCCTAGCCTCCACGTGCTCCGAGCAATTACAAAAAATATATAATGTATATATATATATAATAATATCTATATATATATAGTAAATCTATATATATATAGATTGTAGACGAATCTTACCTGGGTATAGTATGGATCACTATTGTTTTACCGAGGAAGGAGCACGTTAGTCGTGGAGCGATGGGAGAAGAAGCACTTCGGCCCCCCCCCCCCCCGGGGTCCAGCAATCTTTACCTACTAATTCAGGATAAAAATGATTCTAAAAAACAACCTAAGGTCAAGTGACCTCATGCTAAATTGAGTGATTGACTAGACGTGCAGGGCGTGGTGGGTGGGCCCTCGCCCACGTCTAACCGAGGCTTCTACCTCGGTAAAACAATAGTTATCCATCATCTATACCCAGGTAAGATTCGTCTAACTAATCTATTTTACCTCGGTATGCCGCCTCTGGCTAGCCGCAGGCTAGGGAGACCTTTACGTAATAGCATTTTTATCCTGATATTCCTGTTTGTTATTATTATGTTGTGATCAAGTCTTATTTATGTAAATGGAAAAACGATTTGTATGACCAATAAAGAGAAAAAAGTTTTTGGTTTTTCTTACCTCTTTCTTTTTAGTTGGCGAGTAGCCTCTGTGCTATCGGCTGAGGCTTCTCTAGTCGCTTGTGATAATGTCTAGCAAACGATCTAGCGGTCTTCCATCTGGCGTGAGCTAGGATCCGTTTAACGGAGATGCCTAGTAATCTTGCCTTGGAAACCATTGCACCCCGTGTAGAGTGCGATGAATATCTGTCTGTATTGACTCCAGATAGTTTTAACACATTCATGGTCCATCTGGCGAGGGTATCCCTGGAAAATGGCCTTGTGTGGCTTAATAAAGCTCACCAAAAGCTGTCTTGAGTTTCTTATTAACCTTGTCTTGGATATATAATTCCGTATCGCGGAGACTACACATAATTTACGATCCTGTGTGAAACTCGTGACACCGATTGTGGAAAGGGGGTCACCTAAACGATTTGATTTTAATAAAGTCGTTAAATCAAATGTTGCTTCCTTGTTATCACTTTCCAGACCATTGAGTGACAGGGCGACTATAGTTTGGCCCCTGTGTCCTGTGACGAGGAGAAGCAACACTGCTACTTTGAAACCTAATAGCTTAACGTCCAGAAATTTATTTTCTGGCCATTTCTTGAAGAGGTTGAACACAAGAGAAACATCCCAAAACCTATTATATTTTGGTTTAGGTGGATTCCTCTGATAAATTGATCGTACGATCCAACAAATAACATGGTGTTTACCCATTGTTTGTCCATTAACCCGAGGTAGGATTATTGACAGAGCACATCTGGCAGCATTGATCGCGCCATATCCTAGACCTTCGTCCTCTAAGAAACGTAGGAAGCGTCCTACCTGGGATACTGTGGGATTCATTGGCTTCACCTTCTTAAGCAAGCAATAAATACCCCATTTCTTTAAATAGGTAGTATACATTTTAACCGTTCCTTTCCTCCACGCATCATCAACCAACCGCTGTTGTGTAATTTTGTCCAAACCGAATTGTTCCAAGTACTTATTTAGAAAAGGAATGCCACCAACGGAGTTGTCGACACGTTTCCGTGGCGTTCTAGTGGTCCCTGATGCTTCAGGTTTCCTCGGACTCTTGGGAAGCGTAGGCTGCTTTTGGCTGTGGCTAGTAATCTCGGTAGCCACGGTTGAGTGTGCCATTCGGGGACGATGAGGATGGCGTGTGTTCCCTCCATTTGTATCTTTCTGGCGACTTTGCTAATGATAGTAAAGGGGGGAAAAATGTAAAAGAAATGATGTTGCCACTTTAGTGAGAAGGCATCGATGTGCCAAGCATTTGGTTCGGGGTGCCACGAAACATATTTCTCGAGTTTAAAGTTATTACGCGAAGCAAATAAATCGATATGAGGCGAGCCCCAAGTGTGACAGATGTGTTTGAATATGGATGGATTTAGTGACCACTCTAAGTGATCATGGAACTGGCGACTCATTCTGTCAGCAAGACAATTCTGCGTGCCTGGAATGTGTGTCACAGTTAACCAAACGTCAAAGGTTTGAGCCCAGTTCAAAATGAGTAGTGCGATTTCATTACACTTGATTGATTTTGTACCTCCCATATTCCTGACATAAGCCATTGCTGTGGTGTTATCCGTGAGGATACGTACATTATTTTTGGGGACTTTAACAAGGCTGGTTAAACCTAAATAAATGGCCCTTAATTCTAAAACGTTAATATGATCGGGTAGTTCCGATTCTAGCCATCTGCCGCCCGTTGCTACATCATTTCGATGTGCCCCCCACCCTGGGAGAGAAGCGTCCGTGGTAACAGTAGTATCGGGCTCCCCCATTCTAATGGGGTTGGGAGATTGATCAAAGTGCTTTAGCCACCAATGAATGTCGGCAAGGCCGTTTGCAGAAATAAACATGGTCTTTTCAAAGTTTCCCTTTGCTCGGGCGAGAGCTAGATTCTTATCAATTTCAAGTGATTTAATGTGTGCCGCTCCGTATAGAATAGCCAGGCTATATGAAACCATGATACCGATAAGGACTGCGACCTGTCTAATCTTTGGCCTAGAAATGTCTAACAGCTGAATCGCTGTGTGGTAAAGCTTATCTTTCTTTTGGCGTGTAAGCGAAACGGTCATAGCCGTGGTGTTTAAAATGAAACCTAGACACTTAAGCTCCTTTGTAGGAGAAAAGACGGATTTCTTGTCATGTATGAAGAAACATAAATTTGCAAAAATTTTACACAAATCTTGAACGGCGAGATCACATTGTGTGAAAGATTGGCCCATAATGAAAGAATCATCAATGTATGGAAACATACAATGACCCAGTTTTGCCATGTGTGAAAAAATTGGTTTCAACATCTTAGTAAAAAGGCGTGGTGCACAGGCCAAACCATTTGGTAGGCAGGTAAATTCAAAAAGCTGGCCATTCCAGAGGAACCTTAAAAACTTTCGATCTATGTGGTGAATAGGAACCGTATAGTACGCATCTCTCAAATCCACACTCGCTAGCCAACAATCTGGGGTAATTAAATCACGAGCTGTTTCTAAGGAAAACATTTTGAAATGTTTGTATTCAATGATTTTATTTAATTGGGTTAAATCTAAAATCAATCGAATGGTGCCATCTGGTTTAGGAGTGGAGAAGATATTTGAAATAAATTCACCTTCAGTATGTTCAACTCTGTTGACAATGCCTTTAGCTTCAAAAAGTAAAACTTGTTGATCGAGCTGAAACTTTTCTAGCGAATTAAATTGATACGGAAAAGGAGCTCTTTTCTGGACAGGCAATTGTGTGAAAGGAATGTGAATGCCTTTAACAATACTAATAACCTCTGGGTTAGTGGTTAACTGTTGCCATTGATGTAAATAATTAACAATATTGCCTGCTTGAGACAAGCTTACTTCAGTTTGTGTTTCCTCCGTGACCATTTCAGGGTCAGGAGGTTGGAAAGTTTGTGTGGCGTTCTCTACTTGTTCCCTGGTTTGGGGAACTGTGGTTTGGGAACGAAGTCTCTCTTGTAGCCGCGGTTGTCGTTCCAGTTTGAGGGTTGTCTGTCGCCTCGACCTCTTCCCCGCTGGCTGAACGGGAAGGACGGTCCGCCCCTGAACGGCCTTCCTCCTCTGCGGAAGCGAAAATCCGTCCTAGCCCATCTGAACCCGGCTGGGTTTTGGAATTTACGGCCCTTTGCTTCGGTGTTCTTAGCACTCTTGTAGTCTACCTCAACCTGCTTGTAAAGGTAAGCCAGCTGACCCCCAAACATCTTGGATTTATCCAGAGGTTTGCTTTTGATGGGGGTAGGTCCTGAATACACAGTGTATTCTTTGCCGTCATGATCTGTCACTTTCTTTGAGCGTGCGACTTCTTTGCCCGCATCGGTGGTGACCGATTTGAAAACATTTTCAAATCTGCGATGAGTCATGTAGTTACTCACCGCTGCGAGTAGGGCAATGCCCCGGTCCATAACCCGAGCCAAAGACGAGAACTTGTTCTCGGTTTGCATTCTGTTAGCGACAGGGATAATGGACATCAAGGCCCCCAAAACTGCCTTATGGATAACGCAGAGGGCAGTTTCGTACCGGCGACGCTCGTCCGACAAATGGATGCCCGCATCCATCTCCTTAGACACTTAGCGGGATACCTTGACTCCAGATACTCTGTTCCAGTCAATTTGTTGATGACTTCCACTGGCATTAAAGGTGGGGAATGGCCCATTCACCGTTTTGCGCATCATAGTAGTTGTAGCACCTTGTTAGCTTTCTTTTGACAATTTCTGCCTACTTTAGCCCCTATTTTGGCGTAACCGCCTGCGCGTTCCGTATCAGAATCAGACTCCGTGGAAGAAGAGTCGTCTGACGAGTCCGAGGAAGAGTCTTTCTTTTTCTTTTTCTTTTTCTTGGACTTTTTGGAGCGCTTAGTGTTAGTCTTCTTGGTGAACTCGTCGCCCGAGCTGCTAACCGGGCGACGTTTCTTGCCGCGCGCTTTCGGTTTCGGAACCTCAGGTGCCGAAACCGTGTCTTCCTCGTCTTCCGAGAAGTCTTCCCAATCCTCATCAGGGATTTGGGAAGGGTCTGCAAAGGTATGAGCCTGGAATTGGCGCATTTTCTCCTCCACCATAGCCGCCATCTTAGCCTCCCAGCCTACAGGTTGAGGGGGCTGATCACTGTCCTGATCAGAGGCATGTGGCCCGGGCTGTGGGGACGGCGGAGCCGTAGCCGGTGGTGACGAATCGTAATCCGTAGGAGGGACGCCGACCGCTGCAGCGGGCGGCTTATTCCGGCGAGTGGCCATCGGTTCCTGTAACGAAATAAAGCGTTACTAAACCGGAATCATCTCAACTACACAAGTGTAAGCCAGTAAACTGGGTTGAGGAACAAGGTACAGAGAACGTGTATTCCAACGTGTCAGTACAGGCGTGAAGCTAAATTTTGCCGTAGGTGTGTGGTAATGAAACCAATCAAACGGGGGGTATCGATCGTGAGATCGCCCACTCTCTCTGTTCCGTACACTTCTCCCACCCGTGGCTACAGCGCCAACAAGTTGGAGAAAATATTACGAAACTCGGAGGTTCGCCTTAAACCGGTCTGGGGTGTTTATAAAAAACACCCAGAAGCATCCCCAACATCATCCTCTATTAGGATCCGGGAGACTTTTCTTAGGAAATGAGCAACTCGGGTTGCCATTTCTCCCTGTCTGAAAAACAGGTGTCGATAGAACTGCAGTATCGGTTTCGTTAGTGCCAGCGGCACCCAAAGTTCTATCCGTAAGTTAAAAAACACGTACAAAGTCCACATTGGACATGAGAAAGTTCTAAACTTTCATACGGTGATGCTATAAAGCATCATAAACAAAGTAGGCTAATAAAAGGTACTTACTTTTGAACAAAAGCAGTAGTAGTAGATAAATCCTGTTGGAGCAACTCACAAAACGTCCTCCCGTTGTGAGTCACTTATGCTAATTGCTGGACCCGGATGTGCTTCCTTCTCCCTAGCCTACGGCTAGCCAGAGGCGGCATACCGAGGTAAAATATATATATATATATATATATATGTGTGTACATGGGGGGGTATCGTGTAAACTACATAGAATGTAGTAGCATATTATTCATATATAATCGCAATCGATTGAAGTATTAAATAATTAAAAAAACACTACATGAAGTCGTATTATATAAACATGAATAAAAAATGCCCTAACACATTAATTTAATTAATAAGCTTCATTGACCGTGCTAGGGAATTATTATTATTATTATTATATATCTTTTAACAGTGTGCCCTGGCTCATTGATGCCATAGGATAAAATGTGAGTATATATATAATATAAACACATACAATGATACATATATATCTTAGAACACTAACTGGGTTCATTAATCTCATTTAATGAAAAGTTAAAAAATATAGAAGTAGTATTACTATATATACATAGACCTAAGGCTTAGTTAGGTGCTGGTCTATGAGACTATGTCCTTAGGCTTAGGCGGATCTTAGTCTCAAGGTAGAAATACACTTATAGATTTAGTAGAAATACAGTTCCAATATTAATAGACTTGAAAATGCATCCTCATCGCTACCCTTGCACCTGGAGATAATGCATGATCCATACATTAAAAAAAAAGAAAGTAATTGCTCAATTTCATTATTTGTTCACCGCTCGCGCCTAGGAGCTAGCTTGCAAACACCTGTCTGAATTAAACACCACATAAACAGACATACACGCACAGAATGATACACACACCAGACCCTCCCCCCACTCCCTTCCCACCATTTATCGGGTGCTTACCTCTCGATCCGAACGCTCTCATCCCCCTTCTGGTCATCTATAATATCCACGGTATGCCCGACGTGCGTTACCACCCCGTCCGTCTCCTCTGCGGCCTCTATCAGTCCGTCCGCCATCCTTATCGGGCAGGGCAGGGCTGGTGCCACAACACTAGGACACGGCGGGCACCAGTCAATCGGGCCAATGCGGGTTTACGCCTGTGGGCATAGAGGCGGAGTTCTGTGTTGTGTCCGGAGAGTGTGGTCAGCGGTGCAAGTTGTGGCGTGGCCGCGTCGCGTCCTGCCGTCCCCGGGCCGATTTGTGGCGGAGGAGGCGGCGGCGTACGGCCGTGTTGTCTGTCGTCAAACCCCGGGGCCCCCCGTGCACGGCGCGGCCGTCCTTTCTCCGCTGGTGGCGGTGATGCCCTGTATCTCTAACGGTGCTGCTAGTGCTGTCGTCGCCTCTGGCCCTAGCCCTGGCCCTGCCCCTCCCTCTCCTCCGACGCGCGTTGTTGAGGTGATGCGCTCATGCTTTAGTTATCACAGCCTGCCGCAGATAGCGTAGCGTACGCAGTCTTCATCAACAAACACGCATGCGCACACGCGCATTCACCGACGCGCATTCGCGGGGTGCAATGTGCAGGGTGCGGGGTGCAGGGCGCTCAACCTACGGGATGGCTGGCTTCTTCATTCACTGCGCGCCCGCCACTCTCACAGCACACTGACGCGCGTACACATGCAGCACGCACGGCCCCTCTCTCCCTTTCCCCGCCCTGCCTCTACTACGGGTCTCGCCCTCTCCCCCAGGTGATCCAGGCCCCGCTGGGTGATGTTGGAGGGTGTGAGGGTTGTGTGGAGTGTG
This sequence comes from Branchipolynoe longqiensis, assembly GCA_030323885.1. Classification (NCBI taxonomy): domain Eukaryota; kingdom Metazoa; phylum Annelida; class Polychaeta; order Phyllodocida; family Polynoidae; genus Branchipolynoe; species Branchipolynoe longqiensis. Next base: position 30,835,298 of record CM059191.1, read on the forward strand.
GGCCGGCCGCAGCAACAGGCAGCAGACATACAGACAGTCCCCCCGGCCAGCCGTGGGCAGCGCAGTGCAGCGCCGTGCAGCGCTGTGCAGCTTACACGCACGGAGACAATGCGGCAGGTAGTGCGACGACGGCCCGTCTCCGCCCCGTCGCCCGCGATGTCGCCACTGTCTGCTTCAGCACGCGACAAACCTGGGGCCGTCGTCGGCTTAGTGGCTTCGGGGTGCCGGGAGCGGGCCGTGCCGGGTGACTGCTCCATGGGTCGTAGGAGTGGCGGCAGCGGCGTGGGAGGGCGACGGTCGAGTCGTGGGTGTGTTGACGGGTTAATGGGGCTCAGGGGTTGGGGTGGGTGTGGGAGGTGTGGCTGGGAGGTTGGTTGGTTGGTTGGAGTTTTACATCCTGGCAACACCTAAGGTCATATCAGGACAGGTACTGCCTTGTGACAGTGCGCACGCATGGGGACTTTATAGTGCTTCCCCACTGGGAGACCAGGCTGCAGGCACCATGACCCAATATCCCACTCAGTCACATTATAATGGTAATTAGGCCACGAGGCCAACCGCTATAGGATAGTGTATCAATCGAGCTCTCGTCACTTTTGGATTAGCTATCGAGAGAGCAACACGTCTTAGGGCGCTCCGCCGCTTAGGACGCCCTAACGGTAAGTAATGAGCCGTGGGAAGACAGCCGGCCGTTAGCGGCAACTTCACACGGAGACCTGGGGTACCGCGGGACGGCACCGCCTGCCCGGAGGCACCCCAGCCACCTCTACGCGGTCGCGTGGTAGAGTTGCCTTGGCACTCACCAGAGGTTGGTTCTGAGAACGTAAGCTTACTAGGATTCAGATCCTCACTTCCCACCCCGGTCGGGGTTTAACAGGGAGAGTTCTGCTTAAGGGCGGTGTGGCGGCTGCCAGGTCCCACCCATCCCCGCGGGCAAGAAGCCCTTCCCCCCCCCCCCCCCCCACTCCCACCTCCACCAACCGCCGGGTAGGCGCGGAAGGGGGGGGGGGGGGGGGGGGGGGGGGGGGGGGGGGGGAGGAACGCACTAACCGACCTAAGGTCACGACTGGAGGTCACAACCGAGAGGCGAAGACCCAGGACACCTGGTGTCCAGAGGTCAGAGCACCATAATCGGGCTCAAAACCTTAATTAAATTAAGGTTAATAGCGTGAGCGACTCGGTAGAGCCTCACTAGAACCGGGGTGTTAGGGAGGTTTACGTCATTCGGCTAAACTACCTCACCATGGCACATCGTATGTCTCGCACACCCTCGCCGACAGAGAATGACTACGACATGCGAGAAGAAGGAAACAGGGCAGCAAGTATGCTGACCACGTACATTGAGGTGGCGGAAAGACAGCGCACTACCTCGCCGAATGTAGCACTGTTTGTACCTCTGCCACATGAATCGGACAGGGACTCGGTGTCCGAGGTGGACCCTCTGGAGGTAGGGAACGCCACTCCTACCATGGACGAGAGGACGGATACGGCATCGGAAACAGACAGCACGGGGAAAGGTGAACCGGCCGAGGGCACGGTGGTGAGAACGGACGGAGGAGGTATGAGGCTGGTGCTAGCCTCAACAGCACCGACATACACTCCACCCCCGATGGGGGACCTGCACACCGGCCTACGGATGGTGGTAGCGGACCTAACCCAGACCTACAGCCCCCACCAGATCCAGCTAGTGCAGATCAATGGCGAGGTGCGAGCTACGTACCAACGCCGGTGGCGGAGCTGGAGAGGCTGGAGGTCAGGAGAGCCGAACTACAAGCCGAAATAAGGGAAAGAAATGCCGGCTACTCCATCAATTGGACGGAAGGTGGTTCCGTCACGGGAAGGGGTGACAGAGGCGGAACACCCACCCAGACACGGAGACAACAGAGTCCGAGGGCCTCGGCTTTTGCCCCACTAAGGTCAACTGGGGATAGGGGGGGGAGCGAGCCCCCGGCCTACCCGGGACACACGCCCGAGCCGGAGAGCAGGAGAGTGCCACTACTGGCCCCAACGCCACGGGCACCACCCGAGACGACCACACCCAAGCTTACCGGGACACGTGAGGTGAGGGAGAGGCAACCGATACCGACAGTAGCGGAGACGCACACGGGAGGTTCATACCTAGAACAATTCCTGCCAACGGAGAAAGCGCCGTCGGACGCAGAAGGGGAGAACCTAGCGGAAAGCACGGCGAAACTAATAAACACGCTATGGGAAAATCCGCTAAGCAGAACGGAAATTTCGGAGCTATACGGTACGCTCCCCAGACCAGCCAATGTAACCAGTCTACACAAAACAAGACTAAATCCGGAGCTGGAACCAACCCTACCAGCAAGGGTGAGAGACAATGATACGGCACTGGCAGCGGCACAGTGGGGGGTACAGTTCGCAGCAAGACCGGTGGCGACGGCACTGGATAACATAGAACGTGGAAAACCACTGGAAGTGAAGGAGATGGTGACGGCACTAGTAACAACACTGAAAGTACTGGCGCGCACTAATAACGCACTACTGGGCCTGAGGAGGGACAATCTCAGACCGACCCTACTACCGCAAATAAGACCACTAGCAAAGAAGGATGGGGGTCAGGGCTTCCAATACCTACTAGGGGATGACCTTACGACACAAGTAACGAAGCTCGAGACCAACCAGAAAACGGCTAGTACACTGATACGAGGGTTTGGGATCAAACCAACCATGAGGAAGCCGGGAAACTTCAGAGGCGGCCAGGGGAGGGGCCGCCACCCACAACACCAGCAACAATACGTCCCACGGCCAAGAGGGGAGGAGACGAGACAGCACCACGCCCCCAGGCAAAGTTCAGGCGCGCAGCCACGCCCCCACCGAGGGGGGCGGGGCAGAGGCAACAACAACAACAACAATGCCAACACCTATCGCGGCCGACAGTACAGGCAGTAGATGTAAGTAACAATCGTACTGAGTTCAAAGCAGGGGGTGTATCGCAAAATGCGGGTGAATGGGGAAGTATCACGAGTAATAAGTGGATACTCCAAATGGTGAAGGGTGTAACCATTGAACTAGACAGCCTGCCAACACAATATGTAATACCGAGGTCAGACACCAAGGACAAAGGGGACATCTTAAACATAAAAATAAACGAAATGTTAAGACAAGGGGTGGTCGAGAGAGCGTCAGAGACAAGCAGAACATTCGTGTCACACCTTTTTCTGATACCCAAAAAAGGGGGAGAATTTAGACCCATCTTAAACCTCTCAAAATTGAATGAAAAAGTAACTTACAGGCACTTCAAGATGGAACAACTGAGAACAGTGATGCAATTGATACACAAAGGGGCGTGGCTAGCGAGCATCGACATATCACAAGCATATCACAGCCTGATGATACGAGAGGCAGACAGGGACCTCTTACAATTTGTGTATAACAATGAGAGGTATAGATTTAGAGTGTTACCCAATGGTCTGAGTTCAGGACCAAGAATCTTTACAAAGATAATGAAGACAGTGATGAGCCACCTCAGAGTAGAGTACAACATAATGTTATGTTTCTACATAGATGACACAATAATAATGGGGAACAGCAAGGAGGAGGTGGTTAGAGCAGTGGACACCACGCTGAGACTACTGAGGAGACTGGGCTTCACCATTAATGAAGGAAAATCAGTGATCACACCAACACGCAAATTGACATTCCTAGGTTTTATAATAAACACAAATAACCTACGAGTCTCACTGCCTAAAGATAAGTACGAGGAACTCAAGTCACTCATTAAAGAGGTGCTGACAGCTAGAACAATAAAGACAAGATTGCTAGCGGGATTGGTAGGCAAAATAGTGGCGACAGATCCAGGAAACAGATGGGCACACATTAGATCAAAAACAATAGTAAGGGCCCTAAACTGGAACCTAAGAGAAGCAGGTGGAAGCTATGAGGGAAAATGCACAATAACAAGGAGGGTGCGAGGAGACTTTAGATTACTGGACGGAAAACGTCTCAGAGACGTACAGAGACTACACACAGAAGGCGGTAGACGTGTACTTCTACACAGATGCCTCAATGCAAGGGTGGGGATACTACGACCAAACCAACCACTTACATTATGGGGAACAGTGGGACGAGGTAGTAAGCGAGTCCACACACATAAACGTCTTAGAGTTAAGGGCCGTCAGAAGGATGTTACAACACCAAGGTGAGAAGCTGACAGGGAAGTACATAAGGGTGTACACAGACAACACAACCACACTTGCATGTATTGAGAAAGGGGGCTCAGCCAGATCAAAACAATGCCACCAAGAAACAGAGGCTATCTGGGAGCTAGTAGAGGGACGAGACATTACAATGTCAATGAGATTCTGCCCGGGAATCAATAACACGGAGGCAGACAAGGCATCGAGAGCTTTCACGGACGCAGGGGAATGGGAGCTAAGTGATGAGGTATTAAAGTATGTGTTTTGCAAACTAGGGACACCCGAGATAGACATGTTCGCCACGAGGTGGAACCGCAAAATGGTTAAATATATCTCACGGGAGTTTGAATTGACTGCACATGGCACCGATGCACTATCTATGAATTGGTCATATATTCATGGTTATTTCTTTCCACCATTCAGCCTGCTGTCGAGGGTCCTCATCAAGATCAGAGAAGACAGGCCGAGAGGGATACTCATCATCCCGAACTGGCCGACGCAACCCTGGTACCCGTTACTCAAACAAGAACCGGGATTCACAGCCGGGATCGAGATCCCGGTGCAGGAAGGTACCCTGACCCAGGGAGGCCACAGAACCAAGGTATTCCCATTAGAAGGGAAAATGAGATTGCTAGCAATCGCACTCTAGGTGAGATGTTTCAAGGAATGGGCATGTCGGAGGACACGGCGAGCACATTAACAGCTTCCTGGGCGAATGCCACGCAGAAACAATATACACTAGTACTGAACCGTTGGAACCGCCACTGCAATGACCAAGGTATTAGCCCTACTGAACCTACACTGAAGGAGGGGATCGAATACTTGCAAAAACTATTCGCAGGTGGGGCGGCACACACCACGATCAACACAGTTAAATCGTTGCTATCTACCTTCGTAACGGTGGGGGGGAAGCCCTTTGGGGAGCACCAGTTAGTGACTAGGCTCCTGAAAGGGATCGGGAATCTCAAACCCGCAACACCACGGTATGACAGGATGTGGGATCCAAAGACATTGCTGGATCTCCTCCAGAGCTGGGGACCTACAAGAGAACTGGTAACAGACAGACTGAATAGGAGGACAGTATGTCTATTCCTATTAGCTACGGGACAAAGGCTGCAAGCCCTAGTTCTAATGCGGAGGGGGGACTTCATCTGGGAGGATGGGGTCTGTACAATAAGGTACACGACAAAGATGAAGTCGAACAATCCGGCTAAAAACCCACTGATTCTGAGGTTCCGCGAATATGGAGTGAAAGAACTCTGTGTGTATGAACACCTGAAATGGTACCTAGACCGGGCGGAGCTAAAAGGGGCACACCCGGCAGTCTTTGCAACCACCCGCAGCCCACATGTCCAGGCATCACAGGAAACCCTGACCAGATACGTGAGAGGCACACTGCAGGAGGCAGGGGTGGATATGACCACCTTCACACCTTACTCATGCAGGCATGCGAGCACGAGTGCAGCGACGAGGAGGCAGGTACCGCTGGCCACCATATTACAGGGCGCAGGTTGGACAGGTGATGGCACCTTCCAGAGATTCTATAACAGACCAGCCGCCAAAAATATGGAGGTGACAAACCTGATACCCGCCTTATGGGAGCAGGGACACTAAAATGTAATGACATTATACTATCCAAGAAACCCGTTGAGGTACGCATGTAATAGACAGCTTGAGAGCTACGGTAAAAATAAAACGAAATAAAAAGCAATAGGCAACACTGTTGACTTGTCCATTTATTTACCAGGAAAAGAAGGACCAATCCAGGCGCACAGCAGCAATACAAAGTAGCGGTTGGCCTCGTGGCCTAATTACCATTATAATGTTAAATTCTGCTATTAACATGCAGCAGAATAAGTATTATTATGGTAAAATAAGGCCACGAGGGGCCAACGGCCCACCCTAGAGGTATATACATAGATATAAACCCACCCTAGAAACACCTGCACGCCGGGATTGGTAACTACAAATAATGACGAGAGCTCGATTGATACACTATCCTATAGCCGTTGGCCCCTCGTGGCCTTATTTTACCATAATAATACTTATTCTGCTGCATGTTAATAGCAGAATTTAACATTATCTTGACACTGAGCTAACCAGTCCTTCCCCTATCCTAATAATGCCAGGTTGTTGTTTTTTGTTTGTTTTTTATCGAGGCTGTATTTATACTGTCCAGGTTAGGAAGCAACAAGTATCAATTTGATAAGTCAATGGTTTGACTCGACCGAGAACCGAACTCCTAAACTCCAGATCTCCCGCACAGGAGGCCCAAGCTCTACCGATTCGGTCACCGTATCCGGTGTGTGGACGGGGAAATGGTGGGAGGGTGTGGGAGGAGGATCGGGGGTGGCTGGGAAGTAGTGTTCAATATGTTGGTACACTTTGCCGTTATAAAGTAGGTCACGCGTACCCTGACCTGCCCCCTCCCCCTTTTCCTTTGGGGCACCGCTCGCTTCCCTCCTTCACCCTGTGGTGTTCTCTGTGGCGGAGTGGTTAGAGTGTCTGACTTTTTTCTAGGTCGGACTCCTAATCTGAGGGTCGGTGGTTCGATTCCCCGTGCCCCCAGCTCTGCCAATTTGGATTTCCACCACTGTGTAGAACTTACAGCGACATCAAAGGCCAGTTGCTCTCATACCATAGCCGTGTTCACACGGGGAATGTAAATCGATTCGTAGAAAGCGACTTGCCTAGTTCGACGCACATTTCCCGTGTGAACGGACGTCTGAGGCGGTTTAGGCTGATTCGATTCACGTGATCTCGATAATGTAAACCACCTAAGCGAGGTAGTCTACGTGAATCGATTCCTGTGATGTGGATAATTTTGCCCGTGTGGACGCATCTGAGGCGGATTAGCACCTCACACGCATGCGCAGTCGACCTTAGTTTGTTGACTTTCCGGTCGATCAAAAGCGCATATTATATAATTTAATTAATGAAACCGCTATCTACGCACAGGTATTTTTTTCATAATTTATTTTTAGGGTTTCACTGCTCAGCAGAAGTTTTGATCGTTCCAAACCAATAAGATTCATTAAATACATATCTAGGTCGAACCCACACTCTCTCGGCCGACGTCGACGAACCCAAACTGGCGCTGGTTAGTCTGGACTTGCTCATGCGCAGATATCCACTTCCGCCTCACGCAGTGCCCGTGTGAACGGGCGCTAATTCGACTCCTTTAGTTCGCCTTGTCTAGGTCGCTTCACATTTTGCCCGTGTGAACAGGGCTATAGTCTATGTGGTCTGGGAGGTTAAAAATCCCTTGGGTCGGTAAAAGTGTAGGCTCGGGCTTTCTATCGACAAACTGTCTAATGGTGAAAACAAGCCTATTCAGGCTTATCCATGATAGGCAGTATAAATCTTCAACAAACAAAACAAAAAAAACCCTCACACACTGCAGTGATCCCATCACAGCTGGTGGCGCCCCCGGCGGCGAAAAACGGGGGGAAAAAAGAGGAATGACCCGACCTCCTTTTTACGCTCGTTTCCTCCGTCCGGAAGTGCCAAAATGACGTGTAGCGTCTGTGTGCGGCACACATGGACGCTACGTGCTATTCAATTTACTCCATCACTCACGGGCGTATAAAGTATAAAGCAGGGCCTGTAGGGGGCTACATTCACCCCTCCAGGGGCTAGGGAGGCCGTATTTACCCTCTACACGTCGGGCAGCCAATACGCCCGTTACCCTGCTGCGAAAACAGCTGGTCTATCATTTGATGTCGGGTCATGAGATGACTAATGCAATATTAAATTACTAGAATCGCAGAAATAAAAGTGTTATTAGGTGGTTAAACGCGGCTATGACAAAATGCGTTTAAATTACCCTCTTTGGGTAAAACTGACTGATGAACTGTTAGTAGACTAATGTGGGTGCCCGCGGCGCACAGTGAACAAAGTGTGCAAATAACACACACAAAAACACCCCCTCCCCGAACAAAAAATGTAATTTAAAAAAATTATATTTCATCTCATGGCACTAAACGATTGTTTTTAAAAGTTAGTGTATTGAAAGAACCAAATATGTAAAGAAAGGTAAGCATTTTACACTATTGTATTCATAGGATAAAGCTTTCGCTGTGGCATATTAAACAATAGCCGATCCATAAGAGTAAGACTAAATTAAGAGTACCACTGGAACCAATTTGTTCAATACAATACAATAATTGTACATGGAGACTGGGCAGCCCAATAACATTCACAAAATGACACTGTGGCACCACCTTCCAGCTCCAGCCTGAACTAACTACGACTCCCAGCGGCCACTGCTGGTATGGCGGTGCCACCTGCAGGAACCTCTCTCCTTACCCATACACATGCTAGGTGGCGAAAACCATATAGAATTTCCCACCATTTCGGTCACATGACCTAACGGCCGTTTGAATTCCCAGCACAACCGCCACAATCTTTGCACCATCCAGCTTTCTTCTCTCTACAAGCATTTCCATCAGGATAATGCCTGCCACCAAGAAATCCACAAAAAAGTCTGCAGGAGGGAAGCAGAACAAAACCCCAAAGCAGAGAGGGAGGCCTAAGGTTACTAAGGAAACCAAAACAACTGATGACGAGATGCAAACACTCTTGACACGGGCGAAAACACCGACGCACAACCGCGCACCGGCACCGGCACCCACGCCTGCACTGGTGGCATCAACAAGCAGTGACGACACACTCAAGGCGATGCAGTTGCAGATGCTGAACTTCCAAGCAACCATGATCAGCCGAATGGAAGCACTGGAAACTACCAAACGGAGGAAACCTGTGACAGTGGAGGAGGAGACGACGGAGTGTGATAGTGACAGAGACAGTGACAGTGATACAGGTGGAGCCTTGCTTGGCCCCTTCAAGGAGCCACCCTTCGAGCCGTGGTCACAAACCAGCCTGATGATGACGCGTCCTAAGAAGAACACCACTGACAGGTGTGTCATCGTCGACCTCAGCTGACCACATACTGCCAGTGTCAACTCTGGCATACGCTGCGGCTTCTACCAAGGATGAGTTAGCTCATGCTGCCTCCCCAACATGATGAACGCCGCCGACCAGGTTGCAAGGCTCGGCAGTGGATGTTTCCTGTGGTGCGCCGACCTCGCACGCACCTACTGGCAACTCAGGACCTGCCCACTATCCACTCCACTACTCTGCATCACCCTCGGCAGAAGATTCTACACCGACCTCGCCCTACACCTAATCCATGCCATGTGCAAGGACCACAAACGCCATGGTCTACTTGGTCCGCAAGAAAGGACACTTTGTGCATTGCTACCTGGATGACTTTATGGGTGTGGCAGCCGACAGGCGGAGTGTCCAGGTGGCATATGGCGACCTCATCGAACTAGCCAGCCAGCTTGGATAGGCACTGTCCCCCACGAAGTGGCACCCACCCGACAAGCAAATCGAGTGGCTTGGATTCAAAATATCTGCCGAGAACATGACCGTTACCATACTACACGAAAAGCTCAGAGACATCCTCGACGAGTGCCTAGTGTGGATGGACAAGAAGACCACAACACAGAAGGAACTCCAGAGACTGGTCGGCAGGCTCCTGCACGTAGCTAAATGTGTTGGGCCTGCCAGGCGCTTCATGTCCAGGATATTCGAACCATACACTGGGAAGCATGATATATCTACAGAACTGAGGAGCGACATCCGTTGGTTCCTGCAATTCGCTGCAGAATCAAACGGTATAGTCCTCCTAAAAACAGACGACAAGCCAGCCTGGATCATAGAGTGTGATTCGTCGATGAAGGCTTGGGGAGCCTTCTCCAAATCGCATTTCTACTCCGAATCTTACCCAGCTGACATAACAGCTCGCCACACGAACATTGCCCACCTTGAGGCACTCAACCTCATAATAGCACTCAAGTTCCTGACACCTGACCGCCCGCAGGACTATACTATAATAGTCAACACAGACAATTTGACCAGCCAGCAGTTACTGGCATAAGGTGTGGGCTGCGACCGAGTCCTCATGGCATGTGCACGCGAGCTATGGCTGTACTCAGCCACCCACAACTGTCTGGTGGAAGTGATCCACAAACCAGGCAATGAGCTGGTGCTAGCAGACACACTGAGCAGGCGAACACTTGAACCATCAGCAGACCACAAAGCCACACAAATGACCCGTGACCTCAACTTAACCGAGATTAAAGTGAAATTAGATGACATCTTCATGTTAGACTTGTAGTAACCTGGGTACATCCTATTTAACTGGCCATTGGCACGTGGAAGAACAAAGCCGCCCAAACAAAGAAGTGCCTACGCTTCACAGCTTCCCACGCTGTCAACCCCCTGGCTCCATCTCAGTACGACCTCCTGGCATACACCCTACATCTCAAAGACACCCTCTCAACACCTGGAACGGTAATGAATTATCTCAGCGGGGCTCGAACCTGGGTCCTCATCCTCGGCGGAGACCCCACCGGTTTGGACACCTACCCGCTAGCATTGATGAAAAAGGGAGTACAACACCTCTCCCAACACACCCTGAGACAAGTCCCGCCACTCACCCCAGATGACATCGCAAAGATAACCAACTACCTCGCAGCAGCTGGCCCTAATGCTGCAGTACTCAGTGCTGCCATACTGATGGGTTACTCAATGCTCCTAAGACAAGGAAACCTCCTTCAGAGCAACTCATCGAACGACCCAGGGCACGCACTACATGCAGCTGACATTAACATCACCGACACCGGCATAACTGTCCTGGTCAACTCCACTAAGACATGCTGGCGATGCGACCAGAGGTATATCATCACAATACCATCAGCAACCGGTACCACACCATGCACTGTCACCGCATGGACCCCATACATAAAACTTCACCAGCCACGCCCACTCGGCCCAGCATTCACGCTCCCCACCGGGACCCCACCCCATCCCCACACCATATTAGCTGCACTCCACCTGGCTCTGGCTGCCGCCGGTGTCCCCACACCCCAAGCCTACAGCCTACACAGCCTGCATAGGGGCGGGCCTCATGCACTAGACACGGCAGGCGGGTTGTCACAAGAGATTATGAATCTCGGGGCCTGGACTACATCAGTTCTACACACATACGTCCCTAGGGACTTGGTCGCTGCGGGGCCTCGATCCCTCCCTCGAGGGTTTGAGTCCGGTTTCAAACCAACAGCATGGGTTCTGAAGAAGCAGATCGACGGCAGTTCCGGTTCCTTGATTCATATGTATTGTTCTGATTAATTTCTTGACTCATATACACTGGACTGATAATATACCTGATATTAAATAAAGCCCATTGTACCAAATGCTGTCTCGTGTTGTGAACTATAATTTCAAATGAGTAGGGCCTACATCTAAGTCTAAGAAAAATGCATGCAATGGGGGACTGGCCTAAAAAGTAAAAGATTCTTGTATTTAATCTAAAGGAAATGATTGGATTTCATTAAATAAATATTAAGTTGTCCACAATGTTGTCGGAAGACCAGTGCCACCGCGTTGGAAAGACTTTATTCAATGAATAAACTATACCCCCGCTCCAAATGTTATGTCCACAGCTCTGTAGGGGATTTACACATTAATTGGCATTTCCATAATTTCTCGCCGATGCTGTACTAGTAATTTGCACTGACCTCCATACTAAGGAACCACATAGACAGGTAATCGTGGATAGGGTAATTGCACCATGTAACCTAGGTAGTGTAATGGTTAACACACTAGCCCTGGAATGGTAAGTGGTTTGGGTGCGAACCACCTCGCGACCAGGTATTTATAAAGCGAATCATATGAAGCGAATCAGGCCTAATCCGCTTCAGCGGTGCGTTTACACGGCGAATGTAAGGCGAACTAGGCAAGGCGCATTATATGAGCCGTTTTAACTCGCCCGTGTAAACTCGGCTCTACACTACGTCGCCTGAGTAAGCGAATACTTGCAGGGGCGTAGTATAAAAGACGACGTGGTGTTATCTACTGTTCAAACAATAGGTCGCGTCCTCTGCTGATAAGAAGGGGGCGAGTGACTGATATCAAGGCGCGCTTTCGCGGCGTCTTCTAACGCTGACCTCCGCACCCCCACTCCCTCACTTCCTCAACACAAACAGAGCAATCATCAACCAATTCCACTAATATACCTCTAACCAAGTTTACCTTCTTTTCCTCTATGGTTGGTTGGTTGGTTGGTTGTTGGAGTTTTACATCCTGGCAACATCTAAGGTTGTATCCGGACAGGTACCGACTTGTGACAGTGCACACTCATGGTGACTTTATAGTGCTGCTCCACTGGGAAATGAGGCCACCGGTACCATGACCCAATATCCCACTCAGTCACATTATCCTGACACTGAGCTAACCAGTCATTGCCTTATATATACTATTAATGCCAAGCATCAGGCTAGGAAGCGACAAGAATCAATTTGATAAGTCATTGGTTTGACTCGACCGGGAATCAAACTCCCGAACTTCCGTACGCGAGGCCCGCCCTCTACCGATTCGGCAACCACGTTCGGGTTTCCTCTATAGCTGTGTTTACACGGGGAATTGTGAAGCGAATTAGACAAAGCGATTCATATGAAGCGAAGTAGCGGCGCGTTTACACGAAGCGAGTTTGAAAGTGTTTCGGCGCCGGGAACCAGCAGCCTTAGTTCTGGCTGTAGCCGGCAAGCAGATATATTTGTTGAGTTTACACTCGGCGATTCGACGCAGATGTAGCTGCTACGTTAATATCGGTTGGAATTTAGGGTTAATTTAATTAAATTTCATTATTTGAGTATGTAATTCTGTTAAATATGATCGCATTTAATAGATTTCGGCCTAATCGGGCCCTAACACTGCCGGGTACCAGCGATTAGTTACTGCTCCCCCTGTTTCCGGCACGCACTACGATTTTATACTACCGCCGCCCGGGAACCAGTGGAATCGCTTCATATAAACCACCTCCCGAGGTGATCTACAAAAAGCGCATCATATGAATCGAATCAGCCCTAATCCGCTTAAGCGATGCGTTTACACGGCGAATGTGAGGCGAACTAGGCAAGGCGATTCATATGAAGCGAATTAACTCGCCCGTGTAAACACAGCTATAGATGATAATTGGTATTACAAATTCTACAAGTTGTAGGAACTGATTTTTTTTTTTTAAGGCAAGCAATCACGACCATAAGTTGGTCTTGTCGGAGGCTGACTTCTCTGATTTTCCTTCAAACTAGTTGCGTAATTTGTTGTCACGAATATACAAGTTGTTGCTGAAATGGAGTCACACTGTTAGCAAATTCTGTACATGTACATAGATTATACTTTAAAATGTATATATATTCTCTTTAAATATGCCGTACACAGTTTATCTGTAATCGGGCACATATTTAAACATATTATCTGTATCTGCTTCGTCGGTCATCTGGGACCAGTGTACATGTTCCTCTGTGCTACTCTGCCATGAAGATGCCAAGGCATTAAGTAGTGCTGCCACCTAGTGTGAAGCTCGGCACATTCACACTGCATCACCCCAGCTTTTGTTCCACAGTGCTGTATTATTTGGTGTCTGATGTAGAGTACTTCAGTGTGCCCAACTCTCTGACTTGTCATGTGTAAACTCTCTCATTGGCATCAAGGACTGGAAGTTTGGATCCGGTGTGGCGTGCTCAGACGTGTCCTGTGCTCAGCCGTGTCCATCGCTTCTGCGCATGCGTCAGAATCTAATAAGCATGGCCGTAATCGATTAACATGACCCGGGCGACTCGGGTCATCCGAGTCTTCAGAATTTCAAATAGGCCTAGAACACGCCGAGTGGAGTCGACAAATACACGTGCCGTGTGCAAAAAAAGAATAACTTAGATTAATGAAATGGAAATATAGCTAAACTAGGCCATCATAAAATACTTTAAATCCTATTTTGCTGTAGTTTTATCGGTTATAAAAAAAAAAAAAAAAATTGTCCACCTGAGCGCGGAGAAGCGTATTCGATTATTCGACCCGAGTTTGTAGGATGTGCGCATGCGCCAATAAGTGGCTCGGATGACCCGAGTTGATGCGAAATCCGCACATGCGCAGAAGCAACTGTACATGGCTGAGCACGGGACACGACTGAGCACGCCACACCGTATTTCTCAGTTATCTTCGTCTATTTCATTCAAGATTAATAGAAATCCAGAACCCTAACCTTATAAATTTAATATAATCTATTCGTTGAATATGTTTTCTATATGTCACTTTTTCTGTATGAAGATTGCTCACGACCATTGTCATTGACAATGCCTTGAATTTGCCGGTGTTGCGGATTCCGAGGGACACCAGTTTGCCAGGGACACTTCCATTCAAATGCATTGTTAATGGCCGTGAGCAAATCTGCATACAGAAAAAATCAAATATCTCTAAAATTACACCACCTAGAAACAAATCGCTTCGTACACATATAGAAAACATCTTTACCATTAAGATTATATTAAATTGATAAGGTTAGGGTTCTTGATTTCTATTAATTTTGAATAAAACTAATGTTTTTCACTGCGCGTACCGTCCAACTCAAGGCATTGTCAATGGCCGTGAGCAATCTTCATACTTAAAATACAGGAAAAGTTAAATATCTCTAAAATGACACGACCTAGAAACAAATCGTTTGGTACACATATAGAAAACATCTTGACCAAAAACATATTAAATTTATAAGGTTAGTGACAATCCTGTTCGATTTTGACGCATGCGCAGAAGCAATGTGTCCCTGGCAAACTGGTGTCCCTGGGAAACCGCAACACCGGTACGCGCAGTGCAAAACATCAATTTCATTCAAAATTAATAGAAATCCAGAACCCTAACCTTATAAATTTAATATAATCTATTCGTTGAATATGTTTTCTATATATGTACCAAGTGATTTGTTTCTAGGTGGCATGGTTTTAGAGATATTTCACTTTTTCTGTGTGAAGATTGCTCACGACCATTGACAATAACTTGACTTGAGTTTGCCGGTGTCGCGGTTTCAGTTCTCAACCAGTTTCAGTTCTCAACTTCGCTTCTGCACATGCGTCTAAATCTCAATGCAACATATTCAACATGGGCGTTTGCCAACTTGTGTGTTTCATTTAACAATATACGGTCGGTATATGAGGTTTTAAGGGTTTTAGAGTGATTTACACATTAGAAATCACCACACACACACATCAACAGCAAAAGCAAAGTTGTCACTCGAATCCACGCATGCGCAGAAGCGACAGTTGAGAACTGAAACTGGTTGAGAACTGAAACCATGACACCGGTGTTGCAGTTTTCGCGGCACACCAGTTTGCGAGGGACATATCCATTCAAATGCATTGTCAATGGCCGTGAGCAAATCTTCATACAGAAGAAGTGAAATATCTCTACAACCACACCATCTAGAAACAAATCCCTTGGTACACATATAGAAAACATGTGTACCAAAAAGATTATATTAAATTGATAAGGGTAGGGTTCTGGATTTCTATTAATTTTGAATAAAACTAATGTTTTGCACGGCGCGTACCGTCAAACTCAAGGCATTGTCAATGGTCGTGAGCAATCTTCATACAGAAAATACAGCAAAGGTGAAATAGCTCTAAAACCACACCACCTAGAAACAAATCGCTTGGTACACATATTAGCCCTGTTTACACGGGCGATTTAAAACGCCTCATATAAAACGACTTGCCTAGATCGATTCACATTTGCCGTGTAAACGCGACTCTGAGGGGTCTTAGGGCTGAATCGATTCATATAAATCGATTCGGATGTCGATACATCAATACCTGACGTACCGGCAGGACCACCCCGCGTCCCATCCACTCCAGGACGTGATTAACGATGTCGTCACGCTGTACGGCACCCTCCTTGGCAGGTTGAACTCCTCGAACGGCGAGCCAACTGCCCAGCTGGGGGGGGGGGGGGGGGGGGGGTGTCGTGCACACTGGGGCTCCGGGGCACTTCGTCCACCGGTATGAACGGCTGGTGGAGGGGTGCCACGCGAGCTCCAGCACCAAAAAACAGTGGGCACGCTGCCTGATATCATGTGTGCGTTCCATTATTTTATGATTTATTCAATTTTATTTGTCGTCATGTTTATATACTTTTTTGCTTTAGGCCTATTATCATTTGTCAAAATTTGTGCTTTAGGCCTATTATCATTTTGTCAAATTTCTGACAAATCTTTTCTATACCCCATATAAGGTACCTTTCCCAAACCAGGTTAACCGTTCACCTTTCTTAAATGTACCCCAATCCGTAATATACGCATCACTGCGAAATGATCACATCTAAATCTGTTCCCTAAATAGCCAATGCATGAATTATGACATCAAACATATGAGACGGTATGAATCTTTTTTGAAAACACAAATCCTTGCTAAATCGCTAATGAGTTGGTAGTAGAATTTCTAACTTTAAAAAGAAATAGCTGGCGAATTGTTAGTAAAATGAATTCAATCCAAAGCGCTCGCCTCTCCACCTTATACTGACCCTCAAGGGAAATGTGTACTAAGAACAAACTTTTTTTGTAGAGTAGTAAAAAGAGTCAATCACGATGGACAACAAAATAATCTCCCAACTGCACAATTCAAGATCTAATTTCAAGTTTATCAACAGACTCAGACTATATAAAGAATCCATGGCAGGAGTCTCTCACTCCTTCGCCACTCCCCCCACCCCCCACCCCCCGCGCCCCTTCTCCAAGGCTTTTAAAGTAGTCTCTGCCAACCTCCAACTATAATAGAAAGTTACTCTAGAATTAAATGGTTATTCATTTTATTATTAAAGCTGCATAATCTATTGGTGTAAAAATAGAAATTACATTTTTGAATTAAATATATCAGGTTGACAATTATAATCTCTACTAACACTATAGTTCAGATAAACGCAAATGATGATTTGGAGATTTTTAGAGTGCAAGGATGGATTTGTGTATGCACACATCAGTTAAAGCTAAGTACAATAACCCATTAGTTTTGGCTAGGTTCTATTGAAGCCAACACATTTTGATGTTCTTAAAGTTGCATAGTCCGATGAAAACATCCAATTTTTAAAACCAAAACACTCACCTATATTTGATTTTACATATCTAACTTAGATACTGGTGGACTTATTAAGCATTTGTTGACACATAAGAGTGTGCAGAGTTAATTTAATAAGAACCTATTTCTGCATAAGGTGTCAGAGTTTTGGCATGCTTGCCGAAATTAATCTAGCATGCTTCAGTCTCAAATTTCTCCAAGGTTAGCCATTTAAAATAAAAGTTACTGCAAACTAAAGTAAGGTAGATTATAACAATCAATTTAATATATTCATCTCAGAAAAATGGCCGAAGCTCAAAAGCATCGGACTGTGCAACTTTAAAAGGGGAACCCCTAAGGAAATAAAGAACAAGTAAACTCCTTGGACATGTAGGATAAAGTCTAGATAGATGTTTTAGATTTGAAAGGATGATTTCAGTTGGCGGGATGATGTAACTAACTCCACATGTTTGTGAATATTCAGTGCATACTTATAATAACTATGCGATGGGAAACGACATCTTTCCTAATGGTTTAACCGGCACAATTATATTTATTCACAATTATCACACATAAGTCACACATTGCATAGTGTGTAAAAACCTATTCTCTGTGAGTTATTTAGAGCCCAATCACGGTCTTAGGGTCTTTTAGTCATTAGTGTCACTGTCACTGAGCTGCAATGACCCTCCTCATCTGTTAGTGACAAACGCAGGGGAATAATAGACCTGGAAAGTTGCACAGATCCTATTGCTTAAAGTCGCCTGGTATACCTCACCCAGAAACAAAGGAATCCAGCATCAAAAGCTCTCCAAACATACCTTTGCTTAGTTTTTTCCATTTCATGCAACTGAACATGTGGGAGGAGAGTATTGAGGTCTGTGCTGTATGAATGACACCATAGGTGGGATTCCCTCATCACATGACCTAGAGGGGTTCCCCACACACAGGGGAATCCATGGCAACCACCAAGATGGCAGTCACAGAAAGCTCTCAATTCAACTTTTAAAGTCTATTAATCTACATGATTTAATGAATTATTCACACAAAAAATAGCTGGTTATGAGAAATAAACATTTGAACTTTATATTTAGCATTTTAGATTGCAAATTCTAACATTTGTCTATATGGTTGTCTAAAAGCCTTGTCAGTGCTGCTGGACTAACTACAACACAACAGGAGCAACCAGTTCAGCACTCTCCCCCCCCCCCCCCCCACCCCACACACACACATATACAGTTGCATAAACTGAAAACCTGCAAAGGTATGCTTGGAGAGCATTTGTCGGAGTACGGTACGAGTCTCAGCAGCCTATACCGGGTCTTTTGACTATGCCTTATAAGTAATAACCTATATAATAGTATGAGGCCACAACTGTGTGGTATCACAGAACTACTACTAATAAAGTAATAAACCATAGAACTGTCTAGTGGGGCTGGACAGATCAGTTGTAACCTACTGGGTTTGAGATCAAATATTATATTTTAAGCGCAAAAGGATTAATGTTTTTGAATATGAATATTTTGTTAAGATACATTGAATATTCATTCCAGGAATGTACGGAATATTACAATATTAATATTGCTTGTTTTTGTTTTACGTCCTAGCAACACCTAAGGTCATATCAGGATGGGCACCGACTTGTGACAGTGCGCACTCATGGGGACTTTATAGTGTTGCCCCACTGGGAAACCAGGCCACCAGCACCATGACCCGATAGGCCCATCCCACACAGTCATCCTGATACTGAGCTAATTAGTCCATGTCCTATCATAGTGTAAAATATTCCGATATTCAGCATAGGGGGGAATGCAAATGTTCTATTACTGATCGGTGTATGTGACCAAAAACCCTATAATACTAAGACGGCTCACTCAGCCTGTACTGTGTAATCAAAATGATCAAACCCACCACTTGGTGCGTGGCTGTTCTCTTGGTTAAACAGGTGCAATATTATATGTATAAATGTATATATGAATGTGAAAGATGTGTGATGATGGCGATGCTGATGATGATGTATATTTATTTATAGCAGTTTCATATTGATGTGTATTCATACTTACCTATCTCATGTATAATATAATTGTATGTGTTTACATGTGAAACACCAACCAGCAGCTGGGCTGATCAAACCCACCACAAGGTGGCACTGCAAAATTTACATTACCATGGGAGAGATAGGGAGTGAGCCGTCTTAGTATTATAGGATCTTTGACGTGACCAGGCACATGTGCATATATATATGTATGGGTTGGTGGCGCCTGAGTGGGATGTAAATAGACATAGTAATGCTGGCAGGTCTGAGTGTGAGTGCACTCAGGGCCTCTGCTGGGGTAGGGATCACCACACTCAAAGGTCAAGGTTGGTGGTGGCCATGGGGCCATATAGCTTGTGGTGGTGGGCAGACCACTGGTATCCATGGGGACCAGGAATGTTGGATCCCTATTGGTAGGGCCAAGAATGCTGGTTTTCCATTGGGGGGAAGGGGTGGGGTGATACTCAACAATGAACCCATGTAACCATATAAATAATAAACCAGAGGGCTGGACTCTCTCTTCTTCTCTACACTTTATACTCTTCCTTTCTCTTTCAAAGTCTTTGTCTGTATTGATTTCACCATAGCCTGCCTACACAGCCAAAGATTCGATCATTAGACTTTACACTAGTAATGCCAAACACCAGGCTATGTAGCAACAAGTATCAACTTTATAAGTCATTGATTTGATTCTTCTGAGATTCAAACTCCCGACCTTCCACACAGGAGCCTGGGCTCTATCGACTCGGCCACCGCGTCCGGTCTAGATGGTATCTGGGCCACGTTCAGGGTCTGTCTCGGAGGTGCTGTGGCGATGCTTTTTGGCCTATTTGTGTTCAGAGTGCGTCTCAGAGACGCCTCCCTTTTCAGACTGGAGATGAAAAGTGCCTCGAAAATGGCCTCCATATTCAGTGGTTTCAGCCAATCACAGCACAGCTTTTCCATTGCAAATGGCCACCACCTATGGGGCTGGCCATTTTCGAGACAACAAACTGCTTTTTCCGTTCAAACTAGCGTGACGTCATGGCCATCTCCAAGGTGCCTCCGAGACGCACCCTGAATGCCACCCAGGTGACCAGATCGTTAACTCTTAGTTGTAGGCCCTACATAATTTCAATTCAGTTAAGTCATGAGGTTGATTGACAAGTAACAAGTCTGGTTTAGAATAGCGATACCACCAAAGGTGATATCACACAGAAAGTATGAACCAATGGTTGTTCAACGATCACGACGTCCAAGTGCCAACGAGGTGCTAATTGTATTCTCGTGGTTGAACTCTAAGCTTAGAATGTCTGCGATTATCAAGAAGAGCTCCTCATAGTGACTCCCACCTGGGGGGGGGGGAGATGAGGGGGGGGGGGGGTCTAAGATGACCTTTTAACCATATGAAAGTTTGGTTTAACTGTACTGGAAGTGGCCTGGGTTCCGAAATTTTGTTTGGATTAACCGACTTTGGTTTAACGAACTTTTTTATATGATAAATGGTAGTATTTTGCCGGGCCGCCGAAAATAGACATTTCCTAGGATATAGTTTTTGATGTTGGTACTTTAGTAATGCCGAATGCCAGCATATGCTGTGACACATTGGTTTGACTCGGCCAGGGTCCAAATCACACAGCCTACCAACATGGGAGGCGGACGCGCAACTCAATCGGCCATCCCAGCCGAGGCTTCAGAAGGTTGTTTTTAGTAATTGCAGTATAACCCCGTTAAACCAAACTTGAAGGGTTCCTAGAAATTTGTTTGGATTAACCGATCATTGGTTTAACCGAGCTTTGGCTTTGACTTGACGGGGAGGGAGTTGGGGGGTGGGAAATGGGGGTGGCGTGGGAGGTGGAGGTGCGTGGAAGATAGGGGTGCGTAGGAGATGGTGGTGGGGTGGGATTTGGTGGTAGAGTGCGTGGGAGATGGGGTGCATGGTAGATGGGGGTGGGTGGGAGATGGGAGATGAGGGTGGGTGGGAGGGGTCTAAGATGACCTTTTAACCACATGAAAGTTTGGTTTAACCGTACTGGAAGTGGCCTGGGGTCCGAGATTTTGTTTGGATTAAGCGACTTTGGTTTAACAAAATTTTTTTTATATGATAAATGGTAGTATTTTGCCGGGCAACCGAAAAAAGTTTAGATTAATCGATCGTTTGGTTTAACCGAGCTTGGTTTAACGGGGTTATACTGATTATGGTGAGCAGTTATAATTTCCACGGGGCTCAACTAGCCACGAGAGTTGAGATGAGGAACGTAAAGAAGGTGGGAGTCACTATGAGGAGCTCTTCGTATATACGCACAGACATTCTTTTGTTACTACACATCTATTTATTAAAGTTGCATAGTTCGATGGTTTTGAGTTTTTGTCATTTTCTGAGATAACTTGCATTAATCATAATAGTCTACTTTACTTTGAAGTAACTTATTTTAAATGGCTAACGTTGGAGATATTTGATGGGGGGGGGGGGGGAAGCCAAATTAATTATGGCAAGCACGTCAAAACACCATAGGCTTCAGTAGTAACAGGTTCTATTAAATTGATGCATTACGCCCTTGTATATAGGAATAAATACTTAATAACTGGACCAGTATCTAAGTTGGATATATAAGATCAAATCTAATTAAGTGTGTTGGGTTTGAAAATTTATTGTTTGAATTGGACCAAACAACTTTAAATTCATTGACGAAAAAACTAAATGTAGTCTGTATTAAAATGTATTATTTTACTTTCAAATTTACCTACACCTATGTAGGTTTGCATTTCATTTCTTACCAAACCACTGCCACATCAACCTTTTTGAGCTAAAATTAAATGGCTCATTACATGTCCTGTAATGAATTAAGTATACAGTTTGTATCTGTAATTTTAATTCGTCCCACAGAGCTTCATTGAGATTTCTTACTTCACACATTGCCATTATGCTAGGTACACACCTACCGTTTTTCCGCACCCACCTACCGTATACGATAAAAAATTCCCCAAAAGTCGTGAGGTGTGCACTCCCCTAGCACACCTACCGATTGCGATTCACGACTTAAAACTCACTTTTAGGGCTAAAACGGCTTCCTTACGATTGCGATTCGCGATTCGAAAAATGAATCGGCCCGTATTCAGTTTTAAGCGGGTCGGGTCGGGAGTTTTAGTGTGCGAATCGTATACGGTAGGTGTGTACCTAGCATTACCTTGGACACCAACGAATGCGGAAAGTTAATTAGACGCATACGATAATTTAATGATTAATAGAACGAACCCATTTTATTTATTTTTATTAAACCATTAGTTTTCGATATTCTTGTTGTTAGCACCGTATTTGAGCCATAAGGCTATTAAAATGACAGTTCAATGGTTTTGAGTTTCTACCATACTCTATTTATAAGCATATCCGGATGATCATCATAATCTACGTTACATTAATTTTGAAGTAACTTTTATTTTAAATGATTAGCTTTGGATATACTTGAAGTGAAGACATACTAAATTAATTTGTGTATGCACGTCGAAATGTTGAATACCGGAGTCTTCAGCAGTGACATGTTCTATTAAATTGACTTTTTTAGTGAGTGCATCAGTATCTAAGTTGAATATGTACGATTAAATCTTAAGTAAGTGCCTTAGTTTTGAAAATGTTATTTTGTTCATCAGACTATGCAGTTTTAAGTAAGTCTCACTCACACGGCGAAGGTGGAGCGGAGCCATTTGTGTTTTCAGGATTAACCTTTTCAGTCATGAGCTATACAGGTGTAGTTAGTTTCTAGGCTTGATATATATAACAAATCAGTGACCGGTATCAGAATGTGCTTTAGTAATCAAAGTTCTTATGCACGAGTGAGTGCAGATGGTCTCTTTATTTCCATTTCTATGAAGCCATGTAGTTTCAATGCATTGCATTTCCATGATTCAGTTGTTGCCTAATTACGCTTGATCCTAAGAGTTTGTCGGGGTGAGGTCCCGCCACAGTATTGCCCACACGAGGGCGCACCCAGCAACCAGCGAGGGTGAAGCACATATGGGCCACCAGGGAGCGCCATAGTGGGCTAAGCAGTGCTATGAGATTATACACACGAGGGCGCCACTGGGTAATGAGCGTTCAAGTTGATGCCACCACATCGTCCACATGAGGGCGCCACACTGTAGTATCCATACTGCTCCACAGGGGCCGCCAGTGCTCAGACATCATAGTTCTTGAAGACCACAAGAGCCAAGATGAGCGACAAAGTGGTGAGGATAAACGTGGACACCATGCCCACATAGCACAGCTGGCGGTCCGAGTATTTTCCCTGCAGTGATGAGAAAGATATGCTAACATTAGGGGGTGTTAAAAAAAAAATATTGGTTTGACTCGACATGGATAATGTGACTGAGAGGGAAATCGGGTCATGGTGCCGGCGTATTTGCCAGATATTTGGCCTGTATTATAAAATATTATTTAAATGAAACTTTCAATGTTTACTTCCCATAAAAGAGCTTCAATATGATTTTCCAACAGCAAAGGGATAAAAAACAAAAAAACTATCTATAAGCGGCTGGCAAGCTTACACACCAACATAGCGCTAGGGTAGCAAAATGGTGACGCGCAGTGCAAATTGGGTAGTTTGGAGCAGGCACACATAAGCTGATGACGTCAGTGAAAACATGACATTGCAGCGTTCTGTGCCTAGCGGACCGATGAAGTTGACACTATTCCCTGTAATAGCATGGTGAAGGCGCCAGTCCCGGGGTAAGGGTGGAGGAGCGCAAGTTAGTAGGGCATGACTACGACAGCGGCCAACCGTACATTGCTAAAACTGTGCTTCTGTAAATATGCACACACCTATATAGCATTTCACTCACCCATGTATGCATATTACCACAGCTGTATCACTAGACCCTACTAGAAAAACCTTCAATTGTAGTTTCCTAACCAGGTATAGTACTTGACTAGTTAAATTTCAGCAACTACCACTACCAGATCCATGTGCTATTTAAAGACCCCGTTACTTTTTAACATGTTCTTATGCATATATAGATGTATTATTTAAAGAAGATTCTATTATTTTTAACGTCTTTACCGGTATACACATATTATTTAACGAAGACCGTGTTATTTTTTAACGTCCATACCAATGTACAGGTAAGACCCCGCTATTTTAAAAATAACATCTTTACCTGTATATACATGTGTTATTTGCAGAAGTTCCCGTTATTTTAAACATCTTTACCCACATACATGTGTTATTTAAATACAACCCCGTTATTTTCTAACATGTCTTTACCCGCATACATGCATCATTTAGGGATCCCCGTATTTTTAACGATTTTACCCGTATACATGTGTTACTTAAATATAACCCAGTTATTTTTTAACATGTCTTTACCCGCATACATGTCATTCAGAGATCCCTTTATTTTTAACGTTTGACCCCTATACATGTGTTATTTAAATATAACCCCATTATTCTTTTCTGTCTTTACCCGTATACATGCGTTATTTATTTAAAGTTGCATAATCCGATGAATGAATATTGACAAAAGCAAAATATTTAGCTAGATGAATCATTTCTTTGGGTTTTTCCCATAAGGAACATCAAAACTTGCTGGCTTTTACAGGTAGTGGCATGACCTAGTTAACATAGTAATGGTGGAGTGCACTTAGTTTCTCAACTGATGTGCACACACAAATTATTTTGCTTGGTTTCACTTCTATACAACCAAACTTAGCCAGTTGTGATAAATGGTATTCTGAATTAAAATCAAGTAGGTCATAATAGTGAACGTAATATATTTATCTAATTTAACAAAAATATATTGAAGAAAAAAAAACTAGAGAGGCTAGCTTCAACATTAAACAAAGAAAGGAAGGTAATACATAACGTATCGCTTTCCTTGCTATACCCTGTTCAAGATGTTCGACCTACAGCTTCGTACACAATCCAGAGGGTACAGTACACTACACTATACTACACTACACTGGTCAAGATATGGAATTCAATGCTTTTCAAGGCTATTTTTCATAGGAATTCAAAACTATTTACATTTGGATTTAGTTTGAAATCGCCATTCAGAATGGCGATTTCAGACCAGTTTAGATCAGTGGGGACAGTTTAATGGAATTCAAGGCTTTTCTAGACTAATTACCTAAAATTGGTTATATATTCAAGGCTTTTCAAGGCTTTGAAAAGGGGAAATGAAGTTCAAGACTTTGACTTTCCAGGCCCCATTTGGACCCTGTATACTACACTACACTACACTACACTACACTACACTACACTACACCTGGGTCTGGTCTGGTCTAGTCTGGGCCAGTAAAAGGGATATGACATTTGTCTACTAGATACAAGTCATCGCGCCTACACAAAGAACTCCCAACCACATCTTCACAATGATGTCACAACCCTGATCAGAAGATCTCTCTACACGTGAGAATACTTAGATCTATGATGTTAAGGGAGAGTTACCATGTTGCTGGCGGTTCAATGCTGTGTCGTGCTGGGTACCGTGACTGTCCTCGTCCCTGTGCGCTGGTGTTATGACTGTGTGACTGAGTAGTCACGGTTGAGAACACACGGGGTGAGCCTGTACCTGCTGAGGGCAATGCACGGATAGGCCGCGTCTTTCCTTAAAGCTGCATAGTCCGATGAAAACATCAAATTTTCATAACCAAAACAATTATCTGGATTTGATTCTACATATCTACCTTAGATACTGATGCACTTAGTAAACATTCACCGGCACATAGAAGGGACTACTGAGTCAATTAATAGAACCTGTTACTACAGAAGCCAAAATTAATTTAGCATGTTTCCATTTAAAATATCTCAAAAGTTTGCAATTTAAAATAAGAGTTGCTTCAAACTAAAGTAAGGTAGATTATAACCTAATATGTTTATTTCAGAAAATGAGAGAAACTCAAAACCATCGGACTATGCAACTTTAAGTAACCACGTGATAATGCCGAAAGGAAGGAAAACAAGTCCAGGGACCATATGTATGAGTCGGGGTTAGAGCGGCGAAGCTGGTTTTCGGCGGGATTACCAGGTTAGCGGCGAAAAGTCTGTATGTATGTGTCGGCGTTAGACAAACTCCGCGAGTTTTAAAGGCATCTACACTAACCCCAACCCATATCAAATTTACCGCCGGGGTTAGGGACCGATTAGGCGCAAATCTATTCAATGCTGTCATATTTAACAGAGTTACATACGCAAAACATGAAATTTCATTAAATTAAGCCTAAACTCGAACCCATATTAATGCCGCTGCTAAATCGGCGGCGATATTAATAGTGTTGAATCGACGAATGTAAAGTAAACAAATCGCCGCCATCCGCCGCAGTGCTCGCCAGCAACAGGCTCAGCAATAGCGACTGGCTGGTGCCTGGCGGTGTTACGTACCGATTATGCCCAAATCTATTCAATGCGATCATATTTAACAGAATTACATAAACAATACGTGAAATTTAATCAAATTAACCCTAAAATTGAACCGTTATTAACGCTGCCACTGCTTTGGCGGCGATATTAATAGTGTCTAATTGACGAATGTAAACTAAACAAATAGCGTTGCTCGCCGGCAACAGGCTCACCACTAAGAAGGCTGCTGGTTCCTGGCCGCCGATATTGTCAAATAGCGGTGCTCGCCGGGTACAGGCTCAGAGCGGCCCCCCCCAAGTTGCTAAATAACTAATATGTTAACTAACCCCGCCGCGCTTTGGACAAATACATACCCCGTGACACATCTGGAACATCGGCATTAGATAATCCGGGACCCGCCTTTAACACCGGAGCCAATAAAAAGTTGCTCATACATATGGCCCCTGATGAGCTGTCAAGAAGGCGCCTACCCACTCATTTGCATATTATAGAGAATGGGGAATTCAAACAGGGAGCCGGTGTGGTGGTTTCAGCGGGTTCCCGTGCTCAGAGGTGTCCCTCGCTTCTGCGCATGCGTCAGAATCTAATAAGGATGGCCGTAATCGATTAACACTACCCGGGCGACTCGGGTCATCCCAGTCGTCAGAAATTCAAATAGAACACGGCGAGTGGAGTCGACAAATACACGTGCCATGTGCAAAAAAAGAATAACTTAGATTAATTAAATGGAAATAGAGGTAAACTGGGCCATCATAAAATACTTTAAATCCTATTTTGCTGTATTTTTATCGGTCATAAAAAAAAAAAAAAAAAGATTGTCCACCCGAGCCCGGAGAAGCGTATTCGATTATTCGACCCGAGTTTGTAGGATGTGCGCATGCGCCAATAAGTGGCTCAGGTGACCCGAGTTGATGCGAAATCCGCGCATGCGTAGAAGCAGCGCAGAAGCGAGGGACACCTCTGAGCACGGGAACCCGCTGAAACCACCACACCGGGTCACCCGCACTCCCAACCCACACGCGCTTATACATACACCCAGTCACACACAGGTACAGTGAAACCCCGCTATAAGGTGACCGTTGGGGTCCATACAACGTCATCGCGAAAACAGAAGGGTCACGTTAAAATCGGTTGGTTGGCTGTTGGGGTTTCACGTCCTACCAACATCTAAGGCCATATCAGGACCGGTGTGGCGGTTTCAGCTCGTTCCCGTGCTCAGCCGTGTCCCGTTGCTTCTGCGCATGCGCGGATTGCGCATCAACTCGGGTCACCCGAGTCACTTATTGGCGCATGCGCACATCCTACAAACTCGGGTCGAATAATCGAATACGCTTCTCCGCGCTCGGGTGGAAATTTTTTTTTTTTTTTTTAATAACCAATAAAACTACAGCAAAATAGGATTTAAAGTATTTTATGATGGCCTAGTTTACCTATATTTCCATTTAATTAATCTAAGTTATTCTTTTTTTGCACAAGGCATGTGTATTTGTCGACTCCACTCGCCGTGTTCTATTTGAAATTCTGACGACTGGAATGACCCGACTCGCCCGGGTAGTGTTAATCGATTACGGCCATGCGTATTAGATTCTGACGCATGCGCAGAAGCGAGGTACACGTCTGAGCACGGGAACACGCTGAAACTGCCACACCGGGGTTTAAATCGGGGTTCAGTTTACTGAATCACTTTTGAATTAAAGAATTCTAGATCCAATGAATCATGGCGTTATATTCGAATTCACGTAAGTAGGCGCGCGTTATAATTGGGTTTCACTGTTCATTGCCACACAACACACATACTGACACAGACACACAGACTCACATACGCCCACCGATACACACATACCCACACACACCAAACATACACACCCACCGATACACATAGACACACACCGATATCCAAACATACACACCCACCGATATACACACCCACACACACAAGCGCAACAAGAATTACAGAGCATTATATAATATTTTTATGTCACATTTGACATGGCTTTGATGAATGGTTATGGTAAAAAAATTGTTGAAGTTTGATATTATGTTTTTAACATTAATTACCCTTAATAGATATAAATAATTAGACGCAGTGGCTAAATCGGCAAGAGCGCTGGCTACCCGTGCGGAAGGTCGGGTGTTCGAATCCCGATCGAGTCAAATCAATGATATTTACACAAATTGATACTTATCGCTACCTAGCCTGGTTTTCGGCATTATTAGGATAGGGCAAGGACAGGTTAGTTCTGTTATCAGGATAATGTGGTGGAGTGGGATGTTGGGTCATGGTCCAGTGGCCTGGTCTCTTAGTGGGACAGCACTATAAAGTCACCATGAGTGCGCACCGCATAAGTTAGTACCAGTCCTGATATGACCCTAGATGTTGCTAAGAGGTCAAACCGATATTATGCCATGTTGGTAGTGAAAGCCATATTCACAGCAAAACTTGTCAGTTGTTTTTTTTTGTTTAGAAACTACCATGTGTCAAAAGACGGTAACATTTATGTCAAAAGGCGTAGGTAACAATGGTTAAAATGTGATTCAGTCCAGATGTCCTCAGGAATTCACTAATTTGTTCATGCTTTACATATGAGGAGTTCAAGTGCAAAACCCCGTAAAGGCCAATCCAAAAATTGAGATAAACATTGGAGTTAAACCTTCAAATGGTTCATTTTTTTTACATTCATATTTATTTTGGTTCATTGCTCCATAGCCATTTGATAACAACAAAAAAGTAGGAATAAGTAAGAATTAAAATTAACACCAGGTAAAAATCTTTTATTTTAATTCAATTTTTGGATTGCCATTTACGGGGTTTTGCGCCTGAACCCTTCATTTGTAAACAAAGGAAGAGTAACAACACATACCGGCGCATTAGGAGGCCGGTGTCTTCACGCTCCCCATCACGTTCTACCCTCACTGAGCAGCTCCCGACATGCTTTGCGCAGTGCAGGCGAGTCACTCGTCCGGCTCAGTGATGTCACGCTCTGCTCTACGGCACGGGAACTGGGGCCTACCGCCGCCCGCAGCGCCACCAAGCGGGAGAGGAGGTCAGTGTAGGTCCAGGTGGTTGATGACGCCAGCGTCCACCTGTGAACAAGTCAGTGAGACTATATATATATATATATATACATATATATAAATATATATATATAATAATGGGCATATTATTAAGGGATATTCCAGAAATGTCTGTACGGGAGTCGGGGATTGGGGGTGGGGAAAGCAGGTTTTCATCCACCCAATCACCCACTTTTTTCTTCTACAGATCCAACACTCACGTTTTAGTTGGTAAATGTTTTATTTTTCAACACACATTCATTTCAAATGTATTTACCCAACTCCATGCACATCCTTAGAAGAAAAGTTTTAATTTAAAAAACATTCCGCCAGTGATCCCATTAGCTGTCTAATATTGGAATGCGCCAATAATATTGCAGACACTCTACCCATACGATTGTTAAGCATTTTGCAGTTTTAACCCAGAGTTCACCAATATGCAAAGTTAAAATTTTGAATGCCAACCTTTTTTTTAACGATACAATTAAAATCTTTGTTTAACGTACACTATTTATTCACCCGAGTACCCAACGACGAAATTTGGGGTAGGCAAGACTTGCCTACCCATACAATCTCTTTTGCGTATTTTTTACAGTCTTAAGCCGGAGTACATCAATATGAAAAATTCTAATTTCATATAGCAAAAAATTGGGAAAGTACACAATATTTCTTTTTAAGTACACAATTCTGTTTAAAAGTAGATAATACTGTCGTGGGGGTGATGAAAATGGGAAATATTGTGCCTAGAGCGGGACTCGAACCCACATCTCTTTGCATTCCGGGCCAGTGTGCTAACCATTACACCACCTAGGCTCCCTGATATCAACACACTCCCCACGCCTACCTGTCTATGTGGTTACTTGCCTGAGAGGTCAGTGCAGACCACTACACTCGTCCCCCTGGAATTGTAAGTCTTGTAATGCTTACAATGGGGGACATGTTGCGTAGTTCATTTACTGACACTTGGTGGCGCGTCGGTACCAGTGGGCCTACACGGTCATTGACAATGCTTTGAGTTTGCCGGTACGCAAAGTGCAACACGTATATTTTATTCAAAATTAATAGAAATACAGAACCCTAACCTTAGAAATTTAATATAATCTATTCGTTGTATGTTTTCTATATGTATACCAAGCGGTTTGTCTCTAGGTGTTGTGGTTTTAGAGATATTTGACTTCTTCTGTATGAAGATTGCTCACGGCCATTGACAATGCACTGAGTTTGGCGGTACGCCCAGTGCAAAACGTTTATTTTATTCAAAATTAATAGAAATACAGAACCCTAACCTTATAAATTTAATATAATCTATTCATTGTATGTTTTCTATATGTATACCAAGCGGTTTGTCTGTAGGTGTTGTGGTTTTAGAGATATTTGACTTCTTCTGTATGAAGATTGCTCACGGCCATTGACAAAGCACTGAGTTTGGCGGTACGCCCAGTGCAAAACGTTTATTTTATTCAAAATTAATAGAAATACAGAACCATAACCTTATAAATTTAATATAATCTATTCGTTGTATGTTTTCTATATGTATACCAAGCGGTTTGTCTATAGGTGTTGTGGTTTTAGAGATATTTGACTTCTTCTGTATGAAGATTGCTCATAGCCATTGGGTTTGCAGTGTGACAGTGTGCCGAATAGGCCCACTCGTTCAGTGGCGACGCAAACGGCAGGAATTTGAACTAAAAAGTCGGAGGTCCCCCATTACATACATACAGGCAATGCACTAACACATACATACACAGGGTAGGTTCAACAACCATACAGCGCAAAGCTTGTACAGGATCCTGGTCACGGCACCAGTGTCGTGGGGGTGATGAAAATGGGAAATATTGTGCCTAGAGCGGGACTCGAACCCACATCTCTTTGCATTCCGGGCCAGTGTGCTAACCATTACACCACCTAGGCTCCCTGATATCAACACACTCCCCACGCCTACCTGTCTATGTGGTTACTTGCCTGAGAGGTCAGTGCAGACCACTACAATACTATTCACTGGAGTACCCAAATAGGAAATTTGGGGTAGACAGGTCTGATATTGTATGACCGGGTAAAACCAGACGGGATGGCCGGATGAGTTAGAGCTTTCGTCTCCCGTGTTGGAGGCCGTGGGTTCGAACCCTGGTCGAGTCAAACCAATGATGTAAAAATTGATACTTGTCGCTTCCTAGCCAGACGCTCGGCATTATTAGGATAATGCAAGGACTGGTTGGCTCAGTGTCAGGATGACTTAATGGGATATCATGTCATGGTGCTGGTGGTCTGGTCTCCCACTGGGGCAGCACTATAAAGTCGCCATGAGTGCGCACTGTCACAAGTCGGTGCCCGTCCTGATATGACCTTAGATGTTGCTAGGGCATAAAACAACAAAAAACAAACAAACAAACGACCGGGTAGTGATTTCACTCAAATGCAGTTAAAAAACGCACTCCACAGACGCCTGTTGCACGGGGGCGGGACTTTCACTCCAAGGACTGGGCATCTTGATGGCGTCCGCCATTTCAGCTAGATGCTGGATGTAGTTGTCGAAGAAGGTGGCGTTGTGGGCGGCCACCTCAGCCACCACCTCTACCGGGACGCTGTGGACATGTCTGAAAGTACAAAATCAAATCAAATTGTGTGTACAGTGGTCCCCCTCTAATGACAACCCCCTACCGCAAAGAGAATTTGGTCGCATAAGGGAGATGATCGCTGGTGAGAAGGTGAGCATTAGGGTTAGGGTGAGAGGGAGAGGGAGTGACACATTTAAATATCATATTGTAAAATATTCCGATAATGATGCATTGGTGGGGGAATGCAAATGTTCTATTTGTGAAACAGGTATACATGGCCAGGTGCATAGATGTGTTTATGTAGTTGCTGGTGGTACTTGATTGATTGGTAAATAGACATTATGGTGCTAGTAAGATAGTGTGTAAGGGGCACTCAGAGCCCTACCCACTACCCCCTCACACCTCTGCTAGTCAGGATCACCACACGCATGCTCAAGGCAGGTGGTGGCCAGGGGTGCCACACAGCTTGGTGGTGGTGGGCAGATCACTGTAACCATGGGGACCGGGAATGCTTGTTTCTCATTGGTGGAGGTCGAAATGCTTGTTTCTCATTGGGAGAATGGGGTGGGGGTGATACACTATACTGGATCCATGTACCATATAAATAATAAACCAGAGGGCTTGACTCTCTCTCTTCTTTCACTCTTTATACTCTTCCTTTCTCTTTGCCTGTATTGATTTCACTATAGCCTGTCTACACAACCGGATTCAAGCCATGGACTTTACAATATAATGATACTTGCTGGTTTAAAAAAACAACACATTAAGTAATTAAAATATCACATAATCACATTAGTTTTTAAATGTCCATTTAAATATCACACAACCATACTGTGGTCGCATAAAGGTCGTGTTAGGCGGGTGGTCGTGAGACTGAATAGATCATTGGAGATTACATTGTATGTAGTAAGGGGCGACACCAAGTGACCACGAGAGTAACCAGAAATGCCCACAGTGAGGTTAGATCAGTTCCGGCGGGCAAACAGCCAAGTCAATCCCTCAAGCTAACTAACTTGTGGGAGCCAATCTCACAATGCATAACCTGATTGCAGTCAATCCCACTTCACAAATAAATATGGGTCATTCTGAAACTGTCTACCACATATTTGGTTTCCATGTTACAGTGTTAAGGACTAAGCCTTTTATTTTTAAAGGGATAGTAAGTAAAATAGTTATTGTTGCCTCTGTATATTAAGTATGTTAATAATAATATATCTATCCCACAAAATATCCTTATATGATATCCAAGATATGCTTATATGATTTTGTGCTATAAGTGGAAATTTTAGAATTTGTTGTATGTTAAAATGATATTATGGATGTTTGTTAAAATGCACACACACACACGCACGCACGCACACACACACAAAAGAACATTATTAATCAATTATAGCAGTAGTTTATTTTCCTCAACTAACCACAGTATAATGCTTACCAAATATACAACTAATGCGTCCGGATATAATAAAAGCTCCGAAAGGAATCCTTCAAATCTCCATGAATAGACATTGAATCCATCAAATCTCCATGAATAGACATTGAATCCATCAAATCTCCATGAATAGACATTGAATCCATCAAATCTCCATGAAAAGACATTGAATCCATCAAATCTCCATGAATAGACATTGAATCCTTCAAATCTCCATGAATAGACATTGAGTCCATCAAATCTCCATGAATAGACATTGAATCCTACAAAGTTCCATGAATAGACATTGAATCCTTCAAATCTCCATGAATAGACATTGAGTCCATCAAATCTCCATGAATAGACATTGAATCCTTCAAAGTTCCATGAATAGACATTGAATCCCTAAAATCTCCATGAATATACATTGAGTCCATCAAATCTCCATGAATAGACATTGAATCCTTCAAAGTTCCATGAATAGACATTGAATCCCTAAAATCTCCATGAATATACATTGAGTCCATCAAATCTCCATGAATAGACATTGAATCCTTCAAATCTCCACGAATAGGCATTGTATATAACCTTACGTTGTGGCTGCAGTGGACGTGATGACCTGATTGGCTTGTGCTGTCAGTGTGTCTCTGATGCTCCGAGGGGTACTCAGCTTCGGCGCCTTGTCATCACCAATCACCTTATTCACCCTCCTTAGACACCTAAGTAGCACCTCCTACAATAGACCACCCAGTATATTATTATTATTATTATTATACAGATGCAGTGCCCCGAACCCTCAACCCGAACCCCCAACCAACAGAGCGTGCTTATGTTGGCCCAGTGTATCCATAACAATTGGCCCAGCTTTGGCAGCCAACCGTGGCACAGCATTCTGGTGCATATTGGCCCAATGGCTTGAGCCAAGTACGCTGAAAAGCAAGCCTACCTCCGTAATCCAGGTCAGAAACATAAATAGGGAAAGACAACGTAATAATATTTTTTGGTATAAAAAGGTTAAAATTCTTTTTTAAAGAAGTAAAATAGTTGGGGTTTGAACCCCCCCCCCCCCCTTTTACATCTAGTGTCCAGTGTGAGTATCTGAACCCTATACTATAGAACTAAGCTCTGGTCAGGGGGGGTCTAAAGGGCGCATTCCTTACACGCGTTATGCGGTATGCGAATGCGACAAAAAATCGAAACGCCTTGAAACCTATGAGCTACATTCCTTACATGCGGTATGCGAATGCGAATGCGTTTTTCCGATCGGTCCATGTAGCGATTGGTGCGGCATGCAGTATGCGTCAAGCTGGGTGCGAATAGAAACCTGAGTCTGATGTGTCCATTAGTTTAATACCAGGAGAGGCGACTGAGCATTACGGAACAGTCACACACAGGGGTGCTGATTGGAAACACATGGTGAGCTGGGCACCCGGGAGACATACGGTTAGGGGAAAGCTAAAAATGCTACCATATGCACAGAAATATGAATACTTATCTATAATTTGGTTATAATAAAGGTAGGAACCCCCATGTGACGTACACAAAGTTACATAGATATAAATGCAATATTTGGTCATATACAGAGCAGCATGGAGAATAATTGTTTATTTTTATTTTTTAAATATAGCCAGTCATGTGCCGCATACCGCATACCACGTGTAACGAATCATGCCATTCGCATACCACATGCCACATACCGCGTGTAAGGAATGCCCGCTTAAGACATGTTCCATGGTACAAGACTAAAGCCCCAGTCACACTATGGCTTGAGACCGCTTCACGACCACTTTGGACCAAAGAACACACAGTCACAGTCATTTCAAAGTTCAAACAACTGCAAAGTTAACCCTTTAACATAAATGCTAGTTCAATATAAAAGTAAAGTAAAATATAATAATGAGCCTAATATATTCATTTAAAAAAATGTCAGAGATCCAAAAACCATAGCACTATGCAACTTTAATGTGAAGGGCGGGTGTAGTGGCTATTGATATATTATTACCTTGCTTATTTTGTTGTAATTGGGTTATCCACTTTGAACTCCGCCACCTAAAGAAGAGAGCACTGCTGGCGCCGGGCGCATGAAAAATACAACGGGTCCAGTGCGTTGGAAGTAAATAGACTCATGAATATTCATCTTGACCTATAAAGGACGTATGAACAGACTCCACGGGCATTATCGCTCCTAGCCAAACCCAGCCAAGATGCACACGGTACATGTTTTTGTCAACTCCACTTGCGGTGTTCTATTTGAAATTCTAGCAAATCAGCTGACCTGAGTCGCCCGGATCGTATTAATCGAATACGGCACATCTGTTGTATTTTCACAATGTAAAGGGGCTGTCACACTACGACGTATAGCCTTAGCGTATGCTGACGTATGTGTTTTTCGACCAACACATCGGCTTACGTCGTCATACGGTATGTATACGTTGGACATACGTCGGGTACGTCATCTTACGTCGCCGTGGTTCGAGGCTCCGAAAAAATGTTTTGCATGCTCAAAATTTCCAACGCGTGTCGACGTGTGGCTCGTACTTTGAACGTACGCTGCGTGTACGTTTGGGATACATCGGCGTATGTTGGGAGTACGTTGGAATACGTTGCTGCACGTTAGGCGTACGTTCAGCCGGTGGGAACGTGCAGTCTGCATACTGCCAACGGATGCATTACGTACTCCTAACATACTTCGAACATATGCCTGCCGTATCTCCAGCGTACTTAACGTATACGCCATATTTCTAGCGATGGAGTAACGTACGTAAAGTTGGTCAGCGTACTGTGAACGTATGCGAGCGTTTTGCAAGGCACATGAACGCTCTCATACGCTAGCAATTGGTCAGAGATATGTTCTGCATATATTATGTACGTTGTGTGTACGTTGTGTGTATATGCCCATTTTTATCCCCCGCCGCTGAAAAGTTCGACGAATGCCGATGTACTGGCAAATGTTTTAACGTTAGTGTGACAGGGCCTTTATTGAATGTACAACACGTCAAGTGAGGTACCCCAATGATATGGTCTCTACTCCCTTCAGCTCTCCTGTAGCCTTAAATCGTATCCTCATGTACTCTCTGCATCACAATACATGTACAAGTAAATACATATATTATTTACAAACTTTGGTAAATATTAGCCTAGGTTAAATGTAAATTAACCTTTTCAAGTGAAATTCAGACAAGTTTGTACTTATCCAACCGGGTCAGACGCCATGATCTAACAAGGTCAAGGTCGATCCATCATATACATAGGTCAAAATGAATATTCATGAGTCTATTTATTTCCCCCACACTGGACCCGTTGTATTTTTCATACGCCCGCTGGCGCCACGTGGCCGTGCTACGTAGTGCAGCAGGAAATCTATCTAATGTGACAGGAGTTTTAGATAGTTTATTTTACTCACGAAACCCTTTGGAGACTTCATGGTCTGATCGAGTTTGTTCTTCAGAGCGGCGTTAGTCCTAGTAACAAAAAACAAATAATTTAAAAAAACGATGAAAATAATTAGCTTGCTAAAATAAAACATGCAATGGCATAGTAGTCTACATCATGTTTTTCTTCTAGTCTACATCATTGTTGCATGGTTAACAAAATCTATGCAAATACACACATCGCACATCTATCTGCTGACATCAGCCAAGACAACAGTAGGATGAACAAATACATACTTAGAAGTAGAACAGTCACAGAAACCAAGTTTCTGATTCGTCAGAGCAGTGACCATTAGACAATATATACCTAAAGATTCTATGTAGCTACGTCTGATGTGGGCTTTGATACCTGAGGTTTGATTGAGGTGTTGCCCAAGTTTACTTACATTACATAGCCTGGATTGGGGCGTTAAATCATTTATTAAATGATTCTAGGTATTAAATCACAACTATTTTGAAAAGTACTACAGCAGAAGCTGACATTTTAATGTAGTTTAATATATAACCAGCCATCGCAAAATCCTGAAAAGTGATACCAGACTAATCAGTCTAATGGCCGCTTTACTAGCATTGACTATTTGTTAAACACTGCAAAGTTATATTGCCATAGATAATGTGTCACCAACACTATTTAGATATTTAATATATATGAATAGTTTACTACCCATCCTCTATCGGTCAGAGTATTTGGGAAGACAAGTAATTCAACATACCGTGCACATAAATCATAATAGTCCGTATCGTGTACCTTTATCAGCATTGGTTTCATTTTAAATTTCTTCATGTATACTACAGTTGATTGGTTGTTGGAGTTCCTGGCAACATCTAAGGTCATATCAGGACGGGTACCGACTTGTGACAGTGCGCACTTATGGCGATTTTATAGTGCTGTCCCACAGGGAGACAAGGCTGCCAGCACCATTAGCTGATATCCGACTCAGTCACATTATCCTGACACTGAGCCAACCAGTTCTTGCCCTACACTAACAATGTCGAGCCCCTGTATACTACTGCGATACGCGCACACAGACACCAATAATACATATATCTAATACGCATAATTTCTCTATTCAAAAACTATATGTAATATGACAAGATCAAAACAAAAGAAAATTCTGCATTTTGATTTTGTTTAAAGATGTTTTCACAGAATGATGCGAGATTGATTATGGGACTAGAACCTGGAAATGGGTAATGATTCAATGCTAGTCGGGATGGTTGGCAGGCCTATTATATAAATGTGCGGACCAGATATGTTTGACTTGCCACTGCGTGACGTGGAATTAAAACACAAGGCAATGAGGTAAGGATGGACATATCTACGTTATCATTGCGGTCATCGCACGTCAGCATGGCAAACAGTGTTTACTAACCAATAACCATAAAGTTTCTCCTAAAACCATTACAGAGAATAGCAAGGTGTCGCATATCCAGCATTAATTCAGTCAGCATTAATTCACATTAAAACCATGTATGCATTCTTTTTGTATGAATACACACACACACCATATTCTTGTGGGTTAACACTCGGGGTGTTTAAATAGGCAAATCACTGAAGTGGGGTGTGTGTGTGTGTTTACCCACACATGGGCGTTTACAAAATATTGGCCAAGTGGGAGGTGGGCGTTAACCCACACATGGGCATTAACCTGCGAGAATACAGTATATATACGTGGGTGATGCATAACATATTATGCAAGTATAAAGATACGAAAGGGAATTATTATATTGTTATACTCCGTAAGACCCAACACTGCACCGGTGGCGCCACCTTCAGCCCCCCTCGGTGGATTTTTATACAATATTGTAAAGACTAGGTCTCCATAAAGTAAAGTTGAATCCTTCCTCCAACTAATAGATTTACCACCTGTTGTGGTCACCAGTATGTAAAGTCTACGGCTCGAATCTGTGGTTGTATAGGCAGGCTATAGTGAAATCAATACAGACAAAGAGAAAGGAAGAGAGAGAGTCAAGCCCTCTGGTTTATTATTTATATGGTACATGGATTCAGTGTAGAGTATCACCCCATCCTTTTCCCCCAATGGGAAACAAGCATTCTCAGCTATACCAATAGGGACCCACCATTCCTGGTCCCCATAGTTTCCAGTGATCTGCCCACCAGAACCAAGCTGTGTGGCTCCCCTGGCCACCACCTGCCTTGAGCCTGAGTGTGGTGGTCCTACCTAGCAGAGGGGGGGGGGGGGGGGGGGGGGGAGTAGGCTCTGAGTGCCCCTTACACACAGCCCTGCCAGCACCACTATGTCTATTTACATCTCACTCAGGCACCACCAGCACCTACATATACACATACATGCACCTGGTCACGTATACCCGATCAGTAATAGAACATTTGCATTCCCCCACCAATGCATTAAATCGGAATATTTTACAATATGTTAATAAGAAATAATACCTAAAATATGTTAAATGACTTCCTTAAACTGACATCACTTAATATATCTAAAATAAGTCAAATTAGTTCCTTACACACCTAATATGTAATATGTAATCCAGTCCAACCATATCAATCTGGCCGGCCAACAGACACACATACACACACACACACACACACAGGTGTGTGCTCTATGATCCATTATGGGAATATAAACAAGGACACTACCGCCATCAATTCTTCATCTCCTTACAACCACCTTATAATATACTTATTATATCTCATCAGGGCATAGTTCCCTCTCCAACCACGGTGGCGCCACCTGCGATCGCCAACACCCATTAAACGATACAGCTAAATAAAATATAATGCACCTACATATAATATAAATCTATAGATGTATGTTCATTGCATTGTGTGACATCGATTACCTAATTAGTTGACTGCGCCAGGCTTTTAGAACACCCATAATTCATATGTGCGATTCCTAGTCAAAGTCAATATGTTGAGCCTGGATGTTACTGAAATATTCTTATTAGCTTTGAGAATAAAACACGGCAATCACTTGATATTATTCTACACAATATATATGTAGTTGTTGCTATATAAAAACCAGCATATTTCAATTCTTACCGAAAGGGTGTTATTGCATTGAATCATTTACTTTTCTCCTCTACACTACGAAAGTTCACCAACAAAACCCACCAATATTTATTACTTGCATTTTATATATGCCCCATTCAATTAAGGAATGCTATAATTCTGCTTATCCTGTACATCAATTTGACCAGCTCAAAATAGTATTGTCAGCGAAATAAAAACATATAGTCCCGAACTATTGTCTAATGTCCTCAACAGAATATGCTCTGCAAAATATCGTTCTCTCATACCATCACGAATTTAGGAAAATCATCTGTCAAAATGCATGGTCAATGCGAGGTCATTTAATTATTCTTTTTAATATACAAAATTGCCGACTTGGAAAATTGGCAAAAAACGTAAATAATTTATAGGTCAAATTATGTATTTAAAGAATCTAGAGGAATAAATACACGAAAAGAAAGGAGTACTTATCAATTCGCGAAAATTACAATTCGCAATTAATTAATGCTTGTCGCTAATTCGCTTAATGTGTATGGTGAATCCCTACCACCCCTCCACAGTAGGCCTATATACTATATGACCGGTTCAATAGTGCTATAAAAGTATTAGTGAGGCACATGCTTAAACTCGCAGTGACTGGACTGGACAAGAATTGAGTTATAGCAGTGTTAATAGATTAGAGAAAAACAGTAATCCACCGTACTCGGATATAAATATCCTCTACCAACATATAGACGTGGTTCATTTATAAATCGACATGGGTTGTGCAGGAAGCACCGAGCAATCACCGAAGGCAGAAAGAGCGAAAGAAACTACAGAAGAGGATGCAGAAGTCCAATCTGTTGAGGGCGACATTGAGGAGTTGGCCCGGAAGTCAGGGGAAGAAGACCAGGGAGAGGAGATATCTCAGGTAAGAAGAGTGAATATTCCAAGTGCATTAAATATTATACAATACCATGGACACTTAGTTCCAGTGTGTGTGTGTATGTGTGTGTATATATATGTATATATATATATAATATATATATATATATATATATATAGTATATATATATATATATATATATATATATATATATATATATATATATATATATATATATATATATATATATGAGAGACTGTCCCAAAAGGTGCTAAGCAATATGGGACACAACTTTGTCCATTGTAACAATCAACATACTATCTGCTTATGCATTTGCTCAGGATGAACTGATTGTTTTTTACATGCTGTTTCGTAATCCCAATAGAATACATATTGATTTGAAGCAAATGTCCTTGTGTTTTCAGTGTAACTGTTTCTGTGCTGGTTTGTGTCAATCGTTACAATGGACAAAACAAAACAAAAGTTATCACCTTTTGAGATAGGCTCATGTATGTATATATATATATATATATATATATATATATATATATATATATATATATATATATATTATATATATATATATACACACACACACACACCTGAACGAAGTCAACTCATATATTTAGGCAATGTTAAATTTACTATGTGAAAGTGAAACCTAAGGCAATGAAGTATGTTACTACTACGAGTGTTTTGTTGTTTTGTTTTGTTGTTGTTGCACATTAGTTGATGAAGCAGGATTTTGATTGATTGGTGGTTTCTTAAGCAGGGGATATTTCAATCACGGACAATTGATCTTCTTCATTCCACTTGCCCTATCCTAGTAATACCAAGTGCCAGACGAGGTAGCGACAAGTATAACATTTTAAATCATTAGTTTGAATCAACTAGGGTTCGAACCCGCGGATTTGAATCACATAATCTACCCAAAGGGGAGGCGGATGCTCAACTCATTCGGCCATCGCGTCTGATTCCAACCTGTTAGTGTTACCATTCTTTAGTGTAACTAACTCAAAAACTGTTAAGCTAAGATTCCATATAGGCGGTATGCGGCATGTGAATGCGTATGCGGAATTCGCATCGATCGGTCCATTGAAGCAGAACGATCCACTTTGCCGTCCACGCATTCGCAAACGAACATATGGGAGCGCCACCATACACTTACATTCTTTTCCATTTTTTTTTGGTCGCATTCGCATCTAGATCTCCCGCATAGCGTACATGGAATCTTAGCTTTAGTGTTATAGAGTTTTCAACATTTTCCCATCGTACAAAGCATAGGTCCTACAGATACTGCGGGGAGGGGGGGGGGGGGGGGGGAGGGGTCTGGAAGAGTACTACGCTTTGTACGACCGTGAACATGTTGACAATTTTGGATGACCCCTTACTAGTCTACGGCTGACATAACAATATCAGGCACCCCCCCCCCCCCCCTAAATTCTGATGTCACTGTTCTCAGTGATGATCTAGCCAGGAATGATCATAAATCACTGAACATCCATAATAACATCTATACCATATAATAAAATCTATACCATCAACTATTATAAGAAGGAAAAACATAACATCAGTAAGTACACACTAATAAAACTGTCCTTATGACCTGGCCAGCGGTTTATACTTTTCGATTAAATGTAGGTCACTGAGATAGCGCGTCATTTAGATTGTATCAGATTGCGTCAAGAAGCAAAGCCAAGGGCTACTGTTATATTAGCTAGGTTGGTTGTTGGGAGTTTTACATCCTGGCAACATCTAAGGTCATATCAGGACGGGTACCGACATGTGACAGTGCACAATCATGGTGACTTAATAGTGTTGCCCCACTGGGAGACCAGGTCGCCAGCACCATGACCTGATATCCCACTCAGTCACATTATCCTGACACTAAGCCAACCAGTCCTTGCTCTATCCTAATAATGCTGAGCGCTTGGCTAGGAAGTGACAAGCATACATTTTTAAGTCATTGGTCTGACTCGGCCAGGGTATGAACCAGTGGTTTCTAAAAACCACGATCTACCAACACGTGGGACGGACACTCAACTCATTCGGCCATCCCGTCTATATTAGTGAGGAAAATGGCCAGACTGAAAGCGATAGCATTGGGCGAGAAATCTAGATTATAAAAAGTCGGCAGAGAAAGTATTCGATCTCTATTTTAGTATCATTTAATTAACTGTGACCATTTATTAACCTGAATCTATTTCTATAGTGAAAGAAAGAGAACATTTTTGTTTTAAATATTGATATTAAATTAGCATTTTCGAGCCAAGATGCTCACCTAGGTTTATTTATATATATTCAACTTAGATACTGTTGTTAATGCACAGAAAGTCAATTCAATAAAAAAGAAATGTTAACCCAAAAATCACATGACTGCTGAAGCGTATGATGTCAGCATTTTGATGTGCACGCGAAAATAAATTTGGCATGTTTATACTTCAAGTATCCAAGTTAAGGGGCTGTCACATTACGGCGTATGGCGGGAGCGTATTGAAAACCTACGTACGCCGTGCTGGTGCCACTTTCGGGTGTGTTTGAGCGTATGGGGGACCTATGAGGAGCGTACGAGGAGCGTATGAGGAGCGTATGGGAGCGTGCTGTGACATTTTTTGACATTATGGGCCATACGCCCTCATAGGTCGTGTTTTTTTGAGCATGCACAAAAAAAATTGGACGGACGAATTTATGAAAGCGTATGGCGGCGTATGCCTCATACGCTTCACATACGCCGGCATGTTGCGGCACTGGCGGCGTATGAGTAGCGTATGAGTAGCGTATGAGTAGCGTATGAGTAGCGTATGCGGCGTATGCCGACGTATATGACGTAATGCTGCTACGCCGCCATACGCTCCCACCATACGCCGTAATGTGACAGGGCCTTTAGCAGTTTAAAATAAAAATGACTTTAAACTAATTCGCAGCGCTCGGAGACAGGAGAGAAGGCATGTTCAACTAGTTATATTTATTCAATGGTTACTCAATCATAGTAACGTCATAAAGTTATCTCAATCATCATCATGTCTGACTTGCTTGTTTGCGGGCCTGTGGCGAAGTGAGATTTTCGGGCAGTGACGGTCACATGCAGGGTCAGGGAGGGGTCACATTAGCCTCGCTCGCGAATTAACGATGTTGCCTCACCAACATACGTACTGTATGGTAGATTAAGACGATCAATTTACAATATCCATCCATTGTTCATTCCCATTTAGAGTTGCATCCAGTTCAGTTCCCACATATTTGTAGGTATCTACCTCCCTTAGCATTTCATTCCCAATCTTTATTTGTACTTCTGAGTCTTTGTCCTTCTTGTTCTTGGTGCCATAGATAACATATTCAGCTTTGATTATATTGAGAGTTAATTTGTTTTCTTTGCACCATATATTTATTCCAGCCAAGTTTTCATTTGTCAATTCTGCTGCTTTTGCTAAGTTACTGTTTGATATCAGTTGGACTGTGTCATCAGCAAATAGAATGCATTTTGTTTGCCTCAGTGCTTGGGGTAAGTCGTTTATGAACAGGAGGAATAGAAGGGGGGCCAGTGTTGATCCCTGTGGTACCCCATTTTTTACTTGTCTTAAGGTTGACTCAATGCCATTTAGTTTGGTACTTTGCTTTCGATTGGAAAGATAGTTTGTCAGAAAGGCTACTCTTTTTG
The DNA here is from genome assembly GCA_030323885.1 of Branchipolynoe longqiensis. Lineage (NCBI taxonomy): Eukaryota > Metazoa > Annelida > Polychaeta > Phyllodocida > Polynoidae > Branchipolynoe > Branchipolynoe longqiensis. Next base: position 30,879,740 of record CM059191.1, read on the forward strand.
GACCCAACCCACTCTTAACAACCTTTTGCAACAGGATTTTATGATCTATAGTGTTAAATGCTTTTCTTAAATCAATATATACTGCTATGGTAAGTTTACCAGAATCCATTGCACTGAGAAGCACACCAAGGAGTGTTGAGAGTGCTTTGGTTGTGGACCTGCCTTTCCTGAAGCCATTTTGTTCATCTGCTAGGTAGTTTGTTGCTTAAAAAAATATTTTTATTTGATCATGAAAGAGTTGCTCAACTATTTTACCAGTTATGGGTAGAAGAGAAATTGGTCTGAGGTCATTGCATGTTTTAGGGTTGCTGACTTTTGGGACAGGTACAACTGTAGCAATTTTCCAATCATCTAGGAAGATACCTGTTTCAATTGATAGGTTTACTATATTCTAATAGTTATATATCAAATACTTCACCATGGATCATGCACATACAAAATTCAGTATCACAATATTATTTTTAATTCCATTTAGAGACCAGACGAATGAGTTGAGTGTCCCTCTCCCGTTTTGGTCGAGTCAAACCAGTCTAGCCAGGTGCTCAGCATTATTAGGATAGGGCAGGACCGGTTTGCTCAGTGTCAGCATAATGTGACTGGGTGGGATATCAGGTCATGGTGCTGTAAGGTATGTGACTCATGTAAGCTATGCAAGGTATGCAAGGCAGAGCTGGGTGATCATGTGACCACCACCTGACCGGACCAAACAACTGTGCAATAAACCAGTCTAACATCTGAACTCAATGTGTCCACACGCGTTCCTTCCGTACATCACAGGTGCTGGTGGTCTTGGTCTCCAGTGGGGCAGCACTATAAAGTCGCCATGAGTGTGCACTGTCACAAGTCGGTACCCGTCCTGATATGACCTTAGATGTTGCCAGGACGTAAAACACCAACCAACTTAGTTCCAAGAGAAATTGGTGGTAGTTCTTATATTTATAGTGTATCGTCTTTGACGTTAACTATATTTGGCGCCATTTCCTAATACGGAGAACGTCATGACTTAGTCGGGTTCCAGTACCCATCTTAGCCGCTAGGTGCCGTCTGTTGAAACAAAGGCCAGGGGACCAGGCTAGTCATGACTACACACGTCTTTCTGACATCAACATTTGTGACGTCAGTTGGACCAACCAGCACCGTCTGGTGATCAATTTGTACAGTAACAATTTCGACAATAACAATAGGATCCTGGATACATCATAAATGGATCGTGGCGCACAACAAACGGTAAATTCACCAAAGTAAAGAATTTACTTAGTAAAAAAAAAACCCCGCAAACTCGTCATTAATCTCGTCTTTCTATAAAAGAATAGGCACGTTGACCACCGATATCACTACCAAATGTCTCAGTTCCGAAAAGCGAAAGAAGAATGTCATTTTTCATCACTGAATTTAATGTATCTGAGGTTAGAGCGGGGTCAGTGTTCTGTTGTTTTTAATTCATGTTTAGAATGAGTGCAGAGGCACATACAATGGCAAAAAACACAACGAGCTGAGGAAGAGTTCACCAGTTTTGCCAGTGTGACCATAATTCTGTCAAGGAAGGACTGAAGAACACGGCTACACTTCCAGAGTCTGCAGAGCCAGAGGAAGTGGAAGCTAGTGTTTATATAAAGGCAGTGGCTACCCGTACGTGACCGTACGTGTAGAGTTGAACTTGAAGTCTAGGCGTACGTGCACGTGCGCGGTCGTTCCTCATGTGTATTTAGCCGTTGCTAAGCGTATGTGACCGTACTGGTAGAATCGACGTCTAGGCGTACATGCACATTCCTCTTTAGCAGTGTCTACGCGTACGTGAGGCCATACCCAGTTTCACTGAGTTTATTCATCATTTTATTTAGACCCTATGCTTAAATATATATAATAAATTAAGATTTTAATTTGGTGGAAATAGCCCTAACCCTAACCCTACAGATGCGCGCGCAGCGCACGCATGTACGCCTAGACTTCAACTCTACCCGTACGGTCACATATAGGTAGACACTACAGCTAAGGCAAGGCGGAACTACACACTACCGTACCATATGTATATATATATATATAGATATATATAAATTTCCTCCAGTGTGTGACGCGAGGGGGGCGCCCAACAGCTGCGCACAGAGGAAATATAGGATGTCCATATAGCGATATAGCGAATGGTAGACAGGAAGTGTGAACACTTATTTGTCTCTCATTTTTTCTTGAGTGCAAGTAAATATGCAACACAAGGAGTAATTAGTAGCATGTGGTGAATAAGGGGTCAAATTTCCCTGGATCATCAGCCCTAGATAAAAGATTCACCCGGTACTTGTAGTACACGGGTGAAGGACAACGTAGTGTAAATACGGGCAAAAATAGGTTTAGTATGGAACCTGAACTAGAATCCGTAGCTCCAGTATCAAATGGCTGCATATATTGGCAGAGAGTTGGTGAAATTGGCGAGAATGCAAAAAGACAAGATGGCGGCCAGAGAACGCCGTCGATTTCACTTTTAAATCTGATTAAACTAGATATTATATTATATTTTTCAACTCAAAGGTAGCGGGCTATCAATAAGACATATGTAAAGAATAAATGTTGCTTCTTAGATTGTGAAATTAGGCTCTCCTTTCCGTAACCCGCTTTTTCGACCGTTTTTATATAGGGTTGGTATTGTACTGCGAGTACGGGGTGAATACTTTATCTACATCAGCCCATGCTTTTTCTAATCTATTCTTGAATGAATTAATTGACTCGGCATCAATAACATTTTGTGGGAGACTGTTTCATATATTTATGATCCTGTTTGAGAAACTATGTTGCCTTAACTTTGAAATGGCTCTGGGTTTTACTAGCTTGAGAGTATGGCCCCGACTGCCTTCTCTTTTATTCAAGCTGAAAAATTTGTTCATATCTATTTCATCAAAACCCTTCATAATCTTAAATACTTCAATTATGTCACTTCTTTTCCTTCTGTAGGAAAGGGTAGGAAGTTTCAATTCCCTAAGCCTTTGTTCATAGGGTAGGTCCTTTATAACTGCAACTAATTTCGTTGCACGTCTCTGAACCTTTTCGATCTCCAGAATATCTTCGAAAAATTGGGCTCCAAATTTGTGGACAGTATTCCAAAATTGGCCTAACAAGAGACTTAAATAGAATGAGAAAATTGTTCTTGTTGAGGCGATGGAAAGTTCTTTTAATTATTCCTACTCTCTGGTTAGCATTTGAGATGATAGTCCTCATGTGTTTCTGAAAGGAGAGTTGGGAGTCGAAGGTTACACCCAAGTCCTTTTCATAGCTATCTTGTTGCAGGGCAGTGTTCTTCATATTATAGGCATAATGAGGATTATTTTTCCCGTAATGAATAATTTTGCACTTCTTTTCATTGAAGGGCAATTGCCATTTCTCGGACCATTGTGCGAGTTTCAGAATATCCTCTTGCAAGAGATTCTTATCTCTTACATCTTTTATTGCCCGAAAGACCTTTGTGTCATCCGCAAATATTTTTAGGTTTGATGAGACACTGCCTGGCAGGTCATTTATAAATATTATAAATAATATTGGTCCCAGTACACTTCCCTGAGGTATTCCTGAGGTGACATTCTTAAAGGAAGATTTTTTTATTACCTATGACTACCCTCTGCTTTCTTTCAGACAGGAAGTCCTGTATCCATTCAGAAATTGATCCGGATATTCCCAGAGCTTCGATTTTGTTTAATAGTCTTTTGTGGGGCACACTATCAAAGGCTTTGGAGAAGTCCAAATAGATGGTGTCCCATGCCAGGCCATGATCCAGCCAGTCAGTCCAAATTTCCATCACTTCTAGTAGTTGTGTCAGGCAAGATTTGCCTCCAGTGAATCCGTGTTGGTTTGGAGATACCAATCCTAGTTTTTCCAAGTGTTCTACGACACGATCTCGGATTATTCTTTCTAGCATTTTACAGCATAGGGAGGTTAAACACACGGGTCTATAATTTGATGCCAGGCATTTTGGTTCCTTTTTATGCAGGGGTTTGACATCAGCATCTTTCCATTGTTTGGGTATTTTCCTTTCAAATAGGCTTTTACGGAATAGAGATGTCAAAATAGGTCAAATTTGCTCAGAACACTGATGATTTTTGCATGGATCCCATCTGGCCCTGGTGCCTTGGAGACATTTAGTTTTTCAATTAATTTTTCTACTTTACCAACTGTTATATCAACGTCACTGATGAATTCTGTGACTCCTGAATCTGGAGAGGGTGGGATATTATCCGTATTTTCATTGGTAAACACACTGACGAAGAACTCATTGAGTAGTTCAGCTTTGCCTTCATCGTCTACGATTAGTTTGTCGTCACCATTGGCTATAGCTGGTATGCCATTGCCATTGTTTTATTTATGTGAAGCATAACTCCAGAAATCTTTCGGGTTATTCTTAATGTCTTGAACAATTTTGTCCTCAAAAGTCTCTTTGTGTTCACTGACAATGTCATTTGCGGCATTCCTAGCGATAGTGTATTTTTCCCAATTTTCCAATGTCTTATTATTGAAGTAGACATTCCATGCTTTGTTTTTCAATTTTCTGGCAGTGGTAATATCTCTGGAGTACCAAGGAGGTTGTTTCCTGGTTGTGAATTTTCTTAGTGGTACGTGCCTTTTGATAGCACCTGATAACACATTTTGAAACAGGTCCCAGCATTCTTGCACATTTTTTTCCTTCAATTTATTTAGCAAGCCTTGGGACCTGATATCATTACTCATGGCAATGTAATCCCCTCTATAATATGATTATCTTAGTGGGATGGTCTCATTTTCTGTTTCAACATCAATTTTGAAGGATATGACAGCATGGTCACTCTTCCCGATCAGGGCACCTATTCTGATGTTATCTATAAGATTATCCTTATTGGAAATGACCCAGTCCAAGGGATTAGGGGTCTCATTTCCTCGGAACCTGGTTGGTTCCTGAATAAATTGTTGTAGGAAACAGTCATTTAGGTGGTCGAAAATAATCCGCACATAATGGTCATCACGGCAATGTAAGATGCCAGTGGCCCAGTCAATTTCTTTTAAGTTAAAATCCCCAACGATAACCAGGTTATCATGTTTCATTTCTTTTACCTCATTGACTAATTCTAGAAGAGCATTATTGTTTTGTTCACTGCTAGATGGGCTACGGTAAATACATCCTAAAATGGTTATGACTCCATCAGTAAGAATTTTGCACCAAATTGAATCGTCAAAAACGTTTTTTGGTGTGAAATGAGTTGCTATCAAATGATTTGCAACGTGCATTATCGTACCTCTTCTCTCTAATGAGTTGGTAATTATAATATCCATTTATTTCCAAGCTTAATTTACTGATCTAGCATATGTCAGGTCTCAAAGAACTGATTTCAACTTCCAGCAATGACCTTTTAGGGCTAGTTAAGACATCTATGTTGGTGTACATAACTTCTAAGGTTTTTATTTTGTTTACTTTATAGTCTATTCTATGATCTATTTTGCCTGACCTTGCTTTCTTATTCTTAACTCTTTTAAGTTCCAGGGGGGACCCCGGACCTTGTATATCCAGTTTTTTGACCGATCAGTTTTTTCCTTAGCAGCTTGTACATGTTCGCTAAGAGCTTTACGAGCTTCTTTGTCGAGATCGTAGCATACTCCCAAGTTCTTTACTTTATCTGGAGCGTCCTGAGTTTGTTCAAGTTGCTCATAACAGACTCCTGTAAACATGAGGCTCCATCTTGCATTTATACTCATATAATGCGTTATACATCACATATAATATATATATATATTGGGAACAAGAATAATACTCAGCAGTAGCTGAGTAAAAGATTAAGTAGACACGTACGTGTGTGTGTGTGTGTGTGTGTGTGTGTGTGCGCGCGCTGGCCCAAGTCTTAACTTGCCACTACCATGATCATGTGCAGCGACATGCATTGATGCAGAACTATTTCCTTCTGTGTGGCAACAAATGCCTAATATTAATAAGTGCAACAGTATCTAAGTTGGATATGTAGTCGCAAATCTTGGCCAGTGTTTTGGTTTTGACAATTTGATGCTTTCATCAGATTATGCAGCTTAACTTAAAGCTGCATAATCCAATGAAATATCAAATTTTCAAAACCAAACCAATTATCTAGATTTGATTTGACATATCTAACTTAGATACTGATGCGCTTATTAAGCATTTGTTTCTGCATAGAAGGCAATACAAATTGACATCTCAATTTAACAGTACCTCTTACTGCAGAAGTCTATGGTGTCAGAGTTTTGGCAAGCATGCCAAAACTAATTTTACATGTTTGCACTCAAAAATAAAAAGTTTACCATTTAAAATAAAAGTAACTTTGAACTAATGTAAAGTAGATACTAGTGATCGATCTAATATATTTATCTCAGAAAAAATACAGAAATTCAAAACCATTGGACTATGCAACTTTAAGTATGCATGTGCGTATTGTCATGTATAATAACTAATGCCTAATCTTACAGACTATCTAATATAGTGAGGAGAAAAGAGAATTAGGAATATCTTCTATTCTTAGTAAAGAAGACAAATAACGATACACATATATGTACTTATAACATATATTCTCAATTACAAAGTGTACAGTTACATATAAATTCTCAATGGTATAATATTACACTCACAACTGTCTGTGTATTCCATATGGATGATAGATACACTCAGTCCTCTTGGTGCTTCTTCTATGTCTCAGTTGCCTTGAGGAGTTGATAGATATAGATGAGCCATTTTCTGTGAGCCCTTGCCAACCATACAGGTATAGAGTCTCAGTTGATGATGGATGTACATGTCAGCCTAAGCAGCAGTGATGTGGGAAAAGGCAGACACCACAGTCACCAATTCTCCTCATATCCATTGGTCCATATTGTAGAAGCTCAGCAAGTTGAATCCATCCCATAAGCTGTAACTAGCCAGATCAGGTTTCAGGCCTAACTTGGAGATGTTGACGCCTCGAAGTCTGGGAGTAGAGTCCCGAGAGTGTGTGACTACGCTCCTTATATAGTTGCTGGGTAGGCCAGTCCTAACGAAGAGATGGGACGAGTAGGATGGTCCAAACATGTGCTGTACCCACTATAAAAGGCAAACTACCTGTTAGGAAGCAGTCTCCATATATTCACTGCTATGTTACAGTATGTAAAATCATGTCTTTCGATTCTATTATTGATGTTGCTGGTTTCAGAATGGCTATACAGAGTTCGAGCTGACAGCGCTAAGTAAACATAACAATTACCGCACTATCCATGGTGTTGAACCACTCATGCTGAACAGAGAGCTTTGCGCCACTGCCCAGAAGTGGGCCAACCACCTGGCAGCCACGGACACCTTCGACCATTCCACAACCGAATCCATTTATAAAGGGGAGCGCACAGGGGAGAACCTGCACATGAACAGCTCAACGGATGATAAAATTAATGGTGAGCCCTGTCTTTTCTATTTTTTAGTGGCATTTGTTGATGTGACTTCAGAGAGGAGTGTATTTAGGTCATTCTCAGAAACTACCACATTTCTGACATGGAAACCCAAAGTGAAAACATTTTATATAATAGCAGAATCCATGTTAATATGATGGTTTACGTGTTGTGCATATGTCAGAGTTAAAATTTATTTTTCCACTTTAACATTTTTTTTTCAACGCATACCAATTGAGAAGAAAACGTTAAAATTAACTGTAAAATCCATCTATAGAATCATTTTAATATACATCCCTAACATCATTTTAACACACACAACAGATTCAAACAACATTTTATTGATTACAGTTAAGCACAAAAGTTGAACAAAATGTTTGGGTAGATAATTCACTCAACGAGACAATATAACCAATATTTAATTAGAAAATAAGTCCGTGACCTCAAGGAAGTCGTGCTTTCATGTTATGCTTTTGCTCATACGGCGACATGGCCTAATCTTAACTAGTACATATAACAAATAAGCGATAGTGCGTAGTGGATCAATAGGCTTAACACGAGTACATGGCATCTTTAGCTTATGTCCGATTAGTTGGACCAGATAAATGGCTTGGATAGCATAGATTGTCACGAGTACAGAAGGGCTATATGTTAGTCGGATTAACTGTAACCCAGCGCTCAACCCCAGGGTGGGAGGGTGGGAGAGCGAACCTGCTGGTCTGATGGTCAGGTGACAAGTGAGTACTGAGCGGTACGCGATTACACAAGAAACCTCCCTCACCAGTTGCCTCGTTGAGCAAATTACCCATGTTAGCCTCGCCAACATAACTGATGCATGGTGTCGATTTGCTAATTTTCACTTTAGTACAAAATCATATTATAAGCATATTTTGAATAGATTTTGTTAGATAGATTAAATACATGTAGTATTACTAACATACTTAATACTAATACAGAGGCAACAATAACCATTTTACTGCTACCCCTACCCCCACAAAAAAAAGAAAGGCTTATTCATTAACAATGTAACATGGAAACCAAAAATGTGGTACACAGATTCTGAGAATGACCCACCTATGTGTTACAAATCTAGTACTGTAGTAGTTAATTATACAACGTGTGGGCGCCATGTTAGCTGGGCCAACATGAATAATGATAGCTTTACATTAGTATTTTTTTGTCCTAATAAATTAGGGGTCAATGATCCTTTTTGTTAACTCCATGTACTTACTTCCGCAGCACTGTCTCCGTGGCAGGGCTGCTAAACAACCCTCTAGAAAAAGTGTTGGAAAGCTAGGTTATGGAAATAACCACATAATCTTTGACAATTTAATGTGCAAAATACACTGTTCAAATACATATCTATGATAGCCCACTACTTTTGGGGTGAATAAATCATGTAGCTAAATGACCGCACCCACACTCACACAAACCTACACACACGTGTGTTACATAAGTACGGCAATTAAAATGTATTTGTTTTAACCTGCAGGAGACTGTGCTACAGATAACTGGTATGATGAGATAAAGTTCTACGACTTTAATGAGCCAGGATTCTCCACGACATGTGGTACGTATTTTAATGTTGGGTGGTAAATCTACAGTATGAAATCAAATGATATAAATGCATTTTTATATCAAATTTATATCCATATTTTAAGTTATATAATCGGATGAAAGCATACCATTTTTAAGTGATTGGTTTGACTCGACCAGGGTTCGAACCCAAAACGAACGGAAGTATAATTTTCTAAGCCTTCGGTTTGACTCGGCGGGGATCGAACCTCAAGGTGCCAATCAAGTTAAAGTTGCAGAATCCAATGAAACTATACATTTTCGAAACCGAAGCACTTACCTACATTTAATTATACATTTCCAGCTTAGATATTGCTGCACTTATCAAGCATTTATTGCAGGATAGGAGGAATATTAAGCTAATATAATATAACATGTCGCTGCAGCAAGTTGTACAAGCCTGTAATGTAGCATGTTTTCACTTAAAATATCCCCAAAGTTTACCCTTTTTAATCAAACGTATTCAAACGTAAAGTAGATTATAATGACCAACCGACTATACTTAGCTAAAATATGTCAGAAACATAAGACCGTCAAATTATGCAATTTGAAATATAAACATATTTTGGGGTCCAGTTTTCATCATTTGAATATTAATGCTTGTATTTGCATTCTATTGAAATGCATAATAGCTTTTCAAACGGAGGAAGAGCTTCACTTTCCCCCAATTCCAAATCTTTACGCATCATGCCTGTGTGTACTCTGCACCAAAACCGCATAAAAAGCAGGCTAACATGTATGTATCACCCATAGTCATTGGCTTTCATCTTGACATGGTTGAGACCTGATGGGACCTAGATAAAAGATTCACCCGGTACTTGTAGTACACGGTTGAACGACAACATAGTCTAAATATGGGTGAAAATACCTTTAGTATGGAACAGGGAGTAGAATGCCTGCCTCCAGTATCAAATGGATACTTATATCGGCACAGAGTTGGTGAAATGGGAGAGAATGCAAAAGGACAAGATGGCAGCCGTAGAACGCCGTCGATTTCACTTTTAAATCTTATTAAACTAGATATTATATTATATTTTTCAACTCAAAGGTACCGACATATGTAAAGAATAATTGTTGCTTCTTACATTGTGAAATTAGGCACTCATTTCATTGACCCGCATTTTCGACCGTTTTTATATAGGGTTCGTATTCACCCGTGTACTGAGTACCGGGTGAATCCTTTATCTAGATGGGACCCTGATGGGAATCACTGATTGGCTTCCTATGAGGGAGGTCATGCATTCGAACTCTGATCGAGTCCAACCAATGACTAACACAATTTAAACTTGTCGCTACCTAGCCTGACACTCAACATTAATAGGATATGGCAAGAACTGGTTTGCTCAGTATCAGGATAATGTGACTGAATGGGATATCAGGTCATGGTGCCCGTGACCTGGTCTCCCAGTGGAACAGCACTATAAAGTTGTCACGAGTGCACCTCTGTCACAAGTCGGTACCCTTTCAAACATGATCTTAGATGTTGCCAAGACAATAAAGCCCCCAACAAACAACACTTGACGTGGTTGTACTAATTTTGCTGCCCTTCCAACAGGACACTTTACGCAGGTTGTGTGGAAGGGCACGACTGACATGGGCATCGCGTGCAAAACTTTCAAGAAGGATGGTTGGTACAGCATTGTGGTCGTCGCCAACTACTTCCCCGGAGGAAACATGCTCGGAATATTCCCAGAGAATGTGCCAAGACTGATATAAAGAAGACTCCTGTGTGTTGTATACAGAACAAAGAATCACTATTTACTTGTACATCAATCTTTAGGAGTTTTTTTCCATGTGTGAAAGATGCTATACTTATTTTTGTAATCCTTGTCTAAATCCACGAATTATTCCAAATATTGTCAAGAACCCCCAAAAAAGGAACAATGTGTTGTTATTACTAGTGTTGTCCGCTTAGATCACACATTTTCAGCTAATGTGTTGTTACCATGTGCGCATGTAATCCATTCCATTTTACACATGTAATCGACGCTCTACCAATAACGAAATGTTTTTGTATCCCTTTTTTAAAAAACAATTTGATTACCTCGAAATAAAAATGATTTACTGTTGCTTTGTCTGCTACTTCTAATCATCATGATCATCATCATGCTGTCAGTCGCGATGCAACAAAGACTGCTTTCTAATATAAGCAGTTAAAGGATTAGTTTGTATCCCTGGAAATGACAATTTACTTGGGATGAAGTAAGAGCACCCCCCCCCCCCACACACACACACACCATCGGTGTTTCTGAAGCCAGTGTAAAATGTTATACCTGTAAAATTATATATTTGACGCAGTGAGAAGAGTCAAGTCTTAGTGATGCATAAACAAAGAAAGATGCTTACATTACAACGTACATTATATGCTAGAACGCAAATAGAAATGACCTTAAAGAATATTTTCTACAACTTACTCCCGAAAAACTAGTCCATAAGTCATTGACCACAAATCGAATTTCCCATTGACAACCCACCAAAATTAGTTTTTTGTAAATGAGGAGAGTAATAATTGTCCGGTAATATTCTAAATACAATCTTTAAAGGGTCTGAGGACTGTAATGCTATTCATTCAGAAACTTGTCAGCAGCTGCTTTAGTAATTTGACTTCACACGAGGGTTAGCCCATCATCAAAGCAGAAAAAATAGGGAAAAACACTTTGCTGTATTAATTCTACATGAGTTAAGCCGCATACCTCGGTCATTTAACATAAAACTTGTAAAGAAATTCATCGTGCATTTTGGCTTTCAATTTCTCATTCAAGATCTATTTAAGAAAAAATCCAAGATTTTTAAGAGCGTTTGGTCACTTTTCCAGCCCTTCTCATGCCATTTCCAAACTGACGGTATTTTACTTTCTTTTATTAAGCTGGAGAAATTTCAATCACGGACAATTGGTTATCCTCATTCCCCTCTGCTTTGCCCTATCCTACTCCTAGAAATGCTGTGCGCCATTTTGGTAACTACAAGTATACATTTTTAAGTCAATGGTTTGATTCAGCAAGGGTTCAAATCCTACGCCCTACTATGTAGTAAGTAGTACTACACAGTAAGTGGGCACTCAACTCATTCAATCATCCAGTCTGGTCATTTTCAAGAGGCATCCTCAAACTTCAGGCCTTTTCAAGACTGCTCAATTCTTATCTTATTCGGTAACTACTTATTGGTAACTACAAGTATACATTTTTATGTCAATCATTTCATTCAGCCAGGGTTCAAATCCTACGCCCTACTATGTAGTGAGTAGTACTACACAGTAAGTGGGCACTCAACTCATTCAATCATCCAGTCTGGTCATTTTCAAGAGGCATCCTCAAACTTCAGGCCTTTTCAAGACTGCTCAATTCTTATCTTATTCGGCTGTGTGCGCTACTCTGAGCTATCAGTTGCATGGGACAGGAGTGGAAATATAATTCAAGACGTCTTACCTTGGTCCTGGGGGAAGTGAGCGGATCACATGCCCCAAATACTGGTAGAGGAGCAAGGCCAGGGCCTCGGCTGTTTCTGTTTCCGGTTTTGAGCTGGTCCCCGGCCTGAGGGCTACACTGATGGCATCCACAATTTTGAGAACTGCCCTTGGTCCAACCACTGCACTGCACTCCTAGAACAGAAAAAAGCATCAAAACAGCTGGATATTGCTCTAGACCATTGTGTACACTAAGGTCCCAGTCATACTAGGTGTGAAGCCGCTTTGCAACGACATGCAACCCCCCCCCCCCCTCCCCCCAAAAAAAACCTATCAGTCGCCAACCTATTTGCGACCAAAGTAAAATAACCCGGGGTGAATAAAGGGTTGGTGACTGCTGCTAAAGACCAGAGAAGACCGTTTTGCGACTGGTTTGCGAACGATTGACATTTGATTGCAGATCAGTTGCAGATTAGTCGCCAACCATTTGCCGACCGATCGCAGGTGATTGGTAGCAGTCCCAGTCGTTGATCAGTTAGCGATGGTCCGTGACTGATCGCTATAACCTATTGTAAAATATTCCGATATACGGCATCGGAGGGAATGCAAATGCTCTATTACTGATCGGTGTACGTGACCAGGTGCATGTATGTATATATATGTATGGGCTGGTGGTGCCTGAGTGGGATGTAAATAGACATAGTGGTGCTGGCAGGTCTGGGTGTGAGGGCACTCAGGGCCTGCCCCCTCTGCTGGGATAGCGATCACCACACTCAAAGGTCAAGGTTGGTGGTGGCCATGGGGCCATACAGCTGGGTGGTGGTGGGCAGACCACTGGTAGCCATGGGGACCAGGAATGCTGGATCCCTATTGGTAGGGCCAAGAGTGCTTGTTTTCCATTGGGGGAAAGGGGTGGGGTGATACTCTACAATGAACCCATGTAACCATATAAATAATGAACCAGAGGGCTTGACTCAATCTTCTTCTTGACACTTAATACTCTTCCTTTCTCTTTGTCTGTATTGATTTCACTATAGCCTGCCTACACAGCCACAGATTCGAGCCTCAGCCTTTTTACACTATGAAAATGATTTTGGCTGCAAGGAGGTTTTTGGTGCAACACCTGCAACCTCCTTGTGACCAAAATGGTTGCACGGTCCAAATAAGTGAGGACCAAATAAATATCTTTTTGCGACTCATTTTTATTTTGTTGTAAGTGTGACTGGGGTATATGAAACAAACTACATGTATTTATATTAAACGAAAATGAGAGACTTCAAAATCTAAGTCAGTTTAAAATTATTTAAACACACCATAATAAATATTACCTGGATAGTTTTGTCTTGCCCTGCGTCTAGTGATGTCTTAAGCACATGGCTATACATATTGGTGTTCAGATGTGGGTTCTGCAGCAGGGCCTTTGTATAAATAGAAATTAACAAATCAAGCTCAGAATGAGGACATTTCATAAATTAAAATATACAATATATATTCATTTCCAATTGTTTTGACCCAATGGAGAAACTCTATTCTGGCATTTTCACAGTTGCATTATAAACTATATATTTATAGGTTACTGTGTAGGCCTATATATGAGATTTAATTCGTGGCTTTAGATTTGCCTCTATTTTCCCTGTAGTCTCTGCATACAGGACTTTAAAAATACCAATATAGATAGCATGCCTTAATACAGTATGCACTCCATGATCTGAACTTACAGACGTGAGGTGATTTCCGGCATCTTTGAGCAAACCAAGATGGATGTATCGACCGCCCAAATTCCATGGCTTACGGTTTAATTTCTGGATCTTCACATCAAGGTCAGGTGCGTACGTCTTTCCACAGGACTGACAATACAGCTAATGGAATAACAAATATTACTGATTAAACCAAATAGCCCTAAATGAAGGAATATCTTTGTCAAAAAAGGCATGACAACGAAAATTACTCGCAAATTTAATAGGGCTATACATTGAGGGAACCCTCCAAAAAGTGCTGGGAATTAAAGGTTTGCGACAGAAACCCTGTGAAAAACATGCACTTATTTATGTACCAACACTTTCCTAGCAATATCTAGATATATACTTATATTCAGATTACTTTTCTTTATTAATCAAACCAGGATTTGGGATTTAATCAAGCTCACTTAAAAAGTAATTTAAAAATAAATCAACAAAATAAGTGAAAATAAGAAAACAAATGTTCCAGGCAGCATATTTGAATGATGCTTTATTTCTCCCTTTCTATTTTATTAATACTATATATTAAAAACAAAATTATGATTGTAAATTGGATGAAAGTTACATCGGTTGCATCCCTACATTTATTTACATAATCGACCCTATATGTCATGTAAATAATATAAACCGGGAAACATTGACATCTCGTTTAACCAGAAATTGAAACAATTTATTTGTAATTAACTCTTCTTGTTATGTTACCATGGTCATTTTTTGTTGTTGATCTCATGATGAGTCCAGATTGTGACAATATTCAATACTATTTCTAGTCTAGATCATGAAACGGTAAAGGTCAAAATGAAAATGTCATAGGTTTTCCTTGGAAAGGCAGTGTTGATGCTAATATTGCTATTAATTACTTTACCTGTTCACAGTACTTGGCCCATTTCAAGGCATTTTCCAGAGAATCCTCAGACCAATGCCGCACAACATTTGTGTGTGAGGCTTCTAGCACTTCTAGATATGAATAGACAGACCGCAGAATTGCCTCGGATTTCTGTTCCAACATATTCCTGTCAATAAAACATGAACATACTGGCGATGTACATATTCGTTTACAATAGTTTAGCTATTAACTTAATTGCGACTACAGTCGTCACACAAATGGCTATATGATAGCATATAATAGGTGTAAGTGGTATATTGGTCGATATTTATTTGCCCGACCGTCGGGTCTACAGTGAAGGAAAGTGGTCTTGTAGACCCGACAGTTGTGTCTCGAGTGAAGGAATTCGGTGCTGTTTGCCCGACGGTCAGGTGAACAAGATAACCATCAGGTTTTGAGTGAATAAATTTGGTACGCACCTACTGGTCACCCAATGGTTGGGAAAACAGTGACTGTTAGTGTTTACCCGACGGTCAGGTGAACAAGATCGAATTTCTGCACTCAAAAAGCAACAGCAAAAATTTGACAAATTTAAACATTTGATTTAAAAAAAAACACTTTAAGTAGGGGTTTGATGACTGGGGGCGGGGGTTCTACTGCCATCGTCACCCACCATTGATTTTACCGCTGTAATTGGTTGGCAAACCGATGACGTCACCTCGGGGTCTCCAGTGCTTGAAATCTTCACTGCAGACACGACAGTCGGGTGAATAATATCTTTGATTAATGTCAATCACCTCGTTGAATATTTAATTATGAGATAGGGTTGGGCATGTTAGTTACTCCTGCAGCCTGTGCCTACTAAGGGTGGGGGTGGGGATGGGGTGAATATTTGTTATCCAATTTTAAAATTAGAATAATTGATGGATTAAAAATATGAAGCGCAAATTTAATATTTTAGTTATACTAGACTTACTTGTAAGTTGTGGTATTACTAAGATTCTTATGAATTTATGAATACGAAGGTAAGGATCAGGGGAGAGGTCAAGCTAGCACAGACCCGGATGTAGCCTCAGTTTTCGAAGTTGGAGGGAACAAAAAACCTAATAATTACTTTTCAGGAAACCTAACCCCCCATCACCTTGTTTTCTGAACCTTGTTTTGATTGTTATACTCGAGTAATCGTGGTCCTTAATGTTTTAACACGGTGCGGGTAGGCGGGCCCCTGATCCTTACCTTCATATTTGTAGATTCGTAAGAATCTTAGTAATACCACAACTTACAAGTAAGTCTAGTATAACTCAAATATTCTTACTTCATCTTCCGAATACCAGAAGTTAAGTATCCGGGGAGAGTCTTCGTAGCCTGTTTTTTTGGCATCCTGACCTCATTTCCCGTCTACTTTTCCTTCCTCCATCTCTTTTCTCGTTCTTTTCCCCAGTCACATCGACTGTCATTAGACAATGTAAAGCATAGTCCATTTGACAACATTAGTTAATGTTTCCGAACTGTTTCAACATTGATTCAAATCTGGTTGATTTAATTTATTTGACAATCTTTATTGATCCAAGTCATCCCTTTACATGTACTACGTAACTACCGTAACTACGTAACTAAGGACCTTTGTTGGTCCTGCCTAAGATAGCTCTTTGGACCTCACCTGGGTCCTCTATTGATTTATGGTAGAAACGTGTGAAACTCGCGCTGTTCCTCAATGAAGCGTTCCTTATGATCGTATGTAAGCTTGCACCCAGTGCCTTTGCTGAGGATGCTGATGCTCCTCGCGTGCTGTGTCCTTTGTACTTTGCCGTGTCCACTCCTGAGAGTTCCAGCATGCTCAGAGTCCATCTGGCCAGAGTGGCCCTGGAGCTTGGTCCATGTGGACCAATGTAGGAGATAAGTAGTTGCTTACTATCTCGCCTGATCTTGTCAGTCCTAATCAAGTATCTCTTCAGCGTTCTAACTACACACAGTTTGCGGTCCCCACCATATTTGTAGAACCGTACCGAATCCAGTGGTTGTCCCAGCTGGTTATGTTTCAGTAACGTTTTCATCTTGAAGACTATAGAGTCATCTTCTATCCTCATCCTGTCCACCGACAGGCTGAGGATCGTTTGTCCCCTCTGGGACGACACAAGTAATAACAACAATGTAAGTTTATACGATAACATTTTCAAGTTCAACTCAAAATTATCTTTCAGTGGCTGAATCCATTTCAGCACCTTTTCTACACTCCAGAATGTTCACCTATGGTGCTTCCATCTACTCTAGGTAGAATGAGGCTCAATGCACACTTCGCCGCATTTACAGCCCCGTAACCAACACCTGTCTCAAAGTATACTCTTAGATATCTAAGTATGGCCGCTAATGGGGGATCTAGGACACTCACCCCATGCTCTAAGGCCCACAGTGCCCATTTGTTAATCTGTGTCTTGTAGCCCTTGGTAAGATGACCGATAGCGCTCATCGAGCTGCATTAATGGCTCCATAACCTAATCCATCACCCTGCATCATTCGTAAGAGGCAGAGTACCTCGGAAATGGAAGGTTCCATTGGCTTAACTTTATGTATTTAGACAAAAAATGCCCCATTTGTGGGTGGAATACAAATTTATTTATGTAACTTGTTATTCTTTCTTGATTCAAACAAATCAAATTGTTGCACCAATATCGTCATTTAATGATCAGTACAAAAGATCGTGCTGAGTAACTTTATCTAATCCAAACTGTCGTAAAATATGTTCCGAAAAGAAATGCCGGAAGGAGTGTTTTTAAAACACATCCCCGCGAATCATAAATGCTTTAAAATTATCCGCCTGCGTGTAGGAAAAGTATAAAATCCTTGGCTCCTCTAATACTTCAAACCATGGCTGCGTGTCCCCATCGGGGACTATCAAAGCCCTTCTTGCTACTCTGCCGATTAGGCTGAAAATTTAGGAAAATGTAATAAACATTTAATTTCCCGAATCAAAGAGAAAACATCCACTTGCCAAAATTATAGACTGTGGATGCCATGAACCCAATTTTATAAAAATGTTATTAATTCATGATGCCAACAAAATTATATGTGGCTTTCCCAATTCCAAATTAATTTCACTCACTTATTATATGGGTTGGACACTGTCCCTCCCATGTTGCGAATGTAAGCCATTGGTGTAGTACTATCTGTCAACATTTTGACATAGCCTTTGGGCATGCAGACCAAACTACATAACCCTAACTACACTGCTCTCAACTCTAGAAATTAATATGATTTAAACTTCTTCATCAAAATTTTCCTTTAGCTCTATCTTATGCTAAATCATTTGGTAAACAGGTAAATTCATATTGTTGTTCATTCCAACAAACCTTACCAATGTTTGGTTTGTTTCATAAATTGGTCGGTAACTCCCTGTGAGCAGCTCGACTGTGACTAGCCCATAATGAATGAATTATCAATGTATGGAAAGAACACAGTTATTTTTACCTCCTGGGAAAAACTGTTTCCGTGGCCATCTGAGTTTGCCTTGCAACCTCTACTTGTTCTCTTCTGAGATTTAGCTGAGGGCATTTGCTCCAGCTTCATGAGCCACTTTTCTAGCCCAGCAGAGCTGAAATCTGGCCCGCTTTCCTCCCCTAACACTGTGTGTACCAGGGAGGCTTAAACCCTCACCCCCGGTGACGAGTAATTGTACATGTTGCCGGTAACATGCGTAATTCAAAACCCTGACTACGGGCTAGATATTATGAACACTATAGTTACCATCGATAGGATGCGTTGCTAGGATCCAAGTTAACTTCCTGTAGGAGATTCAAAGAATAATCCAGTTGCTGTCTGACTATCTTCCACTACGGTTCAGTTTGAAGGAGCTCACACTCACCAGAAATTTCAAGTGTTTCGGAAGTGGCAAGCAATATGCCTAGAGTTCGGTCTGAAGTAGGGAGATACTCGAGAGCGCTGCTTGAATCAATGGAGTTCCCAAAACATTCGGGTGCTTCAAGCAGCAGGCGGTCCGTAGGCCGTCCTCCTTCATCGGGGAGGTTACACATGGATAATCTACGATCATCGACTCCGCCGAATGATATGGCGGGGAGCCAAAAAGCAGCGACAGTGGAGGATATATCCCGCTTGCTCGACATGAAATTATCTTCGGCGCAGCAACCGCTTTTGGATCGTATAGCGAGCCTGGAGTCACACAATGTGTCGTTGTCGCCATGTTCGGCGCAACAAGCAGGCGGGACGGAAATGTTATCGGATGACGTCACAGAGGTTGATGGAGTAACAGTAGTCCGCACGACCAAAAAACGGAAAGTTCGTCCGGCTAGGTCGTGCGTGGGCTGCGGTGGTCATGATGACAAGGACACTGGGTCAGGTAATGCCATTTCTCTAAATACTAGTATTGCATCGTGCGTTCTGCACGCAACCAAGCCGTCGCATGACTGTAGTTGTAGCAGAAAGCGTGCGCATACCAAGGGGACAGTAAATAGTGACTCTGATACTGATGACGGGATGATGACGGAGCTTATCCGGTTGGTGGGAAAGAAGGCAAAGAGAGGAAAAGTTGTAAAATTATTGCCGCACAAGTACGTCATTCGCGACGAAAAGAAAGGTAAAGTCGGATTAGGTGACTCAAAATGGTTTGAATACTTGTCGGCGATAAGGCGCATGATCAAACGGGGTGACGTACCAGATGCCTGGGTTCCGAAGCTGGAAAATCATATAGATTCGATCTTGGAGTTGGCGCACAGTTATACCTGGCAAACTTGCCTCGAGTATAGTGAAAAGATATTTAATATGATAGCAGATAAAAGATTACCGGACGAGTGGGACGACGAAGCTAAGATCATCGATGTACGTCGGGATGTCTGTGGACTAGGTCAGCGTGTGTCAAAAGTAGTTGCCAAACCAGCACGTGATAGTACGTCGGGTGATTATAACAGGGAGTTAGACGGCCGCCCGTGTATAATATGGAATAGGGGCCGGTCCTGTGGACATGTTGATGACCATGGAGAGGGCGACAATAAGTATCTACATATCTGCTCTTACTGCGCGTACAAGTTGAAAAGGAAACGTGTGCATAAAGAGGCTGACTGTAAATCTAAATTACGTGCAAAAGACCCCGCAGCAGATACTACCACGCAGTCAAAGGTTTTTTAGAAGACAGTCGACACGGGGCTGTCGTTGATGTTAAGACCACAATGGTGGCGGTATCCGACACGGAAGTCAGAGACGGTGGTACACGTGATGTTCAAGACCTCATCAAGATGACGGATAGCCCAGCCAGAGTTGGGACTGAACAGGTCGGTGAAGAGTTGTTGACGGTTCCTTGTTCTCATTTACATTTGGTGAACCCTGTTCCCCTTCCTTGTAATACTGCTCTGCCTATTGTTAATCGGGGAGTAAAATTTGTGCGTACTGATCGGTTAAAGGGTGCTTCAGATTTAAAGAAGACATGGTTTAATGACAATGGGTATGCTTACCCGTTCTGTTTATTTAATCGCTCTAAGTTGGTTTGGTATAATAATCGCATGAGGAAATTGGTTAATGCATCGCAGCTAGCACAGGAAGGGCAACCTAAAGCCAATGTAGGTTTGAATCGTCCCTCAGCTCGGTCACCATTGAGACCTCGCGGGCACCTGGCTGGGTTCCATCGGCGCGGTTGCCATGGTGCCGTGTCAACGTCGCGATCTGCACCACTTTCCTCCAACAGTTTACATCCATTGATATTGGCATCTCAGCACTGTGGCCCCACGACCACCGATGGGGGCTGTCGTTTTCCCATCATGGATGGCCCTGTGCCTCCATATGCTTTCAGCTCTGACTCTAATGCTAGTCCTGTCACTGGCTTAGCTAAGGATCTCTCTCTGCCTTCACCTATATGCCAAAATTCTTTACCTAAGTTGACAGTTGAATCACTGCCTGTTGTTGATGATGTTACTAGTGATCAGTTGCTTGGTGGTGAACGTCTTTCTGTTAGTAACATTTCGGACATCAATGGTCTTAACTGTGGTTCCACTGCCACCGGCGGGGGCTGTTGTTTCGCCGCCTTGGAGGGCTCCATGCCTCCAAAATCTTTCGTTCAAAATAAGATACGGGTGCCACATGGTATGGTGGCCCCCGATGTTAGTTTACATGTTGATTCTAAGTTAGAAAATTCAAAGTTACTTGTTAACCCACTCGTTGTTATAAATGATTCATTTAATAGTTTAATTAATAATACCTGTATCACTGCTGGTTGTTTGAATGATCCATTACTTGATGATAGTGGCGATGAATTCTGTGAGAAGTCACCAGTTGAGTGTCGGGAGCATGTGCTCAAGTCTTGGCCGAACCTAACATATAACTGTGATTTATTTCTGAACTATGCAGCGATCTACGCTGCGGTTAGAGCGACTGGCCTCCCAAATTATT
Organism: Branchipolynoe longqiensis; assembly: GCA_030323885.1. NCBI lineage: Eukaryota > Metazoa > Annelida > Polychaeta > Phyllodocida > Polynoidae > Branchipolynoe > Branchipolynoe longqiensis. The sequence continues at coordinate 30,901,056 of CM059191.1, forward strand.
TAGAGGCCAGGATTCCAGTACCTTCCGGCTTGCTTATTCATAACTGGAAAAGTCTGCTCCCAGACTATGAGGATAAACGTTTAATAGATTTCCTAAATTATGGCTGGCCCGCTAACTTTACTGGTGACTTCACCCCTATTGCTACTTCCTGTAATCATACGTGTAATGAGAAAGATTTGTTCTGGATTGATGAGTATGTCCGCACTGAATTAGCCCATGACGCACTGCTGGGTCCGTTTAACGATTTACCTTTCACTCCCTGGGCGCAAATTAGTCCTATTATGACCCGACCAAAAAAGAACACTGACGAACGTAGGATTATAGTCGATTTAAGTTATCCTAGAAGGGGTGGTGTAAACGCTGGGATAGTGAAAGGTTTTTATCAAGGCGAGAAATATAAGTATAATTTACCTACTATTATGTCCCTTGCTAGAGAGGTAACTCGCCTGGGGAAGATGTGCTATATGTGGTCCATAGATTTGGCGAGGGCGTACAGGCAATTAAGAACCTGCCCCTTAAGCGTGCCGTTATTTGGGATTAAAGTAGCTGGAAAATTTTATTTCGACAAGGCTCCCCCTTTCGGCTGTAGAACATCTAGTATGGCGTGTGCCCGGACCACAGCAGCAGTGGTTCACTTAATGAGGGAGCATGGGTTCTTTACGTTGTGTTTTCTGGATGATTTTGTGGGGGTTGAAAGTACGTTAGAGAGAGCACAACAGGCATACGAGCACATCTTAAGCTTAACGGAAACTTTGGGTTTAAAACTTTCGGCTAAGAAATGTGTTCCCCCGGTGAGTAAATTGATATGGTTGGGATATGAAATAGACTCAGATCAGATGATAGTGAGAATTCCAGATGAGAAATTGTTAGACATATTGGTAGAGTGCCAGAAATGGAAGATTGGGGCTTACGTGACAAGGAAAAATGTTCAGAGACTGGTGGGTAGACTGCAATTTATTTCGAAATGTGTTATGTCATCTAGAGTATTTATGAATAGAATTCTTGCTTTTCTTAGATTATGTCCATTTTCAGGGAAGGTTAGCGTTAGTCAGGATTTAGTAAGGGACATAGCTTGGTTTTTGAGGTTCGCAGAAGGGTCTAATAGGCTAGTATTGCTAAAACATTTTCCCAAGAACAAGTGGATCATTGAATGCGACTCATCACTGCTTGGTGGGGGAGCATTCAGTGCGAAAAATTTTTATTCTGAATTGTATACCGATGATTTCTTAAACAATGGTTTCCATATCGCGCAGTTAGAAGCAATCAATCTTGTGGTCGCAATAAAAAATTTGGCGCCGTTCGACATGCAAAATTACCTTATTATTATCAACACTGATAATGCTGCTTCCCAACAGGTGCTGTCTTCTGGTTCTGGGAAGGACCCCGTCTTGTGCGCGTGCGCCAGAGAAATTTGGCGATTCGCAGCGATCCATTCATGTGACATTCAAATCGTGCACAAGGCGGGGACCGACCTGGTATTGGCGGATGCCCTTAGTAGGTTGTATTTTGATGCTAAGTCTAAATTATTGGCTGACCGAATTTGTCAGGAAAGACTGTTGACTAGAGTACATGTTTCTCATACTAATGATATACTTGATTTGTTCTTATAAATATTTTCTGCAAAGTTGATAATCGTCTGTATTTGGCTTTATCAACTTGCAGATAGTAATCACGCAGTAGTGAATAGGCTTAGCGTGTATTTTATGGCGGGATTGTCAGGAGGCACGTGGAGAAATAAGAGGGTACAATTTAAGGAATATTTACAGTTCTGTAAACGACTTAATGCTAACCCTAAGCGACCACAACTTAAAACGGTAATGTTGTATGCTTTATATCTAAATGATAAACTTAAAACAGCAGGGGCGATTAGAAACTATATGAGCGGAGCCAGGTCATGGGTCAGACTGTTAAGGGGGAACTGTGAAGCGTTTGACTGCTATGCAGTATCGATAGTTAAGTCTGGTATGTTTAGATTAAAAAATAATGTGGTAGTTAGAGCATTTCCGTTGAAGATTAAGCATATTAAGTTGATCATATTAAAATTTAGAAAAATTGGTAAAGTTGGCTTTGTTTTGATTGCTGCCTTGTTAATAGGCTATACATGCTTACTAAGACAGTCAAATTTATTTATTTCTGAGATACTGGAGGATGACGGTCACACGCTGCTCGGGGAAGATATCAAGGCACACGATACACACGTGACGATAACGGTTAGAAGCACAAAAACCAATACCAGACCTGAAGCTGTCTACAGTGTTGAGCTTCCGCTCGTACAGAATTCCGCATTCTGCCCTGTGCATGCATGGAATGAGTACAATCGTCACTTCCCAGTACATAAGGGAGCCCCAGCATTCGTAATGTCGAACGGGGCTCCATTGACTGGTCGACTATTCACTAAGTGCTTGCAAGTCGCTTTGAAAGCCGCGCACTGCCCCTGGTGGCCACTGGTTACAGGCCATAGCTTGCGCCGAGGGGGCGCGCAAGAATATGCAAGATTGGGAATGTCACTTGAAGGCATAAGAACACTGGGACAATGGAAATCGAACAGTGTTTATAATTATGTGAATACAACTTTATTCAAAAGAGGACCATTAGATCTCCTGTCCCAATTTGGCTGAGATCTAATGGTCCATTAATTTCCCTATGTTGCATGATGTTGTGTGTAATGATAGTCTGAGTGTGTGTGCCAGAAAATGTGAGTGGCTGGTGTGACCGTGATCCATCATCTAGCTGATGCCCAATGTCTTCAATTTTCAAGATTCACCAACAGCTGACCGCCAAGAAAACATTGATTACTGTCTATAATGATAACTTTAATATTATGAGACCTGCGAGACCTGCACATAAGTAATAAGTAATGCGTACATAATTTAGCCTTTATGTTCACGGTTGTACTACCTGTGAACCTAGAAATAGATAAAAGCAAATAATCTCATCTGTGCTGATGAGAAACAGCTTAAAGTAATGGTGTTCAATAAGTGATAGGACTAGTAGGCTTGTTGTAAAATTTATTAAGCCTGATTAATAAATTTATTAGCCCAAAAAAGTTATTATATGTGTCTGGTTTTGAATTGTACATGTTGCCGGTAACATGCGTAATTCAAAACCCTGACTACGGGCTAGATATTATGAACACTATAGTTACCATCGATAGGATGCGTTGCTAGGATCCAAGTTAACTTCCTGTAGGAGATTCAAAGAATAATCCAGTTGCTGTCTGACTATCTTCCACTACGGTTCAGTTTGAAGGAGCTCACACTCACCAGAAATTTCACCATCCCACCCACCCTTTATATAACTATTTCATTTGTGATAGGGCTGAGATCTAATGGTCCATTAATTTCCCTATGTTGCATGATGTTGTGTGTAATGATAGTCTGAGTGTGTGTGCCAGAAAATGTGAGTGGCTGGTGTGACCGTGATCCATCATCTAGCTGATGCCCAATGTCTTCAATTTTCAAGATTCACCAACAGCTGACCACCAAGAAAACATTGATTACTGTCTATAATGATAACTTTAATATTATGAGACCTGCGAGACCTGCACATAAGTAATAAGTAATGCGTACATAATTTAGCCTTTATGTTCACGGTTGTACTACCTGTGAACCTAGAAATAGATAAAAGCAAATAATCTCATCTGTGCTGATGAGAAACAGCTTAAAGTAATGGTGTTCAATAAGTGATAGGACTAGTAGGCTTGCTGTAAAATTTATTAAGCCTGATTAATAAATTTATTAGCCCAAAAAAGTTATTATATGTGTCTGGTTTTGAATTATCATCAGAAATGGGAGCCTCGGTCTTACTGCCCTTCATAGGCAACTAACCCTTGAATCCAAGATCTGTAACGATCAAATGAAATTTAGAATGCTCAACCAACTATTTGTTTGTTGTTTTCGTCCTAGAAAATCTATAATCATATCCAGACAGGTACCGTTTGTAACAGTACATACCCATGGTTAATAATGGCCAAAGTACCTCTCAAGCCAGACACCCTGTAACCATCAACTGAAAGTTTGAGTGTGGCGAACCAACTAATTGTTTTTATTTACATCCTAGAACATTTAAGCTCATATCAGGACGGACATGAGGTGGCTTCAGCCAACATCTGTCTCCGCTCGGCCACAGGCGGGTTAAACATAATGTGGCTTCAGCCAACAATGCTCTCCGTTTGTCAACGAGCATCATAATGTGATGTGGCTTCAGCCAACATCACTCTCCGCTCGTCTTAAACACGATGTGGCTTCAGCCATCATCACCCTCCATTTGGTAATGGGCGGCCTAAACGGGAAATGGCTCTTAAAAATGTATGTGGCTTCAGACAACCTCAACCTCCGTTTGAAAACGGACAACCTAAACGTGATGTAGCTTCAGCCAACATCATTCACCGTTTGGTAACAAACAGCCTAACCAGGATGTGGCTTCAGCCAACATCGCCCTCCGTTTGGTAACGGGCGGCCTAAACGGGATGTACTTCAACCCACACTACTCACCGTTTTTAACGGGCTACAGCCATCATCGCTCACCACTCGGCCACAGGGGGGTAAAATATTGATGAGGCTTCCCCAATATGGCTCTCCATTAGCCAATGGCTGCATAACTGTGAAACCATCATCTCTCTCCGTTGTACAACGACGGATTAAACGTGATGTGGCTTCCGCCCACATCGCTCTCCTTTCGGTCACGGGCGGCAACAACACGAGACGAGGCTTCAGCCAACATCGCTCTCCGTTCGGCAACAACACGAGATGAGGCTCCAGCCAACATTGCTCTCCGTTCGGCAACGGGCGGCTTGTTGAACCAAATTTCTTATCTGTGATGTGGCAATCACCACATCTACATACACAACTGCAACACCAGAAATACGTATTTAACAAATACTAGCTCATACAGGTTCTCATGGGGTCATGGGGGGCCACCTACGACAACTCGTATTTCCATCCAAGTACTGACGAGTCTCATCGTTGCTTAACTTCGGTGATCAGACGAGAACCAGTGGTTTAAACGTGATATGGCCATAGACCAGACACATGTTTCACAACATGCACAACGCACTAGGCCAGCGAGTCTAGTTTTCCTGTATTCTTGGGTTTAAAGTCATGAAAACGCTACGAAACAATAGCGAATATCGTGTCGGAAATCCGACCAGAAATAAACCACACGGCGATGTCAACACTACCGTACCGGCACCCGAATCGGTTTTTCTCCAATATATTCTTTAATATATTCACCAATATTCTAATATTCATAGATAATATTGATGTACACAAGAAATATGTTATTCTTGGTTTAAAGTAATAAAAACGCTATGAGACAATAGCGAATATCGAGTCGGAAATCCGACCAGAAATAAACCACACGGCGATGTCAACTCTACCGTACCGGCACCCAAATCGTTTTTTCGCCAATATATTCTTTAATATATTCACCAATATTCTAATATTCATAGAGAATATTGATGTACCCAAGCAATATGTTATTCTTGGGATTAAAGTCATAAAAACGCTACGAAACAATAGCGAATATCGAGTCGGAAATCCGACCAGAAGTAAACCACACGGCGCTGTCAACTCTACCGTACCGGCACCCGAATCGGTTTTTCGCCAATAACTTCTTTAATATAATCGGCAATATTCTAACATTCATAGAGAATATTGTTCTACTCTTTATACACAATCGTTGAAAAAATATCCATAAAATAACCCCAAGTTCTGGAGTTATTGTAGAAAAAGCCCGCTGTACTTACTCGCAAACGTTCACCGCTCACGAGTGGAATATGCTAATTGCTGTACCGGATGTTGCTACCTTCTCCCTCGGCCTCGAGTAGCCGAGGCGTTGTACCGAGGTAAAAATATAGATAAAACTTAAAAGATTTAATTGATTGCATTCATGCTTCAATTTTCAGACATCTCGCAAATAAATGTACCTTTATGATGAATGAAATTGCACTTCTAAACAATGGCACCTTATTAGCATAACTGTAGGCACTCCAAACATAGGACTGGTTGTTAATGCTGACTGGCCATTGGAAAAAAAATGAGAGACTTGCCTTCAGCATACTACCCCTCTTTGAACGTTGTGTGCTGCGAGTGAGTGCATCAGAGCTCAAAATAACTACTTTCACAGTAAAGCAGAGATCACTAGCTTTCGTTTTGTACCAATTGAGAATGTTGGCGAGGCTAACATGCGTAATTTGTGAACGAGGTTTTTCTATTCCTATCTTCCTCGCTCTGCACATATCCCGTTCAAGTCATTCTGCCCACGTGGCTCTCACGCTCCACTTTGCTTCCACTCCGCCGCCATGCCTCCGACTCAGAAGCGCCAAGGGAGGCTGACTCTTGCGCAACAATGCACGCGCACGCAACCGGCAAGGGCGGCCCGCTCTTCATGTGAGCAGGTGTGGCAGTAAATCGCAAACCCCTGGAAATTGCACACCCCGGGGTTTGCGATTTACTAGGAAATCACAAACCCCCCCTGGAAATCGCAAACCCCCCTGTGTTTTGGGACCGATTCGGGCCAAATCTATTCAATGCGACCATATTTAACAGAATTATATACTCAAATCGTGAAATTTCATTAAATTAACCCTAAATTCGAACCCTCCTTAAGGCTACTGCCACATTGGCGGCGATATTAATAGTTATATTTTCGAATCGACGAACGTAAAGTAAACACATCGCCGCCGCCGCATCGACCTCCCTTGCCATACTGGCGGCGGCGGCGATTTGTTTACTTTACGTTCGTCGATTCGAAAAAATAACTAGTAATATCGCCGCCAATGCGGCGGTAGCCTTAATAACGCTTCGAATTTAGGGTTAAATTGGTAACCAAATAAGTGAAATTTGACCAATTTAACACTAAATTCGACGAATGTAAAGTAAACAAATCGCCGCCCCTGTCGTGGCTTCTGCGCATGCGCAGAGGTTGTAAACAAGCTCAGCTCGGCTGCAGAACGAATACACACTGCCAGTGTCTATTAAAGATTAATAGAAATCCAGAACCCTAACCATATAAATTTAATATAATCTATTCATTGTATATGTTTTCTATATGTGTTTCAAGCGGTTTGTGTCTAGGTGGTGTAAGTTTCATAGATATTTCACTTTTTCTGTATGAAGATTGCACTGACACTCAGAATATCCCAACTTTCACTATTATCTCTGGTTTTAATACTTTCAGCATAAATTGCTCTTAGGTTACATTAAATACTTCAGATCTTCCTCTTCAATCGCGCATTAAGATATTTTTAATCGATCCACTGAAAGTGTTTTAATTTATTTTACAAAAATAAATGCTTAGTCAACTGTCTTCACGGCAGGGGCTGCGATCGGGCAGGGGTTTTATACCATGACAGGGGGTTTGCGATCTCCAGGGGGGATATGCGATTTCCTAGGAAATCGCAAACCCCCCATGCCCATATATGGCATGGGGGTTTGCGATTTCCTAGGAAATCACAAGTGGGGGTTTGCGATTTACAGGGTTTGCGATTTCCTGCTACACCGGCGGTCTGTCAAGACTCGTCTGGCTCCTCCATGGATACAAATACTGGCCATGTTTCCTCGGCCTTACATGGAGAATCAGAGCGGGAGCAGTTATTCAGGCTCAGAAGGGAATCAAGAAGAAGGAGTGGAGATTTTGCTGCAAGGCTCAGGGCCCTTGAAACAAGGTCACCGACACCAGGTTCAAGCCGGCACCGGTGACCCCAGACATGCCCACTCAGCCTGCTCTCAATGCCCATCTGGGCCCATTTGCCTTCACCGGAACCCCCGTCGGTGCCGGACCAGGCATTCGCCATCGCCATCGCCCCCGCCTCTTTCGCCCCAGGTGCTCCCGCCTCGCTCACCTAGACCCAGGCACCGCTGGGACGAACGACTACCGGACACACCCCCCTCGGCCACCAAGGACGCCTCCCCCACCACCGTGACCTGTACATCTGGCGGAAATGTTAGATATGCTCCTAGGAGCAACCCCAGCACGCGGCAAACCTAAATGTATGCAACTCTTACCGCACCTGTATATTACTCAAGCCAATAATTTCAGGCAGCTCTCCTCAGGCGAAGCAACCTGGGCGGAGTATTTTCTTGCATTACGGCAGTTAGCAGTAGACCCTGCTTTTCCTGATGCCTGGTGGCCGCCTCTGCTCAGGCACGAGGAGGAGCTAGCTAGAATGGCAGTAACCTGGGAGTGGCCAACCTGCCACAGATGGTCTGAGCGTGCATTCCAGCTAGTGGCGAATGGCCGGTTCAGGTTAGGCTGGCTAGACGAGACACGTATTAAAGACTTGCAGAGAGACATTTGTGCTGACACTATGAAGGCTTCTCAGCCTAGAGCAGTCTACTATCCTGTTGATAACCGCCCGGCAGCGGCTGCCGGTGCCCCACCCACTCAAACTAGCCCTGCCCCGATAAACACTTGTGAGACTATAATAAGGAGACCAACAGGAACGTGTGCTTTAATTGGAACTGGGGGAAGGAATGTGGTTATACAGAGTCCCATGGTTCCCCTCCCAATATATATCAGCACATCTGCGCCTGGTGTGCGTATCGCTTCCCGTGTATGCTAGTTCATAGAGACAAGACTGTCTCAAGAAATGCAAGTTCTTGGATAAAAAAACGGCCAAAGATACCTCTGCACCACAACAGACAGTAAGTGTTTCACCCGATATTGACATTCCACTCGGCTCGCCCACTCCCCACCCGGCCCCAGCTGTCCACATGCCAGGCCCGCCTCAATACTCGCCTCAGCTGTAATTAGCGATCCGCTACCCACCCAGCAATTACCGGCCCGTCCGCACTGCTCCCCTCTACCCCAGCCCACCCCCTACTCCCCCCTTCACACCCCCCTCCCCCCTCACTCCGTTACCCACCCCCCTATACACACACAGCTGTGCCATGCTCTGCCCACTACTGACCCACTGCTTGACCAGGTAGCACCAGCTGTTTCTGATGCTTCATCAGTGTCAACAGACATAGACATTTCACTCCCCGAGCTAGTGTTTGATTGGTTCGACTCTGAACATGTAATTTTAGACACCCAGAGTATGGTTCAACATAGTAATTTCACCCCTCCACCGTCTCCGGTGGCATTCAGCCCCTATTCTTGATGAGTTTTGGCCTGTGTTAGCTAGTCACCCGTCACTTGACTCTCAGTCATATTGTAAGATTTATTCGGCAGTCAGGGCAACAGCTCTACCAAATTATTTGCAAGCGTGGATTCCGGTCCCATCCGCTTTGATAATCCCAGCCTGGAGATCCCTCCTAGTAGACTTTCCAGACACTTTATTGGTAGATCACCTAGGGCTTGGATGGCCGATTGATTATACATCATCACGCATCCCAGTGCCGACACTGATCAATCATGTGCCTTCAGCCAGCACAGATCCACATATATGTGCGTACATAGATAAAGAGTTAGAATTAGGGCCACTATTAGGTCCCTTCCAGCAGCTTCCATTCATTCCATGTTGTCAGGTGAGTCGGCTCATGACAAGCCAGAAAAAGAACTCAACCAGTAGAAGAGTCATAATAGATCTTAGCTATCCGCAAGGAAAAAGTGTTAATGCAAGGATCATTAAAGGATATTATCAGGGCCTTTCTTTTAATTTTTCCCTCCCATCTATTTCTATGCTCACAGATAGGCTGGCATTACTAGGCCCAAAAGCTTGGCTGTGGTCTGCCGATTTGACATGTGCATATCGCCAGCTACGTATCTGTCCTCTCTCAGCACCATTACTGGGTATAACTCTGAATAGTCAGTTCTTGATTGACATTGCACCGCCAGGAAGGAAGGTTATTTCGCATTATGCTATCTGGATGACTTTGTAGGCCTAGAAAGTTCTACATCTCCAAATGTGTTAAGCCAGTGGCAAGATAACGGCCCTTAGAGCAGCCCCCTTCCTAGATCATCCCTTTAGCCCTGACCTTCTTACAGATCTTGAGTGGTTTGAACACTTCGCATGACTCTGTAATGCACATCTCCTTCTCCCATCACAACCTAGATCAACCTGGCTGATCGAATGTGACGCTACCCTCACAGCAGCAAGTGCCTACTCACCAATGGCTTTCTATGCAGCGCAGTTCCTAAAAGATGTCGTCGATATGAACCTACCCATCTTTCAGCTAGAAGCCTTGAATTTGGTTCATGCAGTGGCCGCTCTTCTCCCCCCCCCCCCCCTGATCGCTGTAATTTTGTAATAACAGTAAACACTGATAACCTACCTTCCCAACAGGTCCTGTCATCGGGAAAAGGGAAAGAAAAGATCATGTGTGCATGCGCCTGACAACTCTGGCTCATAACCGCTATGCATAATTGTGACCTCAATATAATGCACAAGCCAGGCAAAGATCTTATACTAGCGGACACTCTTAGTCGTTCCTTCTCTGACCAATATTTTAAACGGAAAGCTGCTCTACTCTGTAAGAATCTGAACTTAACTGAATTAAAGGTAACTCTTGCACTGAACATACTTAACTTCGACCTGTAATTCATCCAAGCCTGGAAAATAGTACTTTGTCTGCTTCTTATCTTCCACGTCCAAGAGCGCACTGGCTGCATGCACATGGCAGAATAAGTGCTCATATCTCAAGCGCTACCTTCGGTTCTGCAAGGCACACACAGTTTCCCCTATACACCCTTCAGTATATGACCTCCTTTCATTCCTCCTCCTCCTCTCAGCATCCCTCCGCTCCCCTGGCGCAGTTTTCAACTACTTTAGTTCAGTTAAATTATGGATCTCTTCTTTCCCTGGTAACCATGAGGTGCTAAAAGCTTATGAGATTGCCGTAATTAAATGTGCCATAGTGAAATCCTCACGTCATAAGAGTCCGTAAAGCTCCCGATCTGACCCCTCATAACCTCAGGCGAATAATAGCATGCCTGTTTGCATTGAGTAATCCTCCTCTAGCCTGCATAGCAGCTCTTATTATCAGTTACGTGACACTACTAAGGCAAAGCAACTTGGTGTCTTCCTTCCCTCCCTCTCCTCACGTCCTAAGATTTAAAGATATTATATGTCTTCACACTTCTGCCCTCCTCATCAAGGTGCGCTCCACGAAGACCCGCTCCTCCTCTGCCTGCCCTGTCCTCTTCCGACTCCCCCGAATCCCTGCATCTCCTTGTTGCCCTGTCCGAGCCTGGAAGGCCTACCTCACATCGGTCGCTCCAGCTCCTGATGACCCTGCCTTCCTCCTCCAAGACCACTCCCCCCTGACCATCAAACTCCTCACAAGAACTACAGCTGGCCAGCATTGAAAACAAACCTAGTGTGGCTTACATGCTATGGACAGTATAAATACAGCCTCAATTTAAAAAAAAAAAAAAAAAAAAAAAAAAAAAAAGAAGGATACTCAGAGCCGCCACTAGAGCTGCTCTCCCCTTCACCAGGCCACTCACTCTCCACAGCCTGCGCCAATCACTGCCCAGGCTTGCTAAGCCGCCAGACTTTCTACCCCAGCTCTACTACAAGCGGGCACCTGGAAGAGTAGGGCGTTTGAGTCCTACCTCGCTTTTCTCCATGTGCGAGAGGCTCCATCAGCGCTCGCTCTTCTATTGGGTGAGCGCTGATTGACCTCTTCTTACTTCTAGATTGAACGTTGATGATGACTACCGCTGTCTCCAGCACACTGCCTCCTGACGGCACTCAGACTACTGGGTCCCTGTAACCCACTTGATTAGCCTGCCTGCAGGTCCTGATTATTATTTCTTTAAATAAATCTCTTTACTTGTCTCTTTACTTGTCTCTATCGCTCTCCTGTCCGAGTGAAGCGAATTATGGCCGACTTCAGGCAGGGAAAATTAGAAAAATTAGAGCTTTGAAAACTTTGGAACGCTCGTAAAACATGATTTTACCAAATATTTTTCCAGAAAAATATAATATTACCTAGAAATCTTCGTTCTCTACAAATTTGTGTAGATTGTTTACCACCATTTAGCACTCACACTCAGCAGTTTGGACTGAACCATAGGATGGGTATGCTAATTAGAGCAATACATTTTTTAAAGATATTTTTTCATGGGGATATAGCTTAAAGACAATGTAATGACATTATAGATATTTGCATTCTGGTCATTTTGATATAGAAATCAAGTCAGTATCTCAAATAGAACCAGAGATATCATTTTCTAAACATTTGATCAAGGACGGTTCGTGAAAATCACACAATCTGCCATGTTTGATGTCAAATTGCTCAACAAATATTTATTTGTAAGGTCTGAACAAAATTGAGATTCGAAGTTGTACTAGAAATAATAAGTTAAAAGAATAATGGTGTAATTAAAATGTAATTTGCTTTCAGCAGGTAGCCTCGAACATCAGGATTTAAGCATTTGCAGAATCATGAAAAATGTGTGTAAATTTAAGGGCAAAAACTAAATATTAAAGAATTCATAACTCAGGGACTAATAGACCAATTTTCCATTATTATATATATTTGTAATCAGAATGATAAGAGCTTTCTAACTATACCATTTGCAAATTAACTTTAAGAAAAGAAAAATTCAGTTTGGAGCACCTAATAACTGGCAGACTAGTAGTAGTATTACTACTAGTACTAGTAGGCTTACCAGTGGCAGGACTAGTTACTCCCGCAGCCCTGAGGCTGAGACAGGTAGTACTAGTAGTAGGCCTACTGTCTAGACTAGTAGAAGTACTAACCTAATGATAATGTTATACCTGTACTTTGTAGTCTATATAGATTCACCATTGACTACCCAGGCTACTGCAGTAAGGTAGGGCATGGGGTAGATAAAAGATTCACCCTGTACTTATAGTACAGGGGTGAACCCTAGCGTAGTCTAAATACGAGCAAAAATAATTTTAGTATGCAACAGGAACTAGAAACTGTGGTTCCAGGATCAAATGCTACATATATCGGCACAGAGTTGGTGAAATTGGAGAGAATGCAAAATGACAAGATGGCGGCGATAAAACGCTGTTAGCTTTATTATTAAAATTCCTTAAACTACATGTTCGATTATATATTTCAAATCAAAAGTAGCAGTTAAATATGAAGATTTATGTGAAGAATATATTTTGCTTCTTAAATTTATTGAATTTACCAGCTCAATTCATTTCCCCGCCATGCCGAAATTCTTCGCCAGCTTTTTACCCCTACTGTAAGTATGGGGTGAATCTTTTATCTAGGCCTGGGGCAGATAAAGGATTCACTCTGTACTCGCAGTACACTGGTGTACCAACCCTATATAAAATCTGTCGAAAAAGCGGGGAAATGAAATGAGAGCCTAAATTCACAATCTAAAGCTGCGTTTACACGGGCGAAAAGTAAAACGACCTAGGCAAAGCGTTCTACCTGAAGCGTTTTAGTGGCGTGTTTACACGGACCGAGATTGAAAGTGTGTCGCATCTACACGGGCAGAACTTAAACCGTTTCAAGGTGGGAGTCTTCTATCTGCGCATGAGCAAGTCCATACTGACCAGCGCCAGCGGTTAATCGACGTCGCCACGAGAGAGTGTGGGTTCGACCTAGATATGTATGGACTGAGTCGTAGTGTTTTGGAACGGTCAAAACTTCTGCTGGGCAGTGAAACCCTAAGAATAAATGATGAAAAGAATATCTGTGCGCAGCTAGCTGTTTCATAGACCAAATACATGACCATTTACAAAACGTTTCCGCTGAAACGTTCCACGTATACTACCTCCTGAGGTGGTATACGTGGAACGTTTCAGCTGAAACGTTTCAGCCCTAAAAAGCCGCAGTGGCGCGTTTACACGGCCAAATTAAAAACGATCTAGGCAACTGGTTCTACCTAGGACGTTTTAACTCGCCCGTGTAAACGCAGCTTTGGAAGCAACACTTATTCTTTATATATGTGTCATGGGGGTGATGAAAATGGGAAATATTGCGGCTAGAGCGGGACTCGAACCCACATCTCTTTGCATTCCGGGCCAGTGTGCTAACCATTACACCACCTAGGCTCCCTGATATCACTATACTACCCATGCCTACCTGTCCATGTGGCTCCTTGCCTGAAAGGTCAGTGCAGACTACTACATATGTCTTCATATTTCCCCGCTACATTTGAGTTGAAAAATATAAGAAAACATATAGTTTAATAGAATTAATTAAAGGTGAAAAAGACTACGTTCTATCGCCGCCATATTGTCTTTTTGCATTCTCTCCCATTTCACCAACTCTGTGCCGATATAAGTACCCATTTGATACTGGAGCCAGGCATTTTACTTCCTGTTCCATACTTCAGCTATATGTGTGATAAATGTCCTAAATATGTGTGATAAATGTCCTAAAATTATTCGATAATTACAGGACCAATGTTATTAATCTCACATAATGTCAAATCATTTTTTTCCAACAAAATAATGATCTATCAATTCATTTTTTCCAATGAAATAAAATTATGTTTGGGGGAAATCATGCAAATGAAGGTGGTCATGTTTCACCTGCCCTAAATACATCAACATAATTTTATATCAAGCCAAAATTGCTATATTATTGTTCCTATAGATCCATCTACTAGGTATCAATCATTAGAAACAAAATTTTAATTAATTATTTTTTTACATATTTCAACCTTTTTTTCAGTTTTGCGCTCACTTGGACCGCTCTGAAAATGACTATGTCCAACAAGTCAAATTAAGGATTTCCCCATTTTCCAAATGCCCCAATTAATATCCAATTAAATTTTTTAGTGATATAAATATGCTAAATGGCATATCAGGCAATGGATTAAAGTAGTTAAATTAGATACTAAACCATGTATTTAGATGGTACAACCCATCAAATATGCCAATTCAGACAGCCCATGAGGTTGGCTTGCCTGGCAAATTAGCTGGTCAAATTAAAAAAATCCCCAGTTTTGGCTCACATAATTCAAAACCAGACACATATAATAACTTTTTTGGGCTAATAAATTTATTAATCAGGCTTAATAAATTTTACAGCAAGCCTACTAGTCCTATCACTTATTGAACACCATTACTTTAAGCTGTTTCTCATCAGCACAGATGAGATTATTTGCTTTTATCTATTTCTAGGTTCACAGGTAGTACAACCGTGAACATAAAGGCTAAATTATGTACGCATTACTTATTACTTATGTGCAGGTCTCGCAGGTCTCATAATATTAAAGTTATCATTATAGACAGTAATCAATGTTTTCTTGGCGGTCAGCTGTTGGTGAATCTTGAAAATTGAAGACATTGGGCATCAGCTAGATGATGGATCACGGTCACACCAGCCACTCACATTTTCTGGCACACACACTCAGACTATCATTACACACAACATCATGCAACATAGGGAAATTAATGGACCATTAGATCTCAGCCAAATTGGGACAGGAGATCTAATGGTCCTCTTTTGAATAAAGTTTTATTCACATAATTATAAACACTGTTCGATTTCCATTGTCCCAGTGTTCTTATGCCTTCAAGTGACATTCCCAATCTTGCATATTCTTGCGCGCCCCCTCGGCGCAAGCTATGGCCTGTAACCAGTGGCCACCAGGGGCAGTGCGCGGCTTTCAAAGCGACTTGCAAGCACTTAGTGAATAGTCGACCAGTCAATGGAGCCCCGTTCGACATTACGAATGCTGGGGCTCCCTTATGTACTGGGAAGTGACGATTGTACTCATTCCATGCATGCACAGGGCAGAATGCGGAATTCTGTACGCGCGGAAGCTCAACACTGTAGACAGCTTCAGGTCTGGTATTGGTTTTTGTGCTTCTAACCGTTATCGTCACGTGTGTATCGTGTGCCTTGATATCTTCCCCGAGCAGCGTGTGACCGTCATCCTCCAGTATCTCAGAAATAAATAAATTTGACTGTCTTAGTAAGCATGTATAACCTATTAACAAGGCAGCAATCAAAACAAAGCCATCTTTACCAATTTTTCTAAATTTTAATATGATCAACTTAATATGCTTAATCTTCAACGGAAATGCTCTAACTACCACATTATTTTTTAATCTAAACATACCAGACTTAACTATCGATACTGCATAGCAGTCAAACGCTTCACAGTTCCCCCTTAACAGTCTGACCCATGACCTGGCTCCGCTCATATAGTTTCTAATCGCCCCTGCTGTTTTAAGTTTATCATTTAGATATAAAGCATACAACATTACCGTTTTAAGTTGTGGTCGCTTAGGGTTAGCATTAAGTCGTTTACAGAACTGTAAATATTCCTTAAATTGTACCCTCTTATTTCTCCACGTGCCTCCTGACAATCCCGCCGTAAAATACACGCTAAGCCTATTCACTACTGCGTGATTACTATCTGCAAGTTGATAAAGCCAAATACAGATGATTATCAACTTTGCAGAAAATATTTATAAGAACAAATCAAGTATATCATTAGTATGAGAAACATGTACTCTAGTCAACAGTCTTTCCTGACAAATTCGGTCAGCCAATAATTTAGACTTAGCATCAAAATACAACCTACTAAGGGCATCCGCCAATACCAGGTCGGTCCCCGCCTTGTGCACGATTTGAATGTCACATGAATGGATCGCTGCGAATCGCCAAATTTCTCTGGCGCACGCGCACAAGACGGGGTCCTTCCCAGAACCAGAAGACAGCACCTGTTGGGAAGCAGCATTATCAGTGTTGATAATAATAAGGTAATTTTGCATGTCGAACGGCGCCAAATTTTTTAATGCGACCACAAGATTGATTGCTTCTAACTGCGCGATATGGAAACCATTGTTTAAGAAATCATCGGTATACAATTCAGAATAAAAATTTTTCGCACTGAATGCTCCCCCACCAAGCAGTGATGAGTCGCATTCAATGATCCACTTGTTCTTGGGAAAATGTTTTAGCAATACTAGCCTATTAGACCCTTCTGCGAACCTCAAAAACCAAGCTATGTCCCTTACTAAATCCTGACTAACGCTAATCTTCCCTGAAAATGGACATAATCTAAGAAAAGCAAGAATTCTATTCATAAATACTCTAGATGACATAACACATTTCGAAATAAATTGCAGTCTACCCACCAGTCTCTGAACATTTTTCCTTGTCACGTAAGCCCCAATCTTCCATTTCTGGCACTCTACCAATATGTCTAACAATTTCTCATCTGGAATTCTCACTATCATCTGATCTGAGTCTATTTCATATCCCAACCATATCAATTTACTCACCGGGGGAACACATTTCTTAGCCGAAAGTTTTAAACCCAAAGTTTCCGTTAAGCTTAAGATGTGCTTGTATGCCTGTTGTGCTCTCTCTAACGTACTTTCAACCCCCACAAAATCATCCAGAAAACACAACGTAAAGAACCCATGCTCCCTCATTAAGTGAACCACTGCTGCTGTGGTCCGGGCACACGCCATACTAGATGTTCTACAGCCGAAAGGGGGAGCCTTGTCGAAATAAAATTTTCCAGCTACTTTAATCCCAAATAACGGCACGCTTAAGGGGCAGGTTCTTAATTGCCTGTACGCCCTCGCCAAATCTATGGACCACATATAGCACATCTTCCCCAGGCGAGTTACCTCTCTAGCAAGGGACATAATAGTAGGTAAATTATACTTATATTTCTCGCCTTGATAAAAACCTTTCACTATCCCAGCGTTTACACCACCCCTTCTAGGATAACTTAAATCGACTATAATCCTACGTTCGTCAGTGTTCTTTTTTGGTCGGGTCATAATAGGACTAATTTGCGCCCAGGGAGTGAAAGGTAAATCGTTAAACGGACCCAGCAGTGCGTCATGGGCTAATTCAGTGCGGACATACTCATCAATCCAGAACAAATCTTTCTCATTACACGTATGATTACAGGAAGTAGCAATAGGGGTGAAGTCACCAGTAAAGTTAGCGGGCCAGCCATAATTTAGGAAATCTATTAAACGTTTATCCTCATAGTCTGGGAGCAGACTTTTCCAGTTATGAATAAGCAAGCCGGAAGGTACTGGAATCCTGGCCTCTAAATAATTTGGGAGGCCAGTCGCTCTAACCGCAGCGTAGATCGCTGCATAGTTCAGAAATAAATCACAGTTATATGTTAGGTTCGGCCAAGACTTGAGCACATGCTCCCGACACTCAACTGGTGACTTCTCACAGAATTCATCGCCACTATCATCAAGTAATGGATCATTCAAACAACCAGCAGTGATACAGGTATTATTAATTAAACTATTAAATGAATCATTTATAACAACGAGTGGGTTAACAAGTAACTTTGAATTTTCTAACTTAGAATCAACATGTAAACTAACATCGGGGGCCACCATACCATGTGGCACCCGTATCTTATTTTGAACGAAAGATTTTGGAGGCATGGAGCCCTCCAAGGCGGCGAAACAACAGCCCCCGCCGGTGGCAGTGGAACCACAGTTAAGACCATTGATGTCCGAAATGTTACTAACAGAAAGACGTTCACCACCAAGCAACTGATCACTAGTAACATCATCAACAACAGGCAGTGATTCAACTGTCAACTTAGGTAAAGAATTTTGGCATATAGGTGAAGGCAGAGAGAGATCCTTAGCTAAGCCAGTGACAGGACTAGCATTAGAGTCAGAGCTGAAAGCATATGGAGGCACAGGGCCATCCATGATGGGAAAACGACAGCCCCCATCGGTGGTCGTGGGGCCACAGTGCTGAGATGCCAATATCAATGGATGTAAACTGTTGGAGGAAAGTGGTGCAGATCGCGACGTTGACACGGCACCATGGCAAACCGCGCCGATGGAACCCAGCCAGGTGCCCGCGAGGTCTCAATGGTGACCGAGCTGAGGGACGATTCAAACCTACATTGGCTTTAGGTTGCCCTTCCTGTGCTAGCTGCGATGCATTAACCAATTTCCTCATACGATTATTATACCAAACCAATTTAGAGCGATTAAATAAACAGAACGGGTAAGCATACCCATTGTCATTAAACCATGTCTTCTTTAAATCTGAAGCACCCTTTAACCGATCAGTACGCACAAATTTTACTCCCCGATTAACAATAGGCAGAGCAGTATTACAAGGAAGGGGAACAGGGTTCACCAAATGTAAATGAGAACAAGGAACCGTCAACAACTCTTCACCGACCTGTTCAGTCCCAACTCTGGCTGGGCTATCCGTCATCTTGATGAGGTCTTGAACATCACGTGTACCACCGTCTCTGACTTCCGTGTCGGATACCGCCACCATTGTGGTCATAACATCAACGACAGCCCCGTGTCGACTGTCTTCTAAAAAACCTTTGACTGCGTGGTAGTATCTGCTGCAGGGTCTTTTGCACGTAATTTAGATTTACAGTCAGCCTCTTTATGCACACGTTTCCTTTTCAACTTGTACGCGCAGTAAGAGCAGATATGTAGATACTTATTGTCGCCCTCTCCATGGTCATCCACATGTCCACAGGACCGGCCCCTATTCCATATTATACACGGGCGGCCGTCTAACTCCCTGTTATAATCACCCGACGTACTATCACGTGCTGGTTTGGCAACTACTTTTGACACACGCTGACCTAGTCCACAGACATCCCGACGTACATCGATGATCTTAGCTTCGTCGTCCCACTCGTCCGGTAATCTTTTATCTGCTATCATATTAAATATCTTTTCACTATACTCGAGGCAAGTTTGCCAGGTATAACTGTGCGCCAACTCCAAGATCGAATCTATATGATTTTCCAGCTTCGGAACCCAGGCATCTGGTACGTCACCCCGTTTGATCATGCGCCTTATCGGCGACAAGTATTCAAACCATTTTGAGTCACCTAATCCGACTTTACCTTTCTTTTCGTCGCGAATGACGTACTTGTGCGGCAATAATTTTACAACTTTTCCTCTCTTAGCCTTCTTTCCCACCAACCGGATAAGCTCCGTCATCATCCCGTCATCAGTATCAGAGTCACTATTTACTGTCCCCTTGGTATGCGCACGCTTTCTGCTACAACTACAGTCATGCGACGGCTTGGTTGCGTGCAGAACGCACGATGCAATACTAGTATTTAGAGAAATGGCATTACCTGACCCAGTGTCCTTGTCATCATGACCACCGCAGCCCACGCACGACCTAGCCGGACGAACTTTCCGTTTTTTTGGTCGTGCGGACTACTGTTACTCCATCAACCTCTGTGACGTCATCCGATAACATTTCCGTCCCGCCTGCTTGTTGCGCCGAACATGGCGACAACGACACATTGTGTGACTCCAGGCTCGCTATACGATCCAAAAGCGGTTGCTGCGCCGAAGATAATTTCATGTCGAGCAAGCGGGATATATCCTCCACTGTCGCTGCTTTTTGGCTCCCCGCCATATCATTCGGCGGAGTCGATGATCGTAGATTATCCATGTGTAACCTCCCCGATGAAGGAGGACGGCCTACGGACCGCCTGCTGCTTGAAGCACCCGAATGTTTTGGGAACTCCATTGATTCAAGCAGCGCTCTCGAGTATCTCCCTACTTCAGACCGAACTCTAGGCATATTGCTTGCCACTTCCGAAACACTTGAAATTTCTGGTGAGTGTGAGCTCCTTCAAACTGAACCGTAGTGGAAGATAGTCAGACAGCAACTGGATTATTCTTTGAATCTCCTACAGGAAGTTAACTTGGATCCTAGCAACGCATCCTATCGATGGTAACTATAGTGTTCATAATATCTAGCCCGTAGTCAGGGTTTTGAATTACGCATGTTACCGGCAACATGTACAATGATAAATTGGCATAGCGCGATAAATATGTACCGCAGAGCAATACAAATTATATATATTCTTAATCCTCACAATGAGCTCTATCGATTTAACATGGTTTCAATGCAATCAGAAAAACTTTGAAAAACGACCGAAGTCCCTAGCTGTTATCTAGGCTTGGCCCAAGGGGTGAATCTATATATAGATATATATATATCTGTAGTCACTGACTGTGACTGTGTAGACGTAGTGACTAGTGTAGGGTCACGCAGATCGTATTCAACTTTAACCATTGGCTAATATAAAGAATGACAATAACTAGACATTACACATTTCAATTAAATAGGTTCTGTACATAAGGTGTGCATGTACATATATATGCACGTAGGTACATACCATGAAGAAACAAACGGGTTCCAAAAACTTATTAAATGTGTTTTACGGCCGCGAATATTTTACCGGAAGTAGTGGAAATGCTGTTTGCTCATGCTCAAATTCTTACTGAGTGATAATAGCGGCAATAACCAATGTTGTTTACCTTGGGAACCTGGAAGACGCGCTGTTGGTTTTAGCCATTTATTTTGTGTGCGTTAACATGGAAAGATGTCGTGAATGTCTTGAACGGATGCGGGATTGAGTGGTAATTAAGCCAGCGAAGGAAGACAGAGCTGTGATATTGGCAATGCGAAGACTGGCAGCACACTAGTCACTATGTCTAAGTCGAAGCGGCAAGTCTGGACAACGCCTGTTTTCTCCGCCCAGTTTCTGTGACTGTGTCTTGACCTGCTTCTTAACTGCTGAGTGATCTAACTATGCACTCTAATGCACATCTGTGTTGCAGTCACATCTTTCACTCAGACGTACTAGTTAGCTTTTAATTTATAATGTAGGCCTACTCGGCAGGAAGCCGAAAATTGTCAAAGCATTTACTAACTCAAGTTACTGTCACATTTGCTGGGACATGCATCTGCATATCCGTATGGACTATGGTTCCCTTTTGACGTTCAAACTGTAGAGACTGATTATGGCGCTCGCTCGACATTTATCTATTGATAGGAGGTTGGTTATTTTACTTTCTACATTCGTGCGTTATGCCCTTTTATAACACTTTTCTGCACAACAATAATCATTAGTTTGTGTGTGTGTTTTTCCCATCCTTTTTATCCCGGTCAATCGGTGTGATGCACCCCGGCCCCCGCCCCTCTTAATACCCCAGTCACACAGGTTCTGCGTTCACTTAAGATCAATTTGCGATGTAAATACGTTCAGCTTACGTACCAAAGAAGATCACCAACAAAGAAGTTCTCAGAAAAATAAGAAAAGCTTGTTTGCCACTATACAGACAAAGAAACTTATTTATTTTGGCCACATCATTCGTCAGAGTTCAATATACCATACATTGTTGGAAGGGAAGGTGAATGGCAGCAGAGGGAGACCAAGAACATCATGGTTTACAAATATTTCACAGTGGACAGGCTTGAATTATTCACAGTCTATCAGAACAGCACACCATCGGGACAAGTGGAGAACCATTGCATCCAACCCTCGACTAGAGGACAGAACTATTGATTGATACGTGCCAGCACCGCGAGGACTCTGACTGTCAGGCGGAAATTTTGGTTGTAAGGAGGATGCGGCTGTTGGACTTGCAACCTCCTTGCTACCAGTGTGGTTGGTGACCTGGCACCGACCTCTTGGTCAGTGAGTTGGCTGCGACCGCTTGCAACCTTGTGGCGAGCGGTCAGCGCCAACACGTGCAATACCGCTCTCACCATGTGGGCGGCACTAGGTCGCGAGCGGTCGGCGCCAGGTCGCAAGCTGACGACAAAAACCAAAACGACACCTAGCTTTTACACCGACAAAGGAGTTGGCACCCGGCTGACTGCTTGTCGACCACGTTTTTTAATCAATGTATCGAGTGGGATACTGGGAGGTTGGTGACCTTCTGGTCGTAAGGAGGTCGGAGGTGGACGCTGGCTCTCGTGTGACTGGGGTATAACTTGCTTAAGTTAAACATAAATCCTGTGTCAATGTTAATTTCCCGAGTTCCACAGTTTCTTGCTACTACGTCACCTTAATATTCAGCATAGTTCCTCACGTTTTAACACATTATAAATACTCTGGCCATATTTAAGGTGACACAACATGGCTCTATTCAACTCCAGTCATTTGACATTTTTGGGGGTACATTTAAGTTGATTAAGCTGGGGGGTTATTTCAATCGCTGAGAATTGGTCTTCCTCATTCCACTGCTCCTTGCCCTATCCTAGTAATGCCGAGTTCCACACTAGGCATCAACAAGTATAAATTTTGAAGTGATCGCTTTGACTCAACCACGGTTCAAAACTGGTGGTTCGAATCCCTTGACCTACTAAAACAAGCGGTGGAGGCTCAACTCATTCAGTCATCCCGTCTAGTATTTCGTTAGTATATTAATTATTCATTACGAGCATAATAAATGAAAACTTTTGTTAAAAAGTTAATTGGTTAACCAGAAATTATAAATTACGAATACCGACCAAATATACCAATATGATATTACTTTTGTTAATTAGGTTAAATTTTTTTTATTATTGAATTAAATTTAGGATGGTGGAGCTCTCCCGTGAGAATGATGACTTGAGTGATGACATCGGAAAACTTGAGGCTGCACTTCAGCTGCACAAAGACCTCAGCGTACAGCGGACCAGTTCTGCGAAGAATACGATCAGGTAATCAATTTTCATTTACGTTAAAGTTTGCACCAGGAACTGGAACGTTGAGTGAATCCCGCCATATACATTTCAGCTATAACGCATGAATTGCCATCATTTGTATAGTCTTTTCTTCGGAAGTTTCTTTAGCATAGCGTTGCTCCAAAGACAAAGTACTTTTGTGTATATATTATATACATATATATAGCAATCCAGTACATTTTCCATGTATGTATTCGATATCTATGTGCACACAGACATGTGTGTATAAATCACGTCATGGAATATTTTGTTCACACCTTTGGGCCGCAATCTCAACAAATCGCCATTTAAAAGTCAAGTAAAAATCGTGTACTACCTACAATTCTTAGTTACACCATGTTATTTCTAACCTTTACTCACTCTGAAATATGTCTTTTAGTAAGCAAGAAAGAAAGAAAACTAGTAGGAAAATATTTGAAGACCCTTTATCCTGATATTTCTAAGTTTGCATATTTCAAGTGCCTTATTTAGTTGGATTATGGATGAGGGACTCACACGATAACTGCCAATGTGCATTAGCTAATAGTTTTCATTTATTCATCAGGAAGGGAGCTGGAGGCGCGATATGGCAGTTCGGAGGGAAGGGGAAGCTGAACAAGTTTAAAAGTAAAAAGGACATAACAAAATCTA
This sequence comes from Branchipolynoe longqiensis, assembly GCA_030323885.1. Taxonomy (NCBI): domain Eukaryota; kingdom Metazoa; phylum Annelida; class Polychaeta; order Phyllodocida; family Polynoidae; genus Branchipolynoe; species Branchipolynoe longqiensis. The sequence goes on from CM059191.1 coordinate 30,925,040, forward strand.
GTTCTAACGGTGTAAATATGCCAAGTTCACAACCCGTGTTCTCGGCGGCCTCCACTATACGGACTCAGCCAGTGTCCGCTTCTAGAAGGAATGGATTAAATAGTGAGCCTACGCAGGCACCTGATCGAGTGAGTGATGAGAATAGCGCACAGTTTCACTCAAGTGATAATAAAGACATCATGTGTGAACCCGCAGAACACAAAGACAATGGCGGTGGTGATATGAACGAGAGACGCCCAAGCACTGCTGTCGGAAGAATGCCCGCCAGGCATGCGCAGTCGCACTCAGCATCCGGACTGAAGCACAACCGGAAACCGCCATCCAACAAACTGGCCACCAAGTTGAGTGCGACTGGAGAAAGCCTTGTGGTGGCGGAAAGGGCATCTCCTAGGCGGTCTGCAGAGGACGGGCAGGAAAGGGTGTTGAATATCCCCGATTTCCAAGAACAGGCATACTCTGAGAAAGTAGCTGTGATGAAAAATAAAGTACTGAAGAGGATGCTCGGCAAAGTAGACGTGGAGACGAAATTGAAGGATTTCAAAAGGTCTATTAGAGTAGCCTCTGATGGTTCTCAGGGCTCGCAACGGTCAACAAGTGCGCCAACAGTAATTACTTACGATAGCACTGAGAATGTAGCTCGAGATGGTGACACTGGGAGCTGTGTTGATCCCGACAGTAGTGGGGAGGGAGAAACCCAGCCCGAGAAAAAGCCCCCAGTGATCCAATTGGATCCTGGCCTTGAGGCGTGGTTAAAGGTTAACAGTTTATACAGTAATGAACGACTTAAAGCAATATTTAGGAAGCGCCAAGTCACGATGGCGCGGCTAAAGAACATGACAGATTCTAGGCTCAGATCTTTAGGAATCACAAATGCAACTACATTAAATAAACTCCGTAGGGCCTTGATGCAATTGAAAGTAGAGGCCATTCAGTCAGCACGAGCTCCCCAAGATCCCCCAACACGAGATGATGATGCAGAGCCTCAGGCGAAGCAAGAGGAAAGTAAGTCGACCAGTCCGACACCAGAAAAGGAAATTATCACTGAAGGACAATCGATATTAAATGGGAAGAATGAAGGCAGCAAGACAAGATCTAAATCTGTGGACAGTAAAGGGAAGGTCCCGTACATGAAGCAGGCGTGGGGGAAAAGGCCGTCTAGAAGCAAGGATAGGACTAGGGTTTCTACGTCTGATGCTCCAGCTCCTAGGACGAGACCCTGTAAGTGAATCTTGCATATTGTCTTCAAACAATATTATAACAATTAACAGTTCTGTTTTTAGAACTGCAATTTCATTCGACAGACATAAAAGTTACTTCAAAGTAAAGTAAGGTAGATTATAACGCTCAAACAATATAAGTATCTAAGACATATGGTAGAAACTCAAAACCATAGGACTACGCAACTTTAGCACATTACTCCTTCATTACCCCCGCCGCCCCAGTTGTTGCTGTTCATAATATGATCCAGTTTTTTATTCACCAGCATCTGCAGCGAGTAGTAGACGACAGGAATCACAAAGGACATCAGCCACTCGACCAAGGACGGGGCTAACTTTCAGGACTCCCAGAATAAAGGTACCTACCTTCCTACCTCTACCTACCTTCCTACCTCTACCTACCTTCCTACCTCTACCTACCTTCCTACCTCTACCTACCTTCCTACCTCTACCTACCTATCTACTTATCTGTCTACCTACATACCTACCTACCCTTACCTACATACCTACCTACCTACCTGTACCTACCTACCACCTAAACAGAGCTGCCCGTCTTGAGTTATTTCAAGGTTTTTAGGATTTTCCAAAGTTTAAGGATTTCCCTAATTCAATTACAAAGTTAATTTTGGGGTTGAAAAACACAATAGCTTGGAAAAGTCATTAAATAAATGTCCATGTTATTTTTGTGTTTTACCCCCTATATTCCTTCCAAGATCATAAGCTTGTACTTAGAACTACTAAAAAAAACTTTAGGGTCGTCAGAGTAATAAATGTTTATATGCATATTGGGGTATTTTTTTTTTTAAACCTCTGGTAATGGGAGTCGGCACACACTTAGTAGTAATGGGTGTGACAACCGTTGTATCCACCTGGCATCAGGCACCCACTTTTCTACTAAAGTTTGAAACGATAAATAAGAGACATCAATAGAAACATAAATAATAGAGAGAGACACATAGAGAGGGGATTGTGTGAGAAACACGATGAGGTGGGTTCATTTTAATTCTGACCTTCCGCTGACAGGACGTAATTTCTATTTGAAGGGATTAACTTTGGGAGATATTTGAAGTGAATATATGCCAATTAATTTTGGTGTTTACATCTAAAATATTGAACCCTAAAGGCTTCAGGTTCTATTAAATTTACTTTGTATTTCTTCTAAAGGTCATTTATAAAATGAACCAACTGGTAACAGATGGATATGACATCCACCTGTGCTGGGTGCCTGGCCATGCCAGCATCCTAGGAAACGAACGAGCTGATCGGGCTGCGAAGAAGGCTCTGAACTGTGATGTTGAGTCGTGTCTGATCCCTCACTCTGATCTGAAACCACTAATAGTCACCCACATCAAATCCAAATGGCAACATGAGTGGGATGAAAACATCAATAAACTGCAAGAAATTGAACTATCTGTGGGAAAACCACCACATACACACACGGGAGTTCGGCAGGACCAAGTGGTCCTTAGCTGCTGCCGTATTGCCCACTCTTGGCTTACACATGCTTTTCTGTTCAAGGGGGACCCTCCCCTGAATGTATTGGGTGTCAGTCCCCACTTACACCCAAACACATTTTATTAAGTTGTGTCGATTTCTTGACCCTGCACCAACAGTTTTACACTGCAAACAGCATGCACAATCATTTCACAAAAGTAAAACAGGAAAACATTTTAGCCTTTTTAAGGGCAGCTGGTCTATATCATCACATATAGTCCATTAAACCAATTAGATCAATTAACAACCTTTAACTTTTATCTAAATTCCATTTCCTTTAGCTACAAATTATGTAACTGTGAGCTTTTTAAATCCCCAGTGTACTGACACAAAATTGTTTCTGTGCTTTCGCATTCTGTAAAAGCGATGGTTGAATAAAAACCAAACAATTCTCGCCTTGAATATGGCCTATGCTGCCGACACGGCGTAAAGAAACCACCAATCAACCAATCTAATGTTCTAAGTAATAAAAGTGAGTGCACCAATACCTAAGTTGGATGTGTAAGATCAAATTCAGCAATTCCCGGTTTTACTTTTGAAAATATCATGCCTTCATCAGATTATCCAGCTTCAAGATTTATTTTCCCAAGTTCACAGAGTATAGTTCAGCTAATCAGTCTCATAATTCATTGGATCAGAAAGCCTTCTTAACGCATAATGGATTATTGAATCTGATGCTTACATGATCATAAGTTATTTCAGCTAGGTTCTAGTCCTTCATTCTACACAAATTCTGGCTCAAAATGCAATAACTCTTATTTCAGGGGATGATGAGTTCAGATGAGCCTGATGACCCGGCCGAGATCAAGGACGCTGAGAATGTCGACATTATTGTCATAAAGAGGTCTCCCAGGGATGTCCGACAGAGGATGGCACTCGGACTTACTGACCTTCAGGTCACAGGGTCATTGATAGGTAAATAATTCTCATGTTTGTGGTGTTTTCTTTCTCGCGATTTCTATTAGTATGCAACAGTTCTTTGGTTTTTTTTTGTGAACATTTTTACTCATATGAATAATCTTTTTTCAGCACCGAGTCACTGGTCAGCCATGCTTAACTTCAGTCATTTACACTATTTAATTACAAGAACAATCTTGAGATAATAAAATACTGTTATTTCATTCAGCTAATTAAGGGTTTGTGGTACATCTGTTCAGTGTATGCATTCAGTGTATGCATTTTAATGTAGGTGATGTCTGAGTTAATTTTCTAGGCAGCGGTCTGTCGGTATAGTCTGGGTTTAGGTATGATCCAAATTGAGCTAAGTAAGTGGTTGTGATGTATCTAGTCTGTAGCAAGTGTTCAGCGTGTGCATTAGTACCCGAGATGAAAGATCTCCGCGATTTCGCGGATTTCCGGGATTCTTCCTGTAGGCCCTTACTGCAATCCCGCAGCATGATCAGCTTATACTACTTATAAATGCTTCAAACGCCGTAGCACTATCAGCGTATACTACTAATACATGCTTCAAATGGCGCAGCACTATCAGCGTATACTACTGATATGTGCTTCAAACGCCGCAGCACTATCAGCGTATACCAATATATATTAAACCCGACTTCCGGGAATTTTCCGCTATTCCCTGACAATGCTAAACCTATGGGAGAAAATCAGCATTTCCGCTTTTTCTCCCGGGGACCACTTTCATCCCTGTAGTACGCGCACATACACACACACACAGAACCACCCTGCAATAGTCAATGAAAGGCCTTGTTGGTTTGTCCCTCTTGCTGTGCCAGGCAACCCGACCAGTGCGAGGAGGCAGGCGGACACTGAGTTGAGGGCGACCGGCAGGGTGCGGGGACGGAGTTGCTCCCCGACGGGCGGAGCAGCTCGCTCAGCATTGGAGATCATGGAGCAGCAGGTAAGAACATCCCTACTCGCCTCCTGCCACCGGAGCACGGTGCTTCTTCACTAACTTAGATATTAACTTACAGATCCTCTTCTGGCTGATCTATGCCCTGTTGAGCCTCCAAAGCCAGCTCATTATGATAAAAATGAACTGTTTTTTTGTTTGCACATGTATGGAGGTGGACGGAGCCCTAAAGTCTTATAATTGTAGTTGTCCTCTCCAAAGTCTATCCAGCCTTTTCTCAAATGCTTCTACCATTGGTGTTTCAACTACTTGGTCTGGAAGACTGTTCCATGGATCTGTCACTCGAAAGAGAAATGAGTCTTTCCTGACCTCTAGCTTCACTAGCTGTTGTTTGTTTGTTGTGGTTTTACATCCTGGAAACATCTTATGTAATATCAGAATAGGTACCGACTTGTGACAGTGCGCACTTACGGCGATTTTAGTGCTGCCCCACTGGGAGACAAGGCCGCCAGTTCTTCACTAGCTCTTTTGCAGTGCTTATCAATCAAACCCAGGATCTACCTGCCCATATTCCCCATGCGTTATTCTTTGAAACCTAGGCCCTGATCCTTTTCGCGCAGCTGTGATAAAATAGTTCATGATGGTGGCCCCGCATGTAATGTTATACACATAACTTAATATCTGCACAGCATCACAAATCCTTTTTTTTTTTTTAACTAGGTAACACTCGAGCTAGACTTTTCATTCTATTATTTATATTTGAGAAATTAAGCAATTGGTGAATAATGAAAATAATGAATAATTATTTGATTGATTTTGGAATGTTATTTAGAAACTGGAATTAGGGGTAAGCGTTAGTCTGCTGTAATATGTGGCTGAAACATTTAAAACCCACAATTTAAGCTTTTCTAGAAGAAACAAAGAAAGATGGTTGAAGGCTAGATAAAGGATTCACCCGGTACTCGCAGTACACGGGTGAATACCAGCCCTATATAAAAACGGTCGAAAAAGCGGGGAAATGAAATGAGAGCCTAATTTCACAATCTAAGAAGCAACATTTATTCTTTGTATATGTCTTCATACTTCCCCGCTATCTTTGAGTTGAAAAATATAATAAATATCTAGTTTAATAGGATTTAAAAGTGAAATCGAGATCGTTCTATGGCCACCATCTTGTCTTTTTGCATTCTCTCCCATTTCACCAACTCTGTGCCTATATATGTAGCCATTTGATCCTGGAACCACAGTTTCTAGTTCCTGTACTATACTAAAGCTATTTTCGTCCGTATTTACACTACGTTGTCGTTCACCCATGTACTACACGTACCGGGTGAATCTTTTATCTAGTTGAAGGCCTGCTTGTAGGAGGTCATAGTATTCGAACCCCTGGGTTCAAACGGCAGGTCGAGTCAAATGTATGTTATAAAAATGAGTACTTGTCGCTACCTGGCCTGGTGTTTGGCATTACTAGGATAGGGCAATGAGTATTCGAATGAGGAAGACCAATTGTTCGCGATTGGAATTTCCACTGCATAATCAAAGAAAGTTAAAAAGTGAAATTGAATATTTTTACATCTTTCAAATTTCACCTCCAGATCCAGATCCTGCAGCGGCGTGCCAGCACGACGGGCGACTCTGAGACGGCGGCCATGATCGCTCAGCTGCAAACCCAGCTCCTTCAGGTGCAGCGCGTTATAACGAGCGAACCGCCAGGTGGCGACACCGGGACGGCGCCACTAGGCGGCGTTCCCAGCGGGGACGCGAAGCTGCCGCCCCCTGGTGTGCAGTCTGAACAGGGGAGCTTCATGAAGGCGGCGCTGGCTGGTAATGTACGCCCTCTGTCGTGCAGGAAGAACGGCAGCGATAACGTGGAGGCGGACGAGCATGGTACTGCTTAGATCAAAGATTCACCCCATACTTGCAGCACAGATAGTAGCGGGTTAGATGGCTAAGTGACCGTCATGACATGCATGTTAAATTGCGAAACCCGCGGTCATTTTGAAAATGTGATAATTGTCTATGTCATTCATATGCTATAACAGAGGCACAAGACTAAGTTTGAGAATAGAACAGGGTTTAATTGGGTTTTAAGTCTTACTATTAAAGTTTAACGGTGTACTGACACAACTTGGGAATTACAACTAAATTGTATCTTGAACCTAGCCAAATTAGGCACAGAGCATGTTTTGTGCTTTCCATTACGTTGAATGTCACTGGAGTTAATGGGGAAATGCCCCTATCACCACTCATTATCACACTTTAACCTTTCCCGTTATTAGACGGGCGGCCCGCAGACGACCATTCTCGGAACGCTGCTCCTTCACAGTCGTCCAGCCGGCCCCCGACGTCAAAGCGGACTGCAACCGGGAGTGGCTTTAGAGGGAAACTGGTACCAGGTGGCGCCACTCCCCTCAGCATGTCAATGAGCAAACAGGCCATACTGAAGGAGGTCAGGAAGAAGACGGAGGAACACCGACGAACTGTCAAGTGAGCAACTGATCTTTTTGAATTCTGTTGAATCCTTTGTTGTCGCAGCTATCCGCTGTTGCTATAAGTGGAACTAGAAGAGCAGGTGTGCTGCTCGTTTCATTAATGCTTATCGCTGGAAATGGACTATTATGGTTGCTTATAGCCAGTATGCTGTGATTAATTAAAGGGGCAGTAACATGACCAGCACAAACTTGACTTATTCACAATTATTATGATCGAATAAGACTATTTTCTGGAGTAATTTAGAGTCTAATGAAGGCTAAGCGTATCGATGGTCAAGCTTACACTTATTCAGCCTAATTACCCTTTTCAGCTGTTAAAGAGTGATGTAGGACAGGGAATACGTATAGAGAATGATAAGATTTCCCTATGAAATTGAACTTTGACCTATGTAATTCAACTTATCCCTGGATGACGTCACAAAATGAGCTATTTGAGGTCCAGCCCAGTGGGTAGAGACTGATCTGTTCAGGAGCAAGTGTCCACTGGCTATTCTTAGTAGTTCTGAGTACAGTGCGGTTAAGTTTCTCTGATTTTAATGTTTTCTTAACATTTAATGAATATACATGTGAGGAATACATGGTAAAATCACGTGACTAGATCTTTTAATAGGAAGTAAGACACCATTACCGATGTGACATAATTCATTAGCCACTGTTGGCTTTTTGCCAGAGACCACTTTCTTTCCTGATAGAATAACTTGTAGGGTTTTATATGAGTATTTAAGTTTTGGATTTAAGTTTTTTTAGAAAAACGGGAGTGACGGAATAAAATTGAGTCACTTTTCACTGGGAACATGGACTTTGTTGCTGACATGGCATGAAATCTTCACTCAGTCCCTCACTCATGGTTGCAGGCATTTGGAGTCCGAATTGTCTCGACTAAAACACAAGGACCCGTTAAGGAGTAGTGAGGTGGCCGAGGAGGACGTGGCTTACGGTGAAAGTGGTGAGGGCGCATGCGCATGACTATTAATACAGCAGAATTTTGTATGAATGCAATTCTTGGGATCACTGTTGGCAAATTAATCTCGGAGGTTGCAAATTTAATACTGCAGAATTTTGTATGAATGCAATTTTTGGGATCACTGTTGGCAAATTTATCTCGGAGGTTTTTCATTCTTTTAATTGTTGTTTATTAGCAATGGGGGGGGGGGGAATCTCAATTTGATTACTTGGTCTTATAGTAAATGTTATTTCAAACTAAAGTAAGGTAGATTATATTGATGAACTAAATATATTTATCGAAAAAATATGGGCGAAATTCAAGACTATCTGACTATGTAACTTTTCTTCTGTCCTCAAAAGTCACATATAGTTTGTTGCATGATAAATGAAATTTGTCTACTCCAATTATTGTAAGCACATTGTAAATACGTTTTATCACGACTATAATCAACACCACCTTAGTCTACCAACTTAATATTGGATAACTAAGATTAGAACCAGACATGGTTTATTTAAAATACCAAATGTCCATTGATTTGTTTCCTCTATGCTACTATCATGCTCCCATGTTCAATACGTGGTTCTGTTATCATCTTTCCCAACCAGGCTTGATTGGAGAAGGCGCATTCTCTGAAGTGTTCCACGGAATGTTCCAAGGGGCCGAGGTGGCAGTCAAAAGACTCAAAGTACCACTCACATCCCAGGACAAGAACTATTTCATAGCAGAGGTACCGTAATTTTGTTTTAACTCCGAAAATAAGTGCCGGTTAACTGGTGCGAAAGTTCACTCGCAGGTGGCGCCGCTGTGGTAGAATTCCTATGTAAGTGGCAAGAGAGGTTGATAATCTGTTTATATTCCTCTAATTGAATTATAGATCACATATATTATTATTATTATAAGTTGGAAACAGAGAACAATATCAGTTTCATTTGTTGCCGTATTTATATATACGAGACGTGGGTTCGAACCCTGGTTGAGTCAAACCAATGACTTAAAAATTGATACTTGTCGCTTCCTTGCCAGGCGTTCGGCATTATTAGGACAGGGCAAGGACTGATGTACTCAGTGTCAGGATAATGTGACTGAGTGGGATACCAGGTCATGGTGCTGGCAGCCTGGTTTCCCAGTGGGACAGCACTATAAAGTCGCTATGAGTGCGCACTGTCACAAGTCGGTACCCATCCTGATATGACCTTAGATGTTGCTAGGACATAAAACAACAACAAACAAACATATACTAGCAGTGGAATGAGGAAGGACCAATTGTCCACGATTGAAATTTACCCCCGCTTAATCAACTAATGTAACCCCAACAAAATCTATCTGGAAGCGCAAGGGCCGCAAAACTCGTATTAGATCGGAAAAGAGATTTACTAATTGATTTTACCATTTAAGCATAATAATTTTAAGAATGTATTTCAGTATAGAACTGGCTGTAGCAAAATACAAAAGTAAGTGTAGCATAAATAAAGCCACCACTAGGAGTCGACCGGAAGACCAGTGTCTCTGCTGACATGTGATTCAGAGGAATAAAGCACTAAAACTCTGTGTGAATGTCTGTGACAGTGTCAGTGACAGTGTCTGTGTCACCCCACCAGACGGGATGGCCGAATGAGTTGAGTGTACGTCTCCCATTTTGGTAGATCGTGGGATTCGAACCCGTGAGTTCGAATGCTGGTCGAGTCAAACCAATGACTTATAAAATTGATACTTGTCGCTTCCTAGCTCGGCGCTCAGCATTAATAGGATAGTGCAAGGACTGGTTGGCTCAGTGTCAGGATAATGTGACTGAGTGGGATATCGGGTCATGGTGCTGGTGGCCTTATCTGCCAGTGGGGTGGCACTATGAAGTCACCATGAGTGTGCAATGACACACCTCAGTACCCGTCCTGATATGACCTTAGTTGTTGCCAGGACTTATCAATGTCTATGACTGTGTCAGTGATAGTGTCCGTTTCACCCACCTGCTCTGACTGACGTTGCTGCACATTGCCAGGTGAACCTGCTGCGGGAGCTGCGCCACCCGCGAGTCGTGCTGCTCATGGGGGTGTGCACCACGGCACAGCACCCGCTCATGGTGCTCGAGTTCCTGAGTGGTGGCAATCTCTATGGTTACCTGCATGACGACAACCGGTACGTCATCACGCTACGCTTTAATTGACTTTTTTTATTTTTGATTGTTTATCTTAATTTGTCATGTGAAATTACTTTACTTTTCAATATTATACCTATCATATATTTTATTTCTATCTTAGGTAATATTTAAAAATTATAGTGCTGAATCGCTAAGAGCACTGGCTTCTTATGTTAAAGGTAGGACGTTCAAATCCCGGCCGAGTCAAATCAATGATTTACTAAATTGATGCTGGTCACTACCTACCTAGCCTGGCGCTCAGCATTAATAGGAAGGGGCAAGGACTGGTTAGCTCAGTGTCAGGATTATGTGACTGAGTGTGATATTGAGTCATGGTGCCAGTGGACTGGTCACCCATTGGGGAAGCACTATAAAGTCGTCACGAGCGCGAGTGCGCACTGTCATAAGTCGGTACCCGTCCTGATATTACATTAGATGTTGCTAGGACGTAACACCAAAACAATCAAGGGTTACATGAATATAAATAACGGAAGTTGTGTGCCTCTCGCTGCTATCTGTTTCCCAGGATGACTGGTGTCGCCGCCACCCCGAACCCACTACACTAACTGCTCATGACTGCCTGTTTTAGTCTCAGCGGAAACAAATTATATATGTTATATATTATATATTATATTATATATTCTTTACTTGGAAGAGTTACAGCCCGATGTGGAGAATTTAATTCCCCCAATATCTTAAAGACATTTACATTTATTTCTTTTTCACCATATCCTCATAAATAGCTAAAGAGAGTCGTTCACAAAGAGTTCATCTAATTTTCAATGTTTGTATATTCATGTGAACTATATGCCTCATTATAGTTGGGTGTTGACATGACATGGTAGCAGGTGTTTAGCAGCGTCAATATTTTCTAACAATATTTTAATGCACAGATTTATTTTGATGCAACCTTTTTTTTAAATGAATACATACTTGGGTGAAATATGATTTATTTGTGTCACGCCTTACAAATTAACAGATGCATAGAAGTCTGTATACGCAGACTCTTTACCCCCGTGTTCTTATTTATAGCCGTATTTTGCGGGTTTGCTGGCTTTTCTTTCAGGTCCCCCTCTCTACACCCAAAGGCAGATCTGTGTGTGGTTCCTAGTTATTATTGGCTTCTTGTTACTAACACTTTGCCATATATCTATTTCAGGGTCTGTACAGGCCTGGAAAGTCTTGAACTTCATTCGCCCCATTTCAAGGCCTTGAAACGCCTTAAATTTAACCTATTCTGGGTAATTAGCCTTGAAAAGCCTTGAAATCCATTAAACTGTCTCCACTGATCTAAATTAGTCTGAAATCATGCCATTCGCCGTTTTTTATTTTTCTCTCCTGAAATCCAAATTAAAATAGTCTTGAATTCCCCTCAAAAAGAGCCTTGAAAAACCTTGAAATAACCTTGAATTCCATATCTTCACAAGTGTATGGACCCTGCTATTTACATACGTAGAATCTCTTGTAAACCTCTTAACTGCTGAAAGCGCTACAACATAAACAAATATTCACATATTTGCAATGAAGGAGCCCTGCTCTAGCATCTACTGGAGAGGGTGGCCATACGAGTAAGACCTGCTCTCACTAGGTTTGTCCTACGTTGTTCCCATATCATATGGCAGGTCGTGGCTTCGATTCTTGGCCTAATTAAAGCTACAGCGTGTAGCCTGTACAATATCCTGGGTCACGACACCAATGCTATGTTCGTCCTGATATGACCTTAAATGTTGCCAGGATGTAAAGCTCCACCAACCAACAAACCAATGTTATGGTGATGGGTGCTGTTTTAGCAAATGAAGAGAAACATACCTACAATGGGCCTCGAACCCACACTTCTGCCATTCCAGGCCTAGCATCCTAACCAATAGCCTATCTAGGCTCCCTGATGATCAAACTACCCACACCATCATGATATATATAACCGGGGCATGTCATAATATGCACATCACCACCAGTTCTAATAAAAGTAATATCAATTTTCTATCCAATTTTTAGATCCTTGAACACGTGCATCTAACCTACATAGCATAGTGTCGCTAATTTATGCACAGGTCTTGTTTTCTTTTTGTATTGTGAGTAGAATCCTGTCAACAAATGTTTGCAACAAAATAATATGACCCTATCAATCGTTCAGGATTCGGGCACTTTTCCGTGAGACTGTGGTGCTTGTGTAAGGAAATAACAAATAACAGAATAGGAGGCAGTAGTAGACTTATAGTATGCGTTGTACATATGCAAATACAGCATTTGGAGTGATAGTATGTCAGTTATATTAATTCCATGTTTTACACTTGTGTGAAACAAAAATGCACAAGATACACGAGAGTTATAAACGATAGCTTACATATCTCCATAACGGCAGCAATTATTCATGCAAATAAATACTCCAAAACAGTTTATAGGATCAATACATCAAATTGATGTTAACACATTGTGCTCGTTTCGATATGGTAATGAGAAATACAGAACATATGTTCTCATGCAGATAACACATTTTGCTCATTTCTACATCTATTTTTTGAGTTAGAGAAAGAGAACTACAGAAAATTGGTTATTATTCAGGTAAGGTAATGTAACGACAAAAAACTACTGAACATTGATTGCTATGCAGGTTAAGTAAGGTAGCGATATAAACAAAACTACCAAACATTGGTTGTCATGCAGGTTAAATATCATGTATGGTAATGATAAGAAACTATTGAACTTTGGGTGTCATGTAGGGTAATGATAAGAAACTACCTAACATTGATTATCATGCAGGTTAAGTACCATGTAAGATAATGACAATAAACTACTGAATATTGATTGTCATGCAGGTTAAATATCATTTAAAATGATGGTATAAGAAACTGCCGAACAGTAATTGTCACGCACTTTAAGCATCATGTAGGCTAATGATATAAGGAACTACCAAACTTCGGTTGTCATGCGGGTTCAGTATCACATTAGAATATCGAAACATAAATTGTCCTGCTCTCTGCCTCTGGTTGTGCGCGCAGCCCCAGCCTTGACCACGCCGCCTTCTACCAGATCGCGCAGGACGTCGCTGTCGGCATGAACTATCTGCACCGGCATCGGCCGGCGGTGCTGCACCTGGACCTCAAGTCCCTGAATGTGCTGCTCACAGCGCACCTCAGGGCCAAGATCGCAGACTTCGGCTTCTCCAAACTCAGGTAGGTGTACATTATTAAGGCTGTGTATCCATAGACTGTTCCCTTGTAGCGTGTTCCCTTGTTCCGTGTTTGCTTGTGACCTTGTATTGTGACGTGCCACACAGACAATGAACCTGTGTTTTGCTTAGTGGCTGTTCCGATCGGTTGGACCCAGGCACCATATGTCCTGGTACAGGGAACATAGGGAATGAACATGTTCATTGTCTGTGTGGCATGTCACAAGGTCACAACTGAACACGAAACAAGGGAACAGTCTATGGATATACGACCTTATTAACAGGCAAGGGGTTGGGGGTGGGTGGCAGTGGCGGTGGTGCTTTCAAGTATTTCAAGTAATCTTTTTTTATTTTAGGGGAGGGGGGGTTAAATATGCTTATTCTGCTGACCAGATGGGATGGCCGAATGAGTTCAGCGTCCGTCTCCCGTTTTGGTAGATCTTTCGGATTCGAACCCACAGGTTCGAACCCTGATGGCGTCAAACCAATGAATACTTCTCGCTTCCTAGCCAGGCACCCGGCATTATTACAATAGGGCAAGGACTGGTTGGCTCAGTGTCAGGATAATGTGACTGAGTGGGATATCAGGTCATTGTGCTGGCAGCTTGGTTTCCAAGTGGGGCAGCACTATAAAGTTGCCATGAGTGCACAGTGTCACAAGTCTGTACATGTCCTGATATTATGACCTTGGGTATTGCCAGGGTGTAAAACTCAAACAACCAAACAACCAACCAAAGTTAGCTAATTATCGTGAACATTACTAGAAATTAAAGTAGAGTAGTTAAAGTATAATGGTCACTAGTATCTTTTTTATAATATCTGTAAAAAGAAGTGCAAAAATACTGTGTTTTCAATACTGTGTTGTTGATGTCTTCCCTACCCTCTCTCCCGCCCGCCCATCCACCCCTCTGACCCACGTAGACACGACGCTGAGCTGTCTGCGTCCCACCGGACGGGTGGGGTGAAGGGGACGCCAGCATGGATGGCCCCCGAGCTCCTCAACACCGGCGACATCACCACCAAGGCGGACGTTTTCAGCTACGGCATCCTGCTGTGGGAGATGCTCACCCGGGAGAGACCCTACAAAGGCTGCTCAATGTTCCAGGCAAGAATTTGTATTGGTTTTTAAAATTGTTTTGTTTTTTCCCCCAAGTGGTTTTATTCCTCTGAATAACATGTCAGTGCTGATACACTGGTCTTCCAGCCATGATACCCCGTTGAGTTGGACATCAAAGTATGCGCAATGTGTGAATTGTCTTACTAAATGAACTCAATGTCACAGCATGATAAAGATTTAACAATATAGATGGACATTTACAAGAAAATGAGCAAAGCATTGATATTAATGATGGGTAGAGAATGAGATAAGCGAAAAAAGAAGTTTTGGGGAGGTTAGGTTTTTGTCTCTCTCTTCAGGGTGTGATGAAAGAATGTAGAATAAATCATTATTTAATAACAATTTTATGTCATAATAAACTTATAAATACTTGAATCTGTACCACTGAAAATGTATATACAAATGAACCTCGATCCAACGGACTAATAGGGGGGAGCAGTTGTCCGTTAAAGCCGTTTGTCCATTGCAGCGACGAAATTGCTTTATCTATAGGTGCCATAGTGATAATGTGGAAAACAGGACCTTAGATGTTGCTAGGATGTTAAATTTTAACAAACAAACCTGCACGGCTCTGTGCATGGCACTATGTGTGCATGGCACTATGTGGGTATGTTTGTATGTGTGAATGAGTATGCATATGTGTGAGTATGCATTACACATGTGTGGGAGCCTAGCTCACTCTAGTGGATTGTGTCCGTTGGATTCGGAATCCATTGCATCGGTGTCCGTTGGATCGAGGTTCATCTGTATATATTTGATTATACATCTATATATAATATAAGTAAGGGCCTCTGACCAGTGTGTCTATGTCTATGTCCATTATGTACAACAGGTGATTGAGCGCGTGCGGAATAACCAGCGTCCGGAACTGCCCGAAGCGTGTCCAGGGAAGCTGGCCGACCTCATCACGGCCTGCTGGCACCACAGCGTCACCAAGCGGCCCTCCTTCCAGGTCAGGGCAGATGCCACACTGCACTGTTCATAATCCAATGAAAGCACTCTTACTTACAAAGCCACAACACTTATGTATGTAGTCAATAGTTTGAGTACTGTTATCAATTACAGTGAAATCCCGTTATAACGCTATCGTTGGGGACAATAAAACTCAACCCGGGATGGTGGGTGGGTGAAAGAAGTTGTCGCTACGAGAGCCACGAGTGAAGCGAAGGGAAAGGGAAGTAGGTGATGCGAGGAAGGAAGTAGGTCAAAAAGCCTCGTTTGCGAATTATCTATGTTAGGCTGGCAACATTCAAAATGTTAACGTGTGCTACTTTGTAAGGGTGGGTAGATTTAGAAAAATAGTATTCTTTGTTATCATCGTGAAGATGTTTACAATTTGTGTATGACCGCTTAATTTGCTGCAATTTCAGGAAGTGCTTGTTCAGTTGGACGAGCTGCACTTTCCCGCCGAGTGGAAGACACTGTTTGCCGCCGCAGGGCTCCCACAGGTGGCGCTGGACGACATCGAGGCGACGCGAACAATCATCGATATCGTGTCTCACACTCTCCAGAACGCCTTTGGTCCTGAAAGTGAAGTGCCCGCCACAGAGACCCCGTCCCCCATGTACAGAGACGCAACGGCACCCAGTCGCGGACCAGTCGGAAGACCAGCGGTCACTGCGCATGCGCCAGCAGCGGTCGGAAGGAAAGAAGAGAGGTTGGCAAGGAAGGGGTCGCCTAGTAGAAAGACTGAGGGTAAAGTGGTGGACGCCAGAACAAAGGTGCGCAAGGGTATTGCTGAGTCTAAATCAGCAACTAGTACTGCTCCGCCACCGGCACCACCATTACCACCACCAACCATGGCGGCACCACCACCACCACCACCACCGCCGCCGCCGCCAATGGCTAGTCAGACCGCAGCGCCATCTAGCGTCAACTTCATGGGGCAGTTGAAGGCGAACCTTCAGGACATAAAGCTCAAGTCGCCGGGGAAAGGGGCGGTACATGGTCCACACGGCGACCCCAGGGTTGCGGCCAGGGCCGGCGGAGGGCCCGGCGGTGGGGCCGGGGGATTTGCCATCCAGGCCGCCGAGTTGCAGAGTAAGCGGCAGGAGCTGCGGCCGACCACCGGCCGGCCACACCCGAATGAGCTGCGGGACCTGAGCGCCGTCGGGCCGGGCGCCATCTCGGGCATCGCCGACGTCCTGCGGCGGGCCGTCAACGAAAGGCGCCTGGCGCTAAACGAGGGGAACAGCGTCGAGTGGTCCCAGGCCTACACTGACAGCGGGTGGTCGGTAGGCTGAAGCTGGCTGAAGTAGGCTGAAACCCACAGGGTTAATACGGGGCCAGGATAGTCTTGATTTGCTGGATTTCAAGCCCTTGAAAAGCCTTGAATTTAATCTATTTTAGGTAATTAGTCTTGAAAAGCCTTGAATTCCATTAAACCGTCCCCATTGATCTGAATTAGTTCGAAATCGCCATTCGCCTCCCCCCCCCCCCTGAAATCCAAATGAAAATAGTCTTAAATTCCTATTAAAAAAGAGCCTTGAATTATTCACATGTGTACGGACCCTGAGCCCA
The DNA here is from genome assembly GCA_030323885.1 of Branchipolynoe longqiensis. Classification (NCBI taxonomy): domain Eukaryota; kingdom Metazoa; phylum Annelida; class Polychaeta; order Phyllodocida; family Polynoidae; genus Branchipolynoe; species Branchipolynoe longqiensis. The sequence continues at coordinate 30,941,945 of CM059191.1, forward strand.
AGACACACTCGTCACATTCACATCCACAAAGGGGATATTAGTGCTCGCCACCATTAAACAATCGTAGACAGACCGCTTTGTAATAAAGGTTACTTCAAATTAAAGTAAGGTAGATTATACCAATCATCTTAATATAGTTATCTGAAAACTACGCCAGAAATTGAAAACTACCGGATTATGCAACTTTAATAGGGATTGAGACCATTTAGGTGTCATGGTGGTGCTGCATCACAAGATGTATTGGTTACTGGTTGGCACATAAATGAATGAAGTTCTATTAAAGGTCGGGTATAAGGAAACGTGTCCAATGTCCTATACCACAAGAAGTCTGGCCGGCTGGAAGGCGAGTGACTGAGGGAGGCCGGCGGGCGGCCTTATAAGGGAAGGAGCGGGGAGGCGAGAGGCGGGGAAGGTGAGAAAGCGGCGGGGCAGGGCGAGAGGGCGAGGTGGGAGAAAGCTGAGGGAGGGATGACAGGGAAGGTGAGAAAGCCGGGCGCGGCAGGAGGCGGGGGGAGGGTCTCTTCCTTCCCTCGCATCAAACGCAATGCGAGCATTACGACCAAAGCATCACATTTTCAAAACCAGAACAATTATCTAGATTTGATTCTACATATCTAACTTAGATACTGATGCACTTATTAAGCATTTGTTGCCACATAGAAGGGAATACTGAGCCAATTTAATAGAACATGTTACTGCAGAAGTCTAGTGTCAGAGTTTTGGTGTGCTTGCCAAAACTAATTTGACATGTTTAAGCTTAAAATATCTGAAAAGTTAGCTTTTAAAAATAAAAGTTACTTCAAAGTAGAGTAATGTAGATTATAATAATAAATTGAATACATTTATCTAATAAAAATGACATACTCAAAACCATCAGACTATCAAACTTTAATAACTTGTCGAAAACACAGGAAGACTCAGCTGGCAAATCCTCAACCCCCTACGATCAATAATAAATTAATTTCGTCTAAGTGTAATATGATGAAAGCTTTATTTTCGGCGTTGTTTCCATAGTAATGATGAAGGCTATCTCAAATTGCGCGATTTCAACTTCTTTTAACGGATCACAAACATTAACTTAGGTTTCAAATTTGTGATATCTATGTCTAAAACTGATATCAATACCACAAATATGATAATGTACCTCATTTCTCTGTTATCTTGTAAATACTAAATTAAAAGAGAAAAGGGTAATTTTCATATCATTGATGATCATAGAGCACAAATAATTTGGCCAGACAAGGAAGTTATAGTTTTCCCAGGTGATTTATACTCTGATTCACCTAATGGATTCTGGATCAAAATTAATCGTTTGTTTGTTGTTGTTTTACATCCGTGCAACATCTAAGGTCATATCAGGACGAGTACTGACTTGCGACAGTGCGCACTCATGATGACTTTATAGTGCTGTCCCACTGGGAAACCAGGCCGCCGGCACCATGACCTGGTATCCCACTCAGTCACATTATCCTGACACTGAGCACACCAGCCCTTGCCATGTCCTAATAATGCCGAGCGCCTGGCTAGGAAGCGACAAGCACCAATTTTCAAGTCATTGGTTTGACTCGACCAAGGTTCGAACCCACGATCTACCAGCACGGGAGACTGACGCTCCAACTCATTAATCGTAGTACCCTATGATATATATTTTTTTATTTTACATTCCAGTACTACATAGATGTCACTAAAAATGTGAAGGTATTAAGTTGTAATGATTTTGATATGTGGTCTGAATTATGTATATTTGTCTTGGGGGGTCATGAAAATGGGAACTATTGCCTAGAGCAGGTTTCCACTTCTACACTTCACTTCTTGCCGAGGATAGCGTGCTAACCATTACACCAGTTAGGCTCCCTGATGTAATCACCCTATCCATGCCTACTTATCTGTATGACTCCTTGTCTGAGGTCAGTGTAGACTACTACACTTGTCCCCTAGGAATTGTAAGTCTTTAAATGGTGTACATCCATAAGTTGTTTAAGGCTTACAATTACATACATACAGGCAATGTACTTACATATATATATACAGGGTAGGTTCAATAACCATACATGATGTAGCTTGTACAGAATCCTGGCCATGGCAATCAGTATCGTCGGGGTGATGGAAATGGAAAATATTGCACCTAGAGAAGATTTGAACCCACACCTCTTACCATTATGGGACTACACTATACTAGCCAGGCTCCTGGATGCAATCACCCTAGCCATGCCTACCTGTCTATGTGGCTCTTTACCTGAGAGGTTAATGCAGACTACTACACCTGTATTGAAATACTAAACATGTATCTAAGTTTACATAGATACACTACAAGAGCACCACTCACTTGGTTTGATTCTTTAATTAGAGCAATCATTTAACGAGAGCTTTCATCCCGATAGAGCATTAAAGTTAATAATTATGTGAATCCGCAATTGATTCATCATTTTAAAGGCAATTAATACCCGGATTATTTCTGAAGCACACACACTGCGGGAAGTTAGATATGCTGACATCACAGCGTTCACCATGCCCATACAAGGGAAATGACCATATGTATTTCATGAGGGAACATAAAGGGAAATGTCTGACATCTATTTACCAAAGGGAGGCGATAATAATGGGCAGAATGAAGAATGGGGTCACAAATATTGAAACCGTGTTATATCAGACATGTGATTTCTCTGATTTTAACCAGAATTCTGGTTTGTTTCTGGCTGCCGAAACTGGAATTCCGTGTTTTTTTTTGGCCACCCAAACACTCTGAAATACACTATTTGCATCCCTCTCACGACTCAGTGGGATGCTGTGTGTCACCACGATAACCTAAAAATAAATTCAGGTTTTTTCCCCTGCATCCAATCACATGCCTGTTATATTATATATTTGTGTTTAGATTTGTTACTGTTATGCACCTTATGTAAGTTATGCAAATTACATATAGCAATCATACCAGTCGTGAGATCAATTATTTATACTATAGCAGCACTTGTTATAGCACTCAGCATTAGGAGATGGCTAGTGGAAGCGAAATACTATATCTAATCTATTTTATGGTGTTACAATATGTTTCTATATGAGTTCATGCGTTGTGATATAACCCTATAATAATAATTGTTATATAAAATTGCATTGTATTTGTGATAGGATAAGTCACAATGGGGTAATTGTGAACTTAATGCACTTGTATTCTTTAAAAACAAAATATCAAAAGATTAGTTACATACTGTCCATTAGACATATAGGTTTCCTCATACTATTCCGTCCTGTAAATAACAAACTTATGGGTTGTTTTTTTTTAAAGAAAAAAAAAGAAGAAAATATAAAAAAGGAAGTTAATTGTCCTTACTGCCGATTATGAATTGTTATGAAGAAAAAGAAGAAATTGATATCGCGTGGAAATAAAGGCACTGTTGTATTTTATATTACATTATCAAAATCGAATTGTTAGCAGCTAGTAAAACGGCGATTATATGAATTTTGAAATTATGGAAACGCCCAACAAATGTAGAAAACAATGAACTTTATATAAATATAATTGAGCTGTCGTGCTGTATTTTAGCCACATTTCCGTACTCATCGGTTATAAAAAGAAGTCCTGGAATTGTCCAATAGGTGTCCGAGTCCTTATAACCGAAACTGATGAGAAAATGTACATGAAATCGGATGATATTGACATGCATTTCGTTATTAATAAACTATCAAGAAATGATTTTCCTATTTTTACTTCTTGAAGGTAATATTATTAAAGATCTGATTACCTTATATACCGATATCTTTAAAACAACAAACATCATATTGTGAGTGTATTGCCTTTAGAACTACTAAGAATTCCCCTGTGATACTTGGCTCTAAACGCATCAATTTCATTAGTATTCAAAATAGGTTTACTAATACTTCCCTTGAACTCTATTGAAGTGAACTGCTTTATAACCCTTCTTTGTAATTACTGAACCATATTCTATATCATAAAGACAGCCTATCTATTGCAGGGTTTACATCACTCTAATAGCTTAGGATGGTTGGTTTGTTGTTGGAGTTTTACATCCAGCCAACATCTAAGGTCATCAGGATGGGTACCGACTTGTGACAGCGCACTCCTGGCGACTTTATAGTGCTGCCCCACTAAAGTAAAATCATATTTCAGATCATCCGAATTGGCATTCAAATTCAGCCACATGATTGCATATATGAAATAGCAAATGTGGACAAGTGCTTTAGTTTTCACGATTTCATTACATTATTCAACATGTTCTACATTTAATTGATAGATTCCACACGGAGTAAATTGATCAAATAAGGAAGTGTTTATTCAGAGCATATGGTACATCAACAGTTGCTGAGAATTAAAATGGAATGTTGTGTTATTGTAGTAACGGTATACTCTAATACCTTAAGATAGTCATTGGGGCAAACACAATGCAATCGGGTTTTTACTTAAATCAAAATCACACAAATAAATTGGTGGATGCCTGTGCAACGTTGCGACTGGCATACAGTGCTTAGAACGCCCCACAGGTTGCGCCAGTGTGGCCAATACTGTAACTACACAAGGCCAGTTAGATGGAACAGTCATAATGAATATATTATAATATAGGGAACTGAAGCTAGAGAGTGTCCTTGTTTATATTCCCATAATATATAATAGAGCACATACATTCTCGGATACATAACAAATTAAGCTAAATTCAGTCATAATAAGCCTTGCGATAGACATAAGTTAAAGTTCACTCCAAAATGCTGTTATCTATGTGATTCTACAAATATGTTGAATCTTCTAGTCTAACTAGTGACTCATGGGGCAGTTGGGATTAAGCACAGTTGATATGATGTAACTAATCAGGTGCATCTGCACCGAGTATCATGAAATTCAAATATATGCTTAGTGTTTCCTAACCAACTCTATATTCCAATGTTCACAGGCGCCCATCCCAATAGGTGAGAATTATAGCTTTAACACGAGGAGACAATATATTATATAGGCTCACATCCTTGTGTTAATTATACTACCGTAAGTTAAGGAATGAACCCTCTAATACAAGCAATTTAGGCTACTTTGCCTAACGCGCCACAATGGACTAGTACCGTATATTCGGAACAATTCTATTATGATTATTATTAATTTATCAATAGCTGTAATAATTATGCACATTGTGTAATAAATGTCATGTGTACTTGTAGCTATATTCTTACGACATCCCTATGATTTGAAATTGGACTTTTGCCTTGTTTCAAACCATGTATACACAGTTCATATCTATAATCACTATTAGTACAATAATCATCATAAGCATCAGTACAATAACATTTTCCTCTTACAGCTCCGATCAGTAGTAAAACCTATTATGGCTATCTTCAGCTCCCATCATTAGATCCAGGTTAGGACAGTAACTTTTTGTTCCCATTTGACCAATCGGGCAAGTGACTGCATGTTCTACTTGCCCGAGTGGCAAAACTACTTGCCCAAGCCCAAGTCAGCCAATTGAAACTGAAACCTGCTACTGCAGATCAGAAAAATAATGACTTGCCCATTCAGGCAGGTCACTGAGAACGTCACTTGCCCAACTAAGTAAACTGGGTGCCCCAGGAAACTGAGCAGTTCTACCTTGTAAAACCATTGCGCTTCTCATCAGCTCCTACAATCATCAGTACAATCATCATCATCATCATCACAATAAACGTCATCTGTACAATAATTATCATCATCATTAACAGTATAATACAGTAACCTTCAGCTCTCATCCTCATTAGCATAACCTCTTATTTTTCTCTTCAGCCCCCAATGCACAATTAAAGGACAGTTAATATCGGTGAAAATAGATAAGCAAACTAATCCGCCGAGAATACAACCTGCATCAATTCATCCCCAGAAGTAGGAAAACACGTGAATGTATGCAGTCAATGCCACTCATATAGAACCCATTGCGTTGTTAACAGACGCTGTGAATTATCATATCTGGGAACATAGATCCCATATCATAAATATACATTAGTATTTAATCTGTAACTATGGAAACCAGTCACATTGTGGTTCCATAGGGGCTTCCTCTAGAAGCGCATGGATAAATACTTGGCGGCATTAATACAGTCATGAAATCATAGAGGGCGTTGTTAATGAGTTGAAAGAGCATTTCACTAAAAATACAATGCATAATGATTTCAAACTGTACAAGAAATTGACTACCATTTGAACATCATTGTATAACCACTCCCCTCTTTCTCCACATAATCTAATAATAGTGTAGTAGTCTGCACTGACCTGTCAGGCAAGTAACAACATAGACAGGTAGGCGTGGGTAGTATGGTGATATCAGGGAGCCTAGGTGGTGTAATGGTTAGCACACTGGCCCGGAATGCAGAGATGTGGGTTCGAGTCCCGCTCTAGGTGTAATATTTCACATTTTCATCACCCCCACAATAGTAATAATAATAATAATAATAATAGAGGTTTAGTAAGTAAGTGTATTGCAGTCGAAAGCAGACGACAATCGCTGTTCAATTCGCATATTTTATGCACAGCATTCGCCACAGGTTTAGTGTCGTGAGACGATGGATTCACCTTATTTTGGCTTCCGTTATATTTGTACACCAAATTAATTAGTTGCTAAATGTGTTTTGTCTACTCCTCTGGGCCTGTGGCAAAGATACTATCTTTCGGATGAAATAGACAATGGTTATGGTTGGTTGTTGGAGTTTTACGACCTGGCAACATCTAAGGGCATATCAGGGCGACAATGGTTATATATTTAGAAATAAACGTCACCTAGTTTCAAACGTACTGCATATTTGAATTATTTTTATGTTTATATAGGGTAGTATAGGTTTACATAGGGTGGTAATAGAGTACTTGACCGATCTTTGACATCTTAAAACAATGCAGTGCAAGTCTAAAAACAAAAACCCACAAACATCAGCACGCTGAAACAACACAGATTGTTTTCCTCTTCTGTTACCTAAGTAATATATATATGATTATTTTGGGTAACAATAACATGAATATAATGAGCTATAAATCTTCTCCATGCATGGCTTACTACTACTAATACTAGTTACTCATAAATCAATATATAACAATGGTGTGGCTCTAGCAGTTTGATCAGCGTACGGCCCTGTGTATTATACACACGTAAGCAAGAATATAATTCAATGTGTCACTTAAAATTAAAGCTTTGGTTACAATATATATATGTAGTTGTTTTTGGAGTTTTCAGTCGCGTTGGCCTGCTGAAGGCTGCAAATCTGCAGCATATGCACTGTATACGATGTGCTGGTAAGTGGTAGTTATTTCCACACACTGGTGGCGCCACCATGGCAGAGAAGGGGAACTAGCCCCCCTCCCAATAAAATATAGAGGTTAAATAGTAGAGAACATAGATGGCACTGTTTTTGTTTATACTGCAATAATGTATGAGAAGAATGTATAATACACACATACACCCATAAGCATAAATATAAGTCAATGCTTCACTTCAATTCATATACAGTATAATCCTGTTAAACCAAGCTCGGTTAAACCAAACGATCGGTTAATCCAAACTTTTTTCGGCGGCCCAGCAAAATACTACCATTTATCATATACAAAAGTTGGTTAAACCAAATTATCGGTTAATCCAAACAAAAGTGTCGGACCCCAGGCCACTCCGGTATGGCTAAACCAAACTTTCATGTGGTTATAAGGTCATCTGAGACCACACCAATTTTTTCATATGATAAATGGTAGTATTTTGCTGGGCCGCTGAAAAAAGTTTGGATTAACCGATCGTTTGGTTTAACCGACCTTGGTTTAACGGGGGTATACTGTATATACATAGAACAACAATAATCAAAGTGTCCACATACATTGTATATTACTCAAGTTGGGTTTAACGGGGTTATACTGTACATACACTTAAAACATGTTGTGTTGTTGTAGTTATCGTATGATAAGTTACCTATGCCAGTAGTCATCATTCATCATTCATCATCCATCGTAATTTGTTCTGACAATCCTATGCAGTACACACGAGAGAAATTTCACCCTGATAGATAATCTCCGGTATTCGAAAGATGAAGCTAGAATTTGCACATTTCTCATTATAACAATTTAGAATGCCAATACTATAAGCAAGAAATAGTCTTTCATGGATGCGGATAATCTACTGTGGATGCAAAATGGGCACTGTGCACCCAGTATCACAGTAACTAAACACTCAGTTTCCAATCCAAAGGATTTACATTAACATGTCTAAATCTAAAGGAAATAATTTACTCTTACGCTGAAAACATAAAAAGCCATAAGAAAAGCCACACTACTCATGTATTAATAAGCATATGTAATTAGATTACCATCTATAGCAAAAGACGCTATTGCACCATAATGATTGCTTCATATCACATTGTTTCCCATAGTTCATAACACAGAGTGGGAGATTGCTATTCTAAGAACATATACCTTATTGACCTACAGTGCATACACTACAATTCTTAAGGTTATAATATATACAATGATAAATATAATTGTTACACTTTCTTCAACCATTTACATATATATATGCTTTCTTAATATTACAGTTGTTTATCACATTTCTCATGTAATACCCAATACCAAGTTGGAGATTTCTGAAATTAAAAAGACACAAAAAAACCAACACAACTTTTTACAACCAACATCATTGACCTTCTGCATGAACATCCATATGTACATTATAAATTCCACAGGTCATTTTGTGTGCAACATTACATTTAGTTATCGAGCTTTCCGCGACTATTTGCCTAGATATATTTGGTTAACAAAATGCAAAGGGATGCTTCACTTTGTAAGTAGCACAAAGAAGAATTCAATATGGTAATACTTATCTAATTTCACACTATTCACTTCCTAGACAGGGGCTGCAGTTTGTCAACTGTGCTGATGACGCAGTCCCTGCCTTCTCCGACGTTAATTAGATATGTCTGCTCGCCGACATCGCCATACACATCAAGCATTATTTGCTCTATGATAATTGCATAGCATGGCACACCATCTTCTGACTCCTTGTATGCCACATAGTCATTTGTGTTGAAGGTGCCCCTCTTGGTAAGGCCAAGCAGACCGAGGTGGTCTGCGTTGACTGCAGTCCCAGGACTCGGCAGTGTTGGTGTCTGTGTTGTGGCTTGTGATTGGTCGAGGCGGATATTGAGAGAATTCAGTTTTGTTTGGATTTTGTCCTCACTGCATGACAGAATTGGGAGAAGATAGAGCACTGAATCACGAAGGATACCAGAGAGGATCAAGTTGATGACTTCAGCGAGTGGGATGAGTAGGTCATGCTCAAGTGATGCACTGTTTCTAATGTACACATTCCAGATGTCAGGCCGGCCAGAGATCTTCTCCACAAAGCAATTCTTGTCCACTTTACTTCCCTTGATTGGCCGGTTATTGTAGGCAAGTTGGGTTTGCAGCAAGTCTGCCGCATAGACTCGAATAGTTGAAAGTCTATCGAGCAATGAGAATGCCAGTTTGTCATCCAGCTTGCGTCCACTACGATGTGTCTCATGTCGTATGAGCCGTATGACTGCTTTCATGAAGCCCTCACATGTGAGTCGTTTCCCAAGTTCCTCAGCAATTCCACCCTGCGTGATGCTCTGCTTCGCTTTATCCACTAGTCTTTCCTTCACATGTGTACTCAGCATTCCTGGGCGGAGACGCTTCGGCAAATGTGCCAGAAGGTCTTCAATGTTGGTAAATCTCATCCCACATTCCTTGACGTCAAAAAGGAACTGCAGTCCAAAACCTTGTACACGATCATAGAAGTGTGGTGTATCGTTGAAAATGACTGACGATGAATCGATCAGCCGGGCAGCCTCACTTGGTAAGAACAGAGCACTTGCTACAATATCTTTTGAAGATGTGTTTTCCAGTGCATTGAAGATGCCCTTCACTGCTTTATACGCAATCATCAATTCGTTTGGTGTCAAGCGATGGATTCCAGCCTTGTTGTGAATTCTTTCCAGTACTGATGCATATTGATCCACAGTGGGAGTATCTGAAGAGCCGATACACTGAAACAGCAGGTGGAACTCACCCAGATCCAAAGGCACCTTGTAAAGGTAATGCTGAATCTCCTCAGACTCATGCATGTTCATTGTGGTATAGCATGCTTCAATCAAAGCCTTTCCATCCTCTACAAGTATGCATGGTAATTTGCTCAAACGCTCTTTGACATCTTTGTCTTCAAGTCCATTATCCTGCAAGAACCTGTATACTGATCTGAAGACTTCCTTCAACATCCTTTTTTTCTGACGGTCTGTTTTTACTGAGATATCCAGGTCACTTGAGATATGGTCACAGAGTGTCAACAGATGAGAGACCACAAGACTTGCAGGTGGCTTCTTATGGATTCCGAGGCACTCCATTAGCTCCACTCTATCGATTAGTGGCAGGTCCTGTTTCATCGGATCAGCCCAGTATGGTAGAATACTCGCACGAGTCCACATCAGTTGTTCATACTCCTTTGAATGACTCTCCTTAAATGACACAAAAGGCAAGTTCCCATTGCCAAAGCTATCCCCGTACTGATCATAGATGGCTGATAGATCAGAGCTAACCTTTTCAGGTGCAACAAACTTAATGTCAGATACCTCCTCAAGAATCTCATCCCTGTATGTATTCTGCATCTTCAGAAGGTGCTCTGTTAGTACCTTTGATCTAACAATAGCACTGCCACTTTCCAATGATGTTGTTCCTTCATGTGCTACCTGCTGTGCAAACCCAACCACCTGTTCCTTAGTGACCTCACTTTGAAGTCCCAACTTTCTGAGGAAAGTCAACCACTCAGACTCCTTGAATTGTATCCCAGCCCGCGGTGGAAGCTTTTCTTCAGGAAGCATCACCCGGAAAAGCACATTTTCGGGGTCATAGAATTCGCTTGCTGAGTGCAGCTCTCCTTCCTTGTCTTCGATGAAGTTAAGCTCTTGTAGGGACTGAAGCAATTGACTGATTTCAGCTGCCGAGATGTTGTTGTCCAGAGGGTTATCCTTGATGTAGTGGTGGTAGAGGTGTTGGAGATGCACCGTACGTGCATTTTGTGAGAAGTATTCAAAGTGTTGTAGGATAAACTGACAATATACATCAACTGTATTGATGGTGGCACAACCTAGGAAGTCGTACAGACTCTGCAAAGTGTTATTCCTTTCAAGAAACACAGTCCCAGACTTACTCTGCCAGATATCAATGTCATTGGTCGGGATTCTTGCAGGCAGAGTATAGACTAGGCATTCAGAGAGAATGATGAGGTCGCCATGAATTGTCCTATAGAATGGGAGAGCACGCAGCAGTTCCACAGCCTCTTCAGCATTCATTTTCAATTGATCAACATTTTCGGAGAAGTACTTGAGTATTTCATAGGTTTCCCTTGGCAGGAGTTTAATCACATTACTCTCTTTAGTTACTGTTCGATGAATCAGCTGCAAAAATACCATTGGTCGATCAAGTGTTGTTACCATGCGGTGAAGAAGGTCAGAGTTACGAGTGGAGTCAGTGTTTAGCACATCCACAGCCAGCTCTGGAAGCTGCAGACGGCGGACCACATCACGCACCCCTGACAAACTGAATCTCAAATCAGTTATATCAGAAGCATTTTTCAGTGACACAAGACAGGATGTTTTGGCTGTGTTAGCTGGAATGATTGCCCAGTCTTCCACTGGCTTCAGGTTCTCTAATAATTGCTCTTGTTTTTCTTCTCCCTCAAGATCTCTGTCTTGTAGCACCGTTTCTAGTTCCCCTTGAATGAAAGTCCAGAGGCTCCGAATCCATGACACACTTACCGCTTCAGTATAACTGCTGCGTGACCACTCCACAGGCCCAATTGGAGCACAGTATTTATCTTTGGGAAGGTGGTACTCCAAAATTGTGTTCAATGCCTCAATAGTCAGAGGGGCAAACACTGGTGCTCCCGTAATGCTGATATCTTTGAGGATTTCTGTCTGCATGATGCGATGAAGGAACAAATGGCCACATTCTGGTATGAGATCATAGTACTTAGTATAGAATATTGGGGTTTCACAATCAAATACCCTCAGAAGGCAGTCATTTGTCAACAGGAGTGGTGTTCCACTCAACTTGCGCAGATAATCCGGGTCTTTCTTACAGTAGTTGAAGACAACTCTGAATGTTTTTGTATCCCTAAAAGGAGTGTGTACTAACTGAGTAGGTAAGGGACCAATGTCACACATTGGTTCCTCAGTGGAGTAGCTCTGAAAGAACAACAACACTCCCCCTGGGGACATAAAATCAATATCCACTTCTGATCTTATGTAGTTGCCAATGACTGACTGAGTGGCCTCAAGCACCTTGAAATCACAGTCTAGAAGAAATTCCTTCAGGATTTGACTATCTGATTTTACTGATGTTGACTCAGCAGTTGTGAAGAAGCTTTTGAATTTCCCAAATAGTGATGAGGTCTGCTGTTCAACTTGTTGTGAATCCTCACTCTTACTAAAGAAGGCCTTTTGCATTCCCTGTCCAATTGGTGGGAGCCATGTCACATCCCAGTGCTGACTTCCTAATGGTATGCCATCTCCCAGAGATTGGTTTTGACTTTCACGCATTGCCGGCAGGATACATTTCTGCAATGCTGCACTCTTCTGGTAAAATCCTGTCACTAATGGATTCCACTGCGGTTTGAGCTCATCAAAATTCGGGAAATATTGTTGGTATGCCTTGACTGCACTCTCTAACAACACTCTTGTGCAGACAACTGTGGCGACATCATCTGTAATTTCTGAGTTTAGACTCTTCATTCTGATGTGCATCATAAGATTTAGGTAAGATACTGAGATCACCTCTGAGCAAAGGAAGTCATTCCAGTCTTGTTTGTACCCTGAACCATCAGCATTTGTCCATAGATGGCGCCGGTTCTCATATCCAAGAGCAAAATGCCCATTGATCTGCACTGGTAATGAAGTCTCTACTGGTAATGGCAAGAAACAGAATACTCTTCTTGGTCTATTATTCGGGTCAATCTTTCCATGGAGCCGGCGCTCCAGGAGGCAAGCAGTCCCTCCCCGAGGCAGGAGCATCAGTTCTCTGTTCTCAAAGGCCAGTTGTACTGACTCAGGGATCACAGTCTCTTCAGGAAACCCAATCTGCTGTGATACAACCCACGTTTCTTGGCTGCCATTTGTGTCGGAAAGCTTGACTGTGTAGGTCACAGTCTGTGGCTGAATTTCACTAATCACCAATTGATTGTATTTGAGGTTGTCCGCACATGATTTGACATACTTGTAGAAGCTGTGGCGGTTGGCTTCATCTTCTGGTGACAGCTCAGCCCACACACTGTAAGCATTTACTAGCTGACCATTGGATGCATCAATGTCAGAGATGCTGATTCTTGTGATACTGTTTGTGAAGAGGAGAATCTCAAAAGCTTCATTTTTCAACTTTGATAGTAGATTATTCACTTTGGACATGGTGATGTTCAACTTTGATAACTCAGATTTCAGAGCCATATCAGTTGTGCGCAGTGGAAATCGGAACAGGGTAGCATTCTTCAATTTAAAAACATTTTCAAGATAGCAGGAGAACACATCAGGGAAAGTTTCTCGAAGTGTTTTAAGATCTGAGAATTGCATTCCTGGTTCGGATGGTGTTGCTCCGGGAACATACAGGCAATGTGGATCAAACACACACAGTTTCTCTCCAACTTCATCACCAGACGTCAGTAGTGATGGAGCGTCAGTTAAGTGATAAACTGAGCTGAACCCAATACCATACTGACCTGTCTTATTTGGGTCATGAACTTTACTGCCTTCTCCGAGGTTCTGAATACCTTCCAAGTCCGAGGTATTGAATGGTTTATTGTTGTACACACACAATGCGGGACCCTGTAGCGGTTTCCAAGAGTTCTCAAAAACATGCCTCCCTGAGTGGTGTCTTGAATCTTTCACAAAATGAATCTCAGTGGCTTCAGCATCATCTGCATTCTGAATCAATTCTTTGAGTATTTCATGGTCACAGGGGTAGCTCCTCAAGATCCTCTTCAAACCATTTGTCAAGCGCTCCTTTTGCCCAAAGGGAATACCATGTGCATGCTTACTGAGCGCCTCCTGCCGTTTTGTCTTAACTCCCAGCAGTGCCGATGCTTGATATGTCATTCCTGTGTGTGTGAAATTCATGTTGCCTGTAACCGGAAGCCATGGGCAGTCATTGTAGCAAAGTTTTGATGCAGGTTGAAGGAAGCATGCAACATTTGGAATGTAGATTTCACCATATTTCCTCTCCACCTCTTGGGCACTGAGCCCCTCCTTCCTCATACTTGCATTTAGTAATGTAAGCGAGCTCAGTGCAAGTTCTAGGTCTTTGCCTTTTAATGGAGCATTGTTTGAATGTTGATAAAGCTCATGGTTTACAGTCATATATTCACCAATGCTAAACTGTTCACGTACACCCAGAAGTCTGAAAAGAGGCTTAAATCGTCTGACCATGTCTTGAGGCAGTCCATAGAGATATGGTGCACAATTTGTAGCAGATGAGAAGGATAACTGACTGGGCATGAGATACTCATCTGCCACAAGAATGCACTTTCGGTCTCGTAGGCCAGCTCTAACAAACTCTGCTGTGTCATCCTCTTCTAGGCACTTCATCTGCAGAAAGTCATAAATCTTAAAGCAAATTCGGTTTAGGTCATCCTGAGCTTCACTAGTGGTGAGTTCCTTTGGATCAACTATCAAGGCATGTTCAAGCTGTGTTGTGACATGTTCTATAGAAATCTCACGGTTGGTCATACCCAAGAAGGCTTTCACCTGATTTGACATTGATGAGCCATCTACAACAGGCTGGGTGGTAGACAGCAGGTAGCACATGTCATGCAAATGGACATCATCTGGTGCCCACAACATCACTTGTTCATCCTCACAATCAAAATTTGTCCATGGCAAGGGGAAGCTTACAGGCTTTTGCATGAGTGGAAGCATCTCAGTCTGTCGGAGTTGATCTTGAGCCCATTCATGTTCCTCAGCCATAACCTTGGTAAATTCCTTCTTTGAAGTTGACAGCATGTTCAACTTACGGTCTAAGAAATTAAGGAAATACCGAACACGGATTTTTGCTGCAACATGATCTTTTTGTGCCAAGGTTTTAATAGATTCTGCTCTCTCAATGATATCAGCCCATGATAGATCTTGGTACTGCATACCAAGTTTTTGCAGTGAGATCAGTCTCTGACAAATATGGAACTCTGAACCATGTGGGAATCGTTCATCCTCTGGTGAATATAGCTTGGCAACTGCTTGTGAAGGATGTATCAGTTCATTTGGCTTTCGCAATTTGGTTCCATCAGGAGAAACTGGAATACATGCATGTTTCATGAGAAGTTTGTCCATCATCACAGTGTTCATATCAAGAGCATATAGGATGAGTGAATGTTGGATCTCTGGTGTGAGATTTTCTATGTCTGTGAAAAAGACTTCCCTGAAAAATCTATCCTGCGTGTAAGTTTTTTCCTTGATGAAGTCTTCATGGCCAGCTGCCCGTAGACTTTTCATCACCATTGGTGGAAGTTCCACTACATTTAATGATGCATTATTTTGCTTGAAGCATTCCATTGTAAGCTTTGCAATGGTTGGCTTTGATGCCAAGCTTGGATCAAGAAAGACAGCCTGATCTAGTGTCACCAGCATCGACCCGTCATGCCAAGTAGGGACCCCTGAGCTGGCAACAAGTTGATCATAGAAGCACCTCATAAGCGATTTCATGAGAGGCAAAACATCAGCTTGGCAGGGCCACAGGTAATAGTATTTGACCTGTGTATAAGCAGGACTGATCACTTGTGCATCTTTGATCACCTGATGGTATGCTCTACACACAGCATCCTGAAGTAGTGCTTCATTCCATTCAGATTGTGATACATCCTTGTCATCCTCAGTTCTCTCCATCAGATGTCGTCTATCTGACTGTACTGCAAACGATCCATTGATATGCACTGGTAAACCACTCAGTGTCGGCAGCGGAAGGGAGCAGAAGACAATACCTTTATTATCGGCTATTGCACCTGGGATGAAACCATCCTCTGTCTCCTTCAATGCAACTGCCACTGCTGCCATCGGGTTATAACCCTTTTGGTGGGTCATAGAGTCAAGTGCTACCTGAAGAGATTCTCTAAAACCAGTTGCAAAGCTGATCAACCAGCAGCAGTCATTAGAGAGTGGTACAGGTTGAAACAAGACCGTTGCATCATCTGTCACATGGACTGATAATTTAACAACCATTGAAACTGCAGGAGCATCATACTCGTTTATCAACTTCTTAGAGTGTGACTTTGATACTCTCTCCAGAAACTCTTTGCCTTTGCTCAGCATTTTGAACTCTCCATTGACTTTTATGGGTGCAATTTGAAGTGCAGACCTTGATGTGGCCACCGGAGGTTTCATAGCGATGTTAGTCAAAGGCCTTGGCACACTGACTAGCTGCTTCTTGAAATGATACATGAGCTTGGCATCATTTGCATTTGCAGCAGTTGCTTCTAGGTGGTAGACCTTCAGTGAGGTCACATTTTGAGTGAAGAGCAGTAGATGTGGCCCATTTCTCAACAGCATCTGTAGTAGCTTTTTCATCTCATGTTGATCATAGTGGACATGGCTGATTTCACTCTTTGCAGCTTGCCGACGTGTTCTGAGTGGTATGCGGAAAAGAGTACCATTGTAGGATTCTGGCTGTTCCTTATCCACTCCAATATTGCAACCAAAGATACCATTGTATGGTTGGAATTGGTCTGGTAGCTTTCGAAGTAGAGTTTTGTTTTTCATCATATCAATACGAATTCCAGGGCGGTTGTGACCTTTAATTCCACGACCAAGATGACTCGTATGTGGGTCAAATATGACAATGTAATTTCTGCTGATGAAACTTGGCACATCTGTTAGGTTATAAACAGCATTGAATCCAAGTCCAAACTTTCCAATCTTATCACTTTGTGTTTCTTTCGTTGCTCCTCCAAGCTTTGTTATACTTTCAAAATCTAAGTCTGAGAAAACAGCATTGTTATGAGCCCATAAAGCTGGTCCATGGCACTCTTTCATTCCTTCATCAATCAAGTACTTCATGTGATCTTCATTTGTCCGCTCATCATACAGGAATGATATTTCTGTAGCACCTGCATCATCTGCATTTTGTACCAATTCTTTAGGAATGGCAAGTCCATCAGTATAGTCTTCAAGTAGTTTCTTAAGGCGATTTGTCAATGATTCAGACTGTCCAAATCCAGTGACGTCCAGCTCTTCTGCATGCAGCATCCGACTCATTAGGGTTGGCACTTTAAGGGTTGCTGCAGTTGTTGTTGGCATCCATGGATGAATGAAGGTTATGCCATCCTGTTCATCAAATTCCATCAAATCAAAACCCTGCCGAAGCCATTCAGTGTCACAGTATGTCGCTTCATCTATTGGTACCATGCTAAGCTTTGTCTCCATACTTGTTGCAATTGGTACCAGGACCTGATTTCTCAAATGTTTATCAAATTGGCTCACACTGTTCTGCATTTTATTGAGAATGTCAATGACAAGCTGAAGGTCACGTTTCAACGCTTCACTTTCTACATCACCATCAACGTGTTTGTTGTTGACTTCTTGCAAAATCTTCACTAAACAGTGATCATCACAGTCTATTTTCACACCACATTTATAAAACATCTTGGCATACTGCTGAATTTCAGTTGGTAAGGTATACACGAATGGCTTTAGATCCATAAAGGGTTGTTTGATTGTGATCATATCAGGGGAGATGAAGCCATCACCATGCCATATCCACATATCTAGGTCATTCTCCAACAGACAGTCTTGTAGCTGGGAAAGGCTGCGATGTGATAGTTCATCATAAATGGCAGAGATAATGGCCATGTACTTGGTTTTCTCTTCACTATGGTAGGATGCTATGACAGTCTGCAGTTGCTTGATAATCATGTCAGTAGGAGGTGGCATATGCCAGTTGAATACACTTGAAACATTCTTTGACACCAAAGAGACTTTGACAAGACTCATCACAGAACCAACAAGCGGAAACCATCCACTAGGTTTAACATCACTTGGTCGGCTAAAGTGTGTTGGTGATTCAAACCAGGCCATGCTGTCAGGATACAATGGTGGTCGTTCTTGCTCAGTACGCACCCAACTGGTATTCATCAAAGCTGTTACTATGGGAACACCATTAACATCTTCTTTCAGAATGCGTGGGTTTTTATTAAGAAAAATCAAGATCATTTCTGCTTTGGCAGTCAGATGATTGAGCTCTTCTTCATCATCTTTTTCCAAGATGGCACTGAGCTCCTCAATATGCTGTGAACAATAAAGCAATTCAATGGGTTTCACTGATGGCAGCTCACGTAGTCCAAGTTGGCGTAGCAAGCCAAGACAAGACTCACTGCTATATTCCTCTCCTGGGAACACATCTTCACCATAGAACAGCTTCTGAAGAAAGTCTGATCTGGGGTTGAAGAGTTCACTTGCCTTTGCCAATTTCCCCTCTTTGGTTGAAACAAATGGAACTGATCGAAGGTAGTTGAGGAATGTAGGGTCCTCTGACATCAGCAGTGGAAGCTGCTGCACAATGTAGTTCATCACAGGTTGAATAACCTCTGGCAAACAATTCCCTTGGATGAATTCTTCAAGAACAGTTTCCTTCAGGAGACCTGCCATGGGAAGAGGCCTCACACCGACTACTGCTGCTAAGATACGGGAATCAGAGTCACACAGATTCACCAACTTGCAGTTAACTGGAACTGGTGCCATGTTTAGTGGCGCTGCCTTTCCTACCTCGGCTAAGCTCACAAACTCAACAGGCTGGTCATCTTCTTGATGCAACAACTCAAATATTGGTAGCGCCCTGATTATTTCTTTTTGCGATTTCGATACCATTTTCGGGTTCACCCTTGAAAGAAACAATCTCAGCTGTTGCTTTTCTTGAACTGATGTAACTTCCTTGATTTTCTTCTGCTGCTCAGCAAGATTTTTCTTCCTAAAGACAATTTCAAGGGCAGCTAGAACATCCTCAGGAAGTGGAAGGCGGACATAATTTCCGATGATGGCAGCATGTGTATGCACATACTCTGGGAGTGTTGCGATCATATACAGCCCACACACCTGCAGTATTTTTGAGCAGTCAGAGGTAAGAGTTGTTCCCATTGCAGAACCAATGACTGCAATGGAAGGCAACTTTAACGGGATCAGCTCAATTAGGTTCTCAGTTTCAAGAGATGGTAAGATGGGAAGTCCCGAGACAATTGACAGATCTCCTGGAAAGTGCAGGCGTAGGTAGTTCCATAGGTGCTGGAACCATTCCCGAGGTGGGTAAGATGCACTTGGTGGTTGAGCAGGATCGTATGTGATAACCGGATGCATGAACCAGTCCTTTGGAATGAGTCCGGGAAGCATATCCATCACAGCCACTTTGTCCAAGTGTTTCAACTGACAACAACCTGATGGTAAGAGAAACACACTCTAATTAGTCATTCATATTGAAATATTTAACACATACATTATTGAAAAAGGAAAAAAATTTAATATTGAAATTACTGCATAGCTTCTCACGTATATAAACACTGACAAAATAGCACTGTATATGTCTAGTTATGTCAATTTTTTTTATTATTAATTATTGTTTTTATAAGAATATATTGGAAACAAGAATGTCTAACGGTTGTGACTGGCAAACCCAATGAGTGGTAAACTGGTACCTAATCAAAACATACCAATTTAGTTGATTAATATTCGTTTTTAAATAAAAGCTTTTAGCTCAATTACATAACCATGTATGTATGTATGTATGTATGTATGTATGTATGTATGTATGTACGTACGTACGTACGTACGTACGTACGTACGTATGTATGTATGTATGTATGTATGTATGTATGTATGTATGTATGTATGTATGTATGTATGTATGTATGTATGTATGTATGTATGTATGTATGTATGTATGTATGTATGTATATGTACTATATATAGTACATACTATTCAGGGCATTGCTAACTGCACACATACCTTCATGGGCAAGCTTGTTGAGTTTGTTTTCAACAGCAACTCCTAATTCGTCCATCAGGAGATTGCGGTCCATTCCAGGTAATAAAGCACGTGGATGTTCCTTGCTGGGGATATACACATTCGCTGCCACAGCACGATGTGTGAAGATGTCAAACTGGCCATTGGCGAGAGGTAGTATCTGGAGACCTTCAAGATCAGGGAAGTCCTCATCTTTGAGAACATATCCTAGCAGGACGAGGCGGTCAGCTGTGCTGAGATAACCATAGGAATCAGGCCGTCGACGGATGGCACCTCTCACAAGGCTTGGTGTGATTGTCTCTGGTGAGTAGCAGCCATATGCACCAAGTGCATGCAGTATGTACATTGGGATTTCCACCACCCATACATTGGCTCGTTTCAGAACCTGTTTTACAGTTTCTTTCGTCAATTGCTGCTCCCGCATGCAGTCAAAGATGCATTCGTTCAATGCAATCCAGTGGCCTGCAGACTGCTGCTGAACTGAGAACTGAGCACCCTCCAATGCAGTCTCTGTAAAGAAGATCTTGTGCTGGAACAGGACTGTGAAGAATGGTTGCAGCAGAACCTGCCATTTTTCATTTACAGAGAGGAGGTTAGGAATAGCAGCCATGACATGCTCAGGCTTGAAAAACTTGGGGTAGCGTTGAGAACAGTTGATTGCAGCTAGGATAAGCTCCACATAACACTGTGGTATCAACTCTCGCAGCAAGCATTGGTTCCACATAAGAACCTTGTCGGTTTTGATTGACTGTCCAGTTGTTGGCCACTTCAAATGCCGACGATTCTGGCTAATGGAGAAATACCCATTAACATGAACTGGCAAACCTGTTGAGCTCTTCTGCTCAATTGGAAGTGGAAGGAAACAGAAAACCTGCCCAGATGGCAATACTTCCTTATCTTCTTCATTGGCATTATTTTTCTCGTTAGCATTCTCAAAATCCTCGTTTTGTACTGATTTATTTTCAGTTGTGCTCACAGGCATTGCAAGGCCAACCAATGGTATATAAGATAGGGCTGGGTCTTTTGACAGTGCTTTAAGATCAACCGAAGCCTGCCCACCAGCAAAGTACTCAGTTACAAGGTACATAAAGGATTGCTTACTCGCATTTCCTCCCTTGCTGAATGAGATTGTGTCAATCATGAGTGGGTAGCTGACAGAAACAGGTTTCTCCATCCAGTGTGTGTGATCAATCAAATCAAGGAAGGTCTTCCGTTTCTGTTGGATCTGACCAACGCAATCAGGACTTACGCTGACTCGAAACTGCAGCTTAGGTTCAGTATCATCTTTCTCTCGCTTGTACAATTCCACAACGTCAACAGACTTCAGGAATATTAACACAAGATAAGCATCACGCTCAAATGAGGAAAACAGCTGATCCACTTTTTCAGAGTTATAGACTATGTCTGAGAGTTCAGAAGGCTCCGTTCGCAAAGGGAATCTAAAGATGGTACCAGGAAAGAAGCCTTTATCGAAGCACACATCATTGCAGCCGAACACTCCCTTGTATGGACTGAACTGGTCAGGAAGGAGCTGAAAAGAAAAAGACAAAACACCGATGCTAGAAAAAAATATACAAAGAGGAAAATATCTGCAAATGGAAAAAGATGGAATTGGAGTTTCATTATATAAAGTACTACCCATTGCTCTGTGAATATTGCAGAAGAGAAAGAAAGACATTAACTGCTTAATCTTTGCACATAGTACATGAGGCTTTTGTGTGAATTATTTCTCCCTCTTCTAGAAACAATCACCCAATCAATTAGCTAACTATAAATTGTGCTTACTTTGATATCAGCAGCACGCTGCATTAGGTTCCAGCTATATCCAGTTGTTGCTTGACCTTGATATGTGAAGAACTTCTCATGCGGATCAATTACAGCCAGGCGGTCTCCGCTAATAACACTCGGCAGATCTGGATGGAATGATTATAGGCATTATTAGTTTAAGAATAAATTTACATACCTAGGTTTCACAAATGAGATGCTTACTTACTGTGATGAATAAAGGTCAAGAACATTAAATTGATGCAAAGAATGCAAGTCTGCTGTGAACTATACACTCATTTTAATAAACTTCATGAAAAGGTATATTATGACTGAAGCCAGGCCAAAATTCTGAGTTACAAGTTGCACAAGGATTATGTATAGCACCTTGATTTTTGCTTCACATTTTATGGAACCTGTTGCACTCACATTTCATTCAAGTAAAACCCCTAATAATATATGCCACACTTAATTTTCGGGATGGGTATATATATTTTTATTGCATAGTATTTGAAGAAATACTATGCAATACTTTTTTCTTAGTATAATTTTAGTTTAGTTATTTTTATTTCAACGTACCATAGTACACCGTGACCTCTCTACCACAAACCGTTAACTGTATTATTGATGCTTTGAAATATAACAAATTGTTCACTTCCATTTTGAATCTGACAGGTACCACCTACGTAAGCAACATACTGGCTTTGTTTTTACCTGGGGAAACAAAGGAACAATTCGCCCCACATTACCACACATAGCAATTAATGCGATATTGTTGCCAGCTTTCGTCAACTCTAGCTGTTCACCGTCCACTAGAGAATACTAACCTGCTTTGCTTTTGTCTAACCTTTGAATAAGAAAGCTTAACAAAAATATTTAAAGTTGCATAGTGCGATCGTTTTGAGTTTTTGTCATTTTCTGAGATAAGTATATTATGTTTATCATTATAATCTACCTTACTTTAGTTTGAAGTAACTTTTATTTTAAATGGCTAACCGTTGAGATATTTGAAGTGCAAACATGCCAAATTAATTTTGGAAAGCATACCAAAACCTTGACACCATAGGTTTTTGTAGTAACAGATTCTATTCAAATGCCCCAGTGTTCCATTCTATGTGACAACAAATGTTTAATAAGTGCGCCAGTATCTAACTTAGATATGTAGAATCAGATCTAGATAATTGTGTTGGTTGGGAAAATTTGATGTCTTCATCGGACTAAGCAGGTTTAAAAGAATAACAAGCAATGCACTGACCGGTCATGTGAAGCACTGACTTGAAGCCGAGACCAAAGCGGCCAACCTTCAAGGGATCCTTCTCCTTAACACTGTCCTGCAGCATCCGGATTCCAGTCCAATCCTTGTCATCAAATCGAGCATCGTTGTATGCATATAGCGCAGGCCCCTAAAAGGGTATATCATATAGCCATTGCTTTAACAAATTTATATGTTAGACCCTTTTTGTTAATAATATTTAATCTAACCATATAGGCTGGTCGACTAATTTCAGGACTCACTTCCTTCGTGGGCGGTCGTAGATCCGAACCCATCACTCAGCATTACAATGAAAGGACAAGGACTGGTTTGTTCGGTGTCAGGATAATGCGACTGAGTGATATTGGGACATTGTGCCAGTAAGTCTTCCAGTGAGGCAGTGCTACAAAGTCACCATGAGAGCGCAATGTCACAATAGGTCCTGATTTGACCTTGGTTGTTAATAGGAGATAACACTCCAACAAAATATTTTCCATTCAGCTATTATTACAGTACTGTGTCACTATTAGCAATAATCCATTCAGGTTTTCAGTATAATGCTCTTTCAACAGAACTTGCAAGATGTGTCAAAGTGCAATGCATATGGATGGTGATGTAGCATCAAGTGGTTGTAGGGAAGCACATAAATTATAGCCAAAGATATATTGTGGCTAAATGATTAGGCAAACGAGGCATTTCGTGACACAGTAATGTGTCAGTAGACACTCCCGATATAATTAACTTAAAACAGAAGCAGGGGAGGGAGGGAGGGACACGAGAGGGAGAGAGGAAGGGAGAGGAAGAGAGAGGGAGAGGGAGAGGGGGAAGAGGGGGGGGGGAGAGGGGGAGAGGGAGACAGAGACGGGGAGAGACAGGGGGACAGAGACAGAGGTGGAGGGACCTTCCATTTCTGGTCCGTTACATGACTATTACTTAGACGTTAAAAGAAGGAGCCCCAATAGAAATGCTTGGTTGTAGCTACCTGATATTTGCCGAGATCCGGGTGGTAGAGGCCGGCCGTGTCTGTGCCATACTCGTGTTCATCGTGCAGGAAGCGGACAACACTTGCATGTGCATCTTCTGCATTTTGCAGCAATTCCTACGAACCATATATTATATATAATTTAACAAGACCAAGATCATGCATTATTATAGTTGTCTATGTGTGCAGACAGACCTGCCAACATTTCAAATTTTTTTTTTTAAAGAATAGACTGCGAAAAAATCATAATAGACCATAGATCCGCATTTTCTTCATCTAAAATGTCTTCATGCACTCACAAAACATGCTGGATAACATTATATTTATACACCATTATATGTAATATAAAAGAAAAATATGCTTTGGTAGAATGATCAGAGTTTCAAAAGGAATAATGAAATGAGAGACTAAAATTGGAAAATTATACATATGACCAATACGGGAGTGACAGAGGATAACCTTGTCCCGTCTGTAGGAGGACTGCCAATCTCCCAAGACTGGCTTCACAGAATAAAGTTTGTTCGCTCCCGCATCGTTCCATTCATCCTGCTAGTTGCACTACAGGGATAGGACAAGGATTAGTTTGTTCAGTGTCAGGATAATGTGACAGAGTGGGGTATTGCCATTTCACATGAGGTCAGTGCACGTCACTACACTACATTAGTGATTGATTGATTGATTGGTGGTTGCTTTACGTGACTCACTACACTACATTAGTGACTTTTTATATATTTTTTTTAATAGTTTTAATTTTAGTGATGAATTTATTTACCCTGCATAAGTGTGTTAACTGACCTTAAGTATCTGTCCGTCATCCGGGTACTGGTCTAGGATGGATCTCAGCTGGCGAATTACAGATGGCCGAATTAAGCCAAAGTCCTCCTCTTGGGGTGACCCTTGTCGAAGAAATACAATTCATAAATATGCTCTATACTCCCAAAAATATAAAGAATTCCACTAAAATTCTCGAAAATGATTAAATTTGCAGGTCGATAAAATATGCAAAGAAATATCTCAAATCATTTTTAATCAGACTAACTCAGGTATGTACTTGAAATATAATGAGTAGACTTGACTACCAGGAAGGACCCTTATGTGTACTTTTCTGTATTACGATGACAAATTCACAAATCTATGCAGAAAGTACCTTTCAAATAATGTGATTCAGCCGAATGCATTAGTACATACCACTACAGTATTAGCTTTACTCCGTCGTGAGTTCTAATTATTTTATTGAATTAAGGATACTCCAGTATGGTCCTACAGTTAATTTGAGCTGTGTCAAATACTAAAGAGATATTCCCTCCCTGAAATATTACTTAAAAGTAAAACACATGCATTTGCATATAAATTGTTACTAAATCTTAAAGTTACATAGTCCAATGGTTTTGCGTTTCTGTCATTTTCCTGAGAAAAATATATTAGATTGATTAGTATAATGTATCGTACATTAGCTTGAAGTAAGTTTAATTTTTAATGGCTCGGTTTTGACATATTTGAAGTGCAAACATGCAAGTTTAATTTTGGCAAGCACACCAAAACTCTTGACACCATAGGCTTCAGCAGTAACAGCTTCTATCAAGCTGTCTCAATAATCCCTTCTATTTGGCAACAAATGCTTAATAAGTGCATCAGTATCTAAGCTAGATATGGGTCGTTCTCTGAAACTGGGTACCACATATTTGGTCTCCATGTTACGTTGGACATAATAAGGTCTTTCTTTTTTAAATAGCAAGTCAAATAATGATTGTTGCCTTTTGTTATTAAGCATGTTAGCAATACTATATGTATTTAATCTATACCACAAAACATACAAAATATGTTTATATTATTTTCTGATAAAGTGAAAATGTGAAATTTTACACATTTACACTAACTTATATTTTTTCAACTTTGTTTCAACGTTTTTCTTGTACGACATCCTTTTGTTTGCTTAACTGTAATCAAAGAAATTTAGTTTGAATGTGTTGTGTATGTTAAAAATTATGTTATGGATGTGTCAATTTTATGTTTTTAATTTCCATGTTACATGACATATTTTCCTATTGCTATTCATTATAAAATCAAACTCAAAAAGTGGAATTTTTTTTTTTCAACTCTGACACATGCACAGCATGTAAAGCTTCATATGAATATAGATTCTGATATTATTTGGAATGTTTTCTGCTATTATTTGGCATGCTTTCAGCTTTCGCTTCCATATCACAAAAGTGGTACCCAGGTTGAACGACTCATATATAGAATCAATAACTAGATAATTGTTTTCGTTTTGAAAATTTGATACTTCATTGGACTAAGCAACTTTAATTTCATTATCCTAGCATATAGTACACGAGGACCTACCGGAGCTGATGGATGAGACAGAGGAGGCTGTCGGGGAAGAGAGTGACGCCATGATGTGTCTCTCCAGCACAGAGCGTGACTCAATCTACTCAGGTGCCTCCATATCTGTAAATAAATCTATATGAACATAGTCAATACCGTTCATGATAAGACAAAATTTAGATACACCATGTGGCTATCGATGCCTATACATTTACAGAATACAGTCATCGTTCCATTCCCATCATCTTCATGTGTATTTAGATCAGGGTTGGCATAGACATACATATATCTAGATAAAAGATTCACCCGGTACTTGTAGTACACGGGTGAAGATCAGCCTTATATAAATACGGGCGAAAATAGCGTTAGTATGGAACATCACCTAGAAACTGTGGCTCCAGTATCAAATGGCTACCCATGTAGGCACAGAGTTGGTGAAATGGGAGAGAATGCAAAAAGACGAGATGGCGGCCACAGAACGCCGTCGATTTCACTTTTAAATCTTATTAAACTAGATATTATATTATATTTTTCAACTCAAAGGTAGCGGGCTCTCAATAATACATATGTAAAGAATAAATGTTGCTTCTTAGATTGTGAAATTAGGCTCTCAATTCTTTGACCCGCATTTCCGCCACCTTTTACATAGGGTTGGTTTGCACCCTTACTGCAGCAGTACGGGGTGAATCTTGTATCTAACATATATCTAGATACAATAAACAAATTGATCACTTAACGCCACAACCTAGTTAGTCGGATTGACTAACACATTCCTTACACGTGATGTTACACCTATGTCTATGGTATTTCGGCCACCGTGGGCGTGTGACGTGTTACTAAAACTATTTAAACATTTCTTTAGTAGTTTAAAAACAGTGTTTGGGTACAAACACAACTTTTCAATAGACGTGTTGCCAATCTTTGAAGGGAATCGGATCATTAAGATATGACCATAATACGTCATTCTAAATTAAATATAGCTCATCCTCCGACTTTATATGTACCTGCTCCACTCCAATTCGACCAATATCTGAGACTTGAGTCCGTGGGTATCACTGACTATCAGTATGAATATCAATTTAGTGAATATCCAGTAGGACTAGTATTATTATTCTCCATGATTCGTGAGTCATAAACTAATACTTCGTAGCAAGTAGTATATTATATCTTATCGTACATTAGCTTGAAGTATATATCTACTGCGGCTGCAGTGCTTAATCATAGACCAGCAAACTTATGTTTACTTCCTGGTCATGATTGCGTTATATTCAATATAATAATTAATATTGTCGACCTAAACTAAACTCATTTATTTAGAAATAAAGGAATATCATGAATTGGACAAATAAACTACAGTGCGTTCATATCTGACTAGAACTTCATCAAAGTGTTTCATCAAGATAGTATGTAATAAAAAGTAGCTGCATACCCATAGACATAGCCGATGAGAACAGTTGCATTGCCATTGATTCAATACTTGAGTTTGCTAGCCTTTAGCCTTATTAGGTTTTACAATGGGCGATAATAGCGGAGTCTAAAGAACTGTCAAATCATGTTTCACTTTCGCAACACTCGATATCATTTGTTCACCAGGGTTACCTGGTCCAAATCAAATACATTCCTGGTTAATGACAACGGTAATGAGATCTGATTATTTCCATTTGATTATATGGACAGAACTAAACACTTACCTCATTCGTTTCCACGGAAATTGTCACAGAACAAAACAAATTCTTTGCATGTTGGTTCCTTGGCTACTCCATAGATGGCGATGTTTAGGAATATTTGCCACAACCTGCCGTTTGGTGGCGATATTGCGTAACCACTGCGACGTGGAATGCCGCGATGCAGTGGCGACATTCTGATGCGGATGGATGTCGCCAGCAGACAGAAATAGTTACATTCGCCACCTAATGGTATCCAAAAATACTACCTACTATTCTTACAGTGTAGTAGGCCTACTAGTACAGATGTAGTTAGTATGTTTGGGAACACTTGGGTCATTGTAGTATTAACGTTATATCCCTGATTAGTAACCTCCATTAGATGAGTGGACCACTGTGCAAACCTAATTTGTGATAGTGGACACAACTGCGGTTTTACAGTGCTACCCAATCAAATTAATAGGATCCCAGATATCTATCCGGACCGCACTCTGTCCACACCTCTCTCTATCTCCTCTCCGCCGGCCTTGCTCCTCCTTGATATGTCTAAAAAGAGTTCCAGGAGGGGGGCCTGCCGGCATTTCACTTTCTACTCTTACTCTGTCCGTGTCTATGGCTCGCTGGTTGGTCGCCATAGAGCAGATAGACACGGTCCTTTGACTCAACTCTCCTCATTTCTCTTTCCTATACTCCACCCTTTTTTTTCTTCTCCCAGGCATACTAGCCCTCCCCCTGACCAGGGCAGTTGTGTGCTTGGGTGGGGCCCTGTACCTTTATGTTTTCTCTCGCTTTGTTCTCGTTGCTGGAACCACCGCTGCACCAATCTTTACCCGCCCTACCTCATAACCCTTGTTGCTGTCGACTGGATACAAGTGCCAACTACCACTCAACTACTGCCGGACCGAAGAGATTCGGGGCCGCCTCAACGCTTCGCCATTACAATGTTGTAAAAATGTCCCCAGCTTCTACAACACTCATTACTGAAGTTAACTGCCGATTTATCGGAGCCTCTCTATTAATGTTGCAGTTCTGCAACCAGTAACCGTCGTAAGGTTACAAACCACCCCCAAAGCAAGATAGCAGGGAGCCGTCGGTCGCCACATATTTTCCACCGTCAGCGGTGGTTCGCCGGTAGTTGCTGTGCATTTTCCACATATTTTCTACCGTTGGGCCACCACCCATGGCCCGACATCGGGCCTGACGGTGTAAAATATATCCTGTTTTTGTCAATTATTTTTTAAATCTTAACCAAAAGGCTTTTGCAATGAAAATGGTGTTCAATGAGCTGTCTGGCCAATCGTGGATCAGTGGACAAACACCGTTGGCCCAACGGCATTTGCCCAATGGTGTTTGCCACCGTTGGCCCACCAGCGTTTGCCATCATTGGCCCACCGGCGTTTGCCACCGTTGGCCCACCGGTGTTATGACATGCCAACAGATAGGCAACTACACCCCATCCATTAAGCGGGAAAAAGATATGATTCAGAAGGATGTTAAAATGTGCGTAACTAACAACCATAGGTGAGATGTAATACAATTGCTTTTGGAACAGGTCAGTAGAGAGTCAGAAATGACAAATTCCCGGCAGTGCTCATGAAACACCATTTTCATTCAAAAAGTGTTTTAGTGAGGAGTGCTGGGTTTTTGTTTAGCAGGGATCACTCCTTAGCAAATTTTTAGCCAAGATTGGTGTCTTATCATCTTATCATATTGAACTGTTGTTTTTTTTAAAATTGGGTTTACTTCTCCAGTGTCATCTGTAGTAACTGCTTTATTACACAGGAAATATATCTTCTCCATGTGGTATCTGTAAAGAACAAGACGTATCAACACCGCGAGGACTGATTTTATTTTATTTGTTGTTGTTGGTCCATTAGTTGTTTAAGCAGGGGAAATTTCAGTCATAGACGACTGGTCTTCCTCATTCCACTGCTGGTCGATAGAAAGCCCGAGCCTACACTTTTACCGACCCAATGGATTTTTAACCTCCCACACCACATAATTAAAAACAACATTCAAATGGATATGAACATGTTAAAAGATGCAAAATACAGAAATAAGTATAATGTCTCTGTTCATAACAAATTCAGTGTACTGATGAATGAAGAAACTCCTCAGAGAGAGTATAACAACATTGAAATGGAATGGGAAGCTCTCAGAGAAAGCATGGTCAAGTCAGCAGAGGAGGTGTTACCAAACAAAAAACGAGAGACAAAGCAATCATGGATGACGCAAACCATACTAGAAAAGATGGCAGAAAGGAAGAAAGTGAAAACCACTGATCCACCTAAATACAAACACCTGAAGAATGAAATAGAAGATGATTGCAAAAAAGCTAAAGATGAATGGTGGAATAAGAAGTGTGAAGTAGTGGAACAACTTGAGTCTCAACATCGTTCAAGAGAGATGCACAAGAAAGTGAAAGAGATAACAGGTCAAGGATACAGACAGAGAAGCAGTAAATGTATCAAGAACAAAGACGGCAAAATGCTCTTTGAAGAAGATGAAATAAAGTCCAGATGGGAAGAATATGTAAACGAACTATACAATGATGACAGAGGGAACCCACCCACAATTGAGAAAGAAGATGGGAATATTATATTAGTATCAGAGGTTGAGAAGGCTATCAATGATCTAAAGGCAGGTAAGGCTCCTGGAAGTGACCAGATAACATCAGAAATGATAAAAGGACTAGATGAAGTGGGGATTCAAATCATTCATAAGCTAGAAACTGACATCTATGAGACTGGATTTATACCATTGAATATGAATGAATCCATATTTGTACGACTCCCAAAGAAGCTAAAACCAACATTGTGTACTGAGTACAGAACACTAAGCCTGATGAGTCATATGTTGAAGATGATCCTGAAAATAATTTTACTGAGAAACAGACAGAAAATTGAAGAAGTGGGTTTATATCTGGAAGAGGTACACGTGAAGGGATTTTCAATATGAGAATGATTTGTGAACGTTATTGTGAAGTGAACCAGGATGTTTATGCCTGCTTTATTGACTATGAGAAGGCCTTCGACCGAGTCAATCATGAACTGTTAATCAAATGTTTACAAGATATTGGTGTCAATGGCAAAGACATTAAACTAATTGTGAACTTATACTGGACACAACATGCATTTATAAAAATGGAGCAGGGCCTATCAGATGAAGTTATGATTAAACGAGGAGTTCGACAGGGGTGTGTATTGTCACCATGTCTATTTAACCTGTACACAGAGATGATTTTCAGACACATTGAAGATTGCAAGGGAGTGACAATAGGTGGCATGAACGTCAACAATCTTAGATATGCCGATGACAGTGTAATACTAGCAGACAGTGAGAAAAACCTACAAGATATAGTGAATAGAATCAATAAAGCTGGAATACTATTCAACATGAAGATGAATGCCAGGAAGACCAAAACAATGGTTATAAGTAAAAAGACAGATAAACCAAATGTCAATATAACCATAGATGGCACAAACATAGAACAAGTATCCGAATTCATATATCTCGGACAAAAGATTACAAATGATGGGAGATGTGAGGAAGAAATTAAAAGAAGGATAACAATAGCCCGAACAACATTCTCCAAAATGTATAGAGTGTTAACATCAAGTAAGATATTAATACAAACAAGGAAGCATATTCTTCAGTGTTATGTATGGTCTACTCTAATGTATGGGGCAGAGACATGGACAATCTCTAAGAAAATGTACAAACGTTTAGCAGCATTTGAGATGTGGACTTATCGAAGGATGATGAAAATATCATGGACAAAGAAGATCACCAACAAAGAAGTTCTCAGAAAAATTAAAAATAAGAAAAGCTTGTTTGCCACTATACAGACAAAGAAACTTATTTATTTTGGCCACATCATTCGTCAGAGTTCAATATACCGTACATTGTTGGAAGGGAAGGTAAATGGCAGCAGAGGGAGAGGGAGACCAAGAACATCATGGTTTACAAATATTTCACAGTGGACAGGCTTGAATTATTCACAGTCTATCAGAACAGCACAACATCGGGACAAGTGGAGAACCATTGCATCCAACCCTCGACTAGAGGATGGAACTATTGATTGATTGACACCACATAGACATGGTATGAGAGCAACCGGCCTTTGATGACGCTGTAAGTTATACACAGCGGTGGAAATCCAAATTGGCAGAGCTGGGGGCACGGGGAATCGAACCGCCGACCCTCAGATTAGGAGTCTGACCTAGAAAAAAGTCAGACACTCTAACCACTCTGCCACAGAGAACGCAAATGGTCGTATTGAACGAAATAAGGCATTTAAGAAATATTATTACTAGAAAACGGTGGTCATAATCTTCGCCACCACAATCTGTGTCTGCACGGATTTAGGGGGCCTTCCGTTTAAAGTTGCATAGTCTGGTGGTTTTGTATTTCTTCCATTTTTCTGAGATATTTGTATTAAATTGATTGCTATGGTCTACCTTGCTTTAGTTTTGAAGTAACATTTATTTTAAATGGCTAACTTTTGAAATATTTGAAGTGTAAACAAGTAAAATTACCCACTGTCCTTCGTATGTTTTATACTTCATGTTATTGGCCACTTGTAATTGCCTCAGTGGTTTGCCTACTTGTTTGTTGTAGTACTTCTGTTGTGTTTCCTGACTTTTAATTATTTGTGTTTTTTTATATTTTTGAATCATTTGTTTTAATTTCCTTTCGGTAGTTGCCAATTTCGAATTTAGCCTGCGGCTCATTAGCAACTGTGCTGGGGAGGCATCCATAGCTACTAATGGCGTGTTTCTGTAATTTAGCAACGATAACTTATAATCTATGTTGTCAGTATTGGCTTTTTTCATTAATTTGTTTACAGTTTAAACATACCTTTCAACTTGCCCGTTACTTTTTGGGTAGTGTGGGCTAGACAACACGTGTGTAAATCACTGTTTCATTTAAAATTCGCGAAACTCGCTGCACGCGAATTGCAGTCCATTATCAGAGACAACAGTCTTTGGGATGCCATGCGTCCCAAAAATTTCATTTAGTGCTCTAATGACGTCTTTGCTAGTAGTTCTTTTTAATTCTCTGACTTCAGGAAATTTGCTCAAAGGAATGTTCGGTATGTCGTGTGATAATAACGGTTCTGCATGTGGTGTGTTTCTGTGTTGCTGACAGATGGTGCAGCACCCTACCT
Source organism: Branchipolynoe longqiensis (assembly GCA_030323885.1). NCBI lineage: Eukaryota > Metazoa > Annelida > Polychaeta > Phyllodocida > Polynoidae > Branchipolynoe > Branchipolynoe longqiensis. The sequence continues at coordinate 30,975,092 of CM059191.1, forward strand.
TGTCTTCTATCTGTGAATTCATTCCTGGCAAGAACATGTGGTCTCTTGCTAGTTGTTTGCATTTTATGATCCCCATGTGCGTTTCATGTATGAGCTGCAACATTTCGTTTTGTAAAGATTTTGGTGCAATCATTTGGCTACCTCTAAATTTTATGTTATTATCCATTGTTATTTCATATTTGAATTTGAAGAAATGTTTTGCATTTAAGGGGATGTCTTTATTGTTTGGCGGCCATCCTGCCTGCACCAATCATGTTACCTCTTGGAGTGTGGGATCAGTCAGTGTTTCATTCTGTATGCGTTGCCTCATGTTTTGCATCATATCATAATGGTCGCTACTGATATTTTGCTGTCCAAGAGATCATGTGGCATGGTGTTAGTAGTGTGCACCTGGGACAGTGCATCTGCAAAATACATGTTGCATCCACTAATATCTATGACAGATAGGTTGTAATTTTGTAAATGCATTCTCATTCGTTGCATGCATGCAGACAACATATGTAATGGTTTTGACATGATGCTAACCAATGGTTTATGGTCCGTCTTGACAGTTATTTGTTTACCATATATACATACTCATGAAACTTTACACACCCAAAACGAATTGGAAGTAGTTCTTTCTCAATGACAGCATAATTGGACTGCGTGTCATCTAGCGCTTTAAACGCCATTGCAACTGGTTTACCTTTTTGAAATAAAGTGGCACCCAGGCCAGATTTTGAGGCATCCACTTGGATTGTAACACTTTCATTAACATCATAATATTGCAAGACCGGTGCCGTAATTAATAACTGTTTAAGTAGATCAAATGCGAGCTGTTGGCCGTGTTGCCAATGCCACGCTGTCTCTTTACCTAGCACATTTCTTAGAAGTTTAGTTATTTCGGAAAAAATAGGGATAAATTTGCTGACATATGCCACCATGCCCACGAACCGCTGAATACCGGCTTTATCAGTGGGTTGAGGCATTTCCGTTATGGCTTTTATGCGTTCTGGGCTAGGTTTTAGACCATTTTGAGTTAACACGTGACCAACATATTTTACACTCGTTTGACAAATTTCAGATTTTTTCGGATTTAGTTAAAAATTTGCCTCTCTTGCCATAATGAACACTTGTTCTAGGTTTTTGTTATGTTCCGCGATTGTTGCTCCATACACTAGAATATCATCATTAACGACGTTCACACCTTCTAAGTCACTCAACATATCATTCATTTCATTAATGAAAATATCACCTGCTGTTTTAATCCCAAACGGGAGACACATATAGCGGAACCTACCCCATGGGGTGTTAAAGGTGCATAGCTCTGAACTCTTTTTGTTTAATTCAATCTGTCAATAACCGCTGTTGCCATCTAGGACCGAAAAATATTTCACATTAGCTGTCTTTGCAATTACTTCTTCAATAGTTCTTGTTGGATAAGGTGTACGTAAAATAGCTTTATTTAATTTTGTTGGGTCAAGGCAGACTCAAATTTTATTCGGCTTTTTCTATTATGGTTATTGAGCTAACCCATGGCGTAGGTTCAACCTGTGGCACTATAACCCCTAACCTCAACATTTTGTCAATTTCATCTTTTACTTGTACTGATATAGCATGTGGAATGCGGCGTGGTGGGTCAACAGAAGGTCTTACATTTTTGTCAATGAATATATTATCATTAGTTTTGAGATTTTCTAACCCTTCAAATATGTCACTGTATTTATTTACCATGATTTTCGCCTCTCTCGACACGCATTCGTCATCATCATTCAGCACAAGTTGTTCGTCTCTCGTGGCGGTTGCGCATCTGTTGCCCTCACGCTTGGTCTTGGTTCGTCTCGTCTCGACTTTGTTGACTCGCTTTATCAGCTGCAGCTGCACACAGGCGTCCTGGCCCAGGATTGGGTTCCCCTCCGTCATGACTTGGAAACACATCGGAAATCCTCCCATGATGATGTGAATTTCTCCTTCTGGTAGTATACACTGCCCTGAGTATGTAATCAGGCAGCATTTTGTCGGTTGTAATATGATATTGTGTAGCTTACGGTAGATGCCAGTTGGTATGATGTTCACCTGGGAACCAGTATCTAATTTAAACTTCACGGGTTCATTTTGCAACATTATAGTATCATACCACAGTCCACGTTTTGCATTACTTGTAGTTGATAGCTCACCGATGAATACTTTGTTTTCATCAAGCTCTAGATCTTCTGGCTGTTCCTCTGTGCCTTGAATTTCAATCGCATTAACTACCACCGGGCTGTTTTTACGAGATCGACAAACCTTTTGGAAATGCCCTATGCATTTACAAAAAAGACATTGTTTGTCTTTTGCAGGACATTGGTTGGGTGCATGAGTGTACCCACAACGAGTGCAGATGGAGCGCGGTGAGCTGAACTGTCCGCGCCGTTCCGACCACGCGTGCGCACGTGGTTGCAGTGGCGCGTGGCGAGCCTGACTGCAATCCGATGTTCCAACTCACGAATGTACGCGTCAATATTTTCACTCTTTTGATTGTACGAGTTGAACTTGTATCGCACAACGGTGATGTTTGTGTGTCTGTAGCAATATTGCTCAAATATGTCAATCAGCGGTTGTATCTTGTCCTTATTTTCACTTTCCACCTTGAATGTTTGGTACAACCTCTGGGCCTCAATGCCCGCGACGTGTAGAAAGACTCAGCTTTGTATCTTGTCTGGTTTGGTTGCTGCTCCTGATGCTGCCGCATATATTTGGTAGGATTGTAGCTACGAATGCCAGTTTAGTGCTAAATTCCCCTCTAGACTCAAGGGACTTGGTGGTTTCAAGCCTGTGAGCGCCATACCTGTCAGGTCTGTGTGATCTGACACCATGTAAAGAACAAGATATATCAACACTGCGAGGACTGATTCACAACTGTTTGATTACTAGATCCGGGGTTTACCACTTTGGCTACAATGACATCACTACAGTCACTTAGTCTCGTGCCGCGATACTAACCAACCCACCGGCGATACCATATTCACCTGTATTTAGCACTGCTGATCTTGGACTCAAACCCGAGCACCGTGAGATTATTTCTTTACCTATGTGACCCTACTCACATATATTACAGTATCCAGAGATTCCTGTTTGGAAAAACCATATCGAGCCCACAGTGTAACCCATATGACCCTATATATTTTTGCTGGCTGGCTGGGTAGCTTTCCACCGTTGGGCCACTGTTGGGCCAACAGTGGTATATGCTGCTATGGGTTGCTTGCCACTGTTGTGCCAACAACGTTGCTGCCACCGTCGGCCCAACGTCAGCCCGATGGCTCTGTGCTATCTGGGATGTAGCGTAGTTAATCTCGCAGCCCTGTTTCTGTGACAGGACTGCTGAACAACCCATTAGAAAAAGCTTCAGAAGGCTGAGTTATGGATATAACCCCATGAATTGCACTCAAATAGGCTAAATATATATAGTTCCAATGTTTTTTTTTATATCATAGCCTGCTACTTTTGAGTAACGATTTGGTCAAATCAGTTTTTTTGGGGTAGTTTTTTTTTTACTTAAAAAAAGGTAGTTTATTCAGTGACTATAATAACCAGATGCAAATCCTGTTCGATAATAACTGTATTATACATAATATAAATGAACCATTAGTTGTGATAGTAACTGCATACAATTCCATTCAATAAAAGTATTATGCATTTGGTGAATATGCATCACATGGTATTGCATGATTCTAGAATTGTCTTTAAAAATTTCTTTCTTCCTTCCTTTGTTTTTCTGTCTTCTTTTTTTGATAAACATATAGCATATCTCCAATGTACATACATATCGTGTAAATATGCAAATCAGTGGATCCAATCACCAATACCAAAATGCGGGAACCCTGCCCATTGTTGGATCCTATCACAAGTGTTTTGTATTGTGTGGCCCAATGAATGGATCGGAAGTCTGAGATTGTCATGAAGACTTGCATCTGATGAGTTTTATGTCAATTTCAAGGAAAATGTTAGGTAATAGGTATTGAATGAAGGTGTAGTAGGGGTGGGAAGGGGATCATGCAGACACTTTAAAAGTCCAATTCAGAGCTTTCTGTGGCCACCATCTTGTTTTATTTCTCTTTGCATGCTCTCCCATTGCACCAACTCTATGCCATTATAGATAATCACTGTGCAGTGGAACCAGCTTGTTCATAGTTAATTAATACTGAATCAGTTGTCATTCACCTCTATTGAGGTAGCACTAGCAGTGAATCTAAAGAGTAGGCCTATTATACTATATACACCACTAAGTCACCTTATCCTGTCACGAATTAGTCAATCAGTCCTGCATATTAACATATAGATTAACTTACAGATACTCTTTTGGCCGATGTACTTCTTATGGCAAAAATAACGATATTAAAAAAAATGTAGGCTATGGGGGGTGGATGGAACCCTGAAGTCATATTGTAGGTGTCTTCTCCAATGTCCTAATATTGTCCAGCACCAAGCCGTTATCACGGCCTTTGCTGCCAACACGGCCTTAAGCAACCGTCACTAATTAACCAATTAATCAATATACATTTATTGGGAGTGATATCACATCTCTGCTTTTTAAACAAGTTATCAGAGGGGAAACAAACTTCATGGTGGAGTAAGGACATGTGCTATATTTTAAGGCCCTACCCCTCGTCTTAAGTCTTCACCCGAACTGTGCCGTTCGGGGGAACGGCACAGTTCGGGCGAAGATGTATTTACTTAAGCCCTGTTCACACGGGGCAGTTATTTCGAATCATATAAATCGACTTGCCTAGTTCGCTTCACATTCGCCGTGTGGACGCTACGCTAAAGCGATTTAGGGCTGAATCGATTCAGCTAGATCGGTTCATCTATACCACCTCACACAGTAGTATAGATGAAGCGATTTAGCTTAAATCGACGTAAGTGGCATGTGTGGACGATCGCGGTTTAGATGAGGCGGATTAAGCACGTCACAGTCGAGACCTGAGTTTGTTGACTTTCCGGTAAATTTGCTCTATGAAACTGCTAGCTGTGCACATATATTTTTGTCATCATTTATTTTTAGGGTTTCACTGCCCAGCAGAAGTTTTGACCGTTCCAAAACAATACAATTCAGTCGAAACAGATCTAGGTTGAACCCACACTCTCTCGTGCCGACATCGACTAAGCGAAACTGGCGCTGGTTAGTCTTGACTTACTCATGCGAAGATATCGATTTCCGGCTAAAAGAACTGCATGTGTGGACACAACACTAAATCGATTCATATAAATCGACTTGTCTAAGTCGACATAAACTTTGCCCGTGTGAACAGGGCTATAGATGGGAGATTCTTGGGGTGGGGGGCCCAGGACTGGGTATTATTTGTAATTGAACAAATCCCACAAGCAGAGGACCATAGAACTAACTAATCTCCAAACTGATAGGTATAAATCAAACATGATTTATCCCTCGATTTGTGTTAATGATAGATGAGCAAACGCTACCTGGAATTGTTAATAACCTACTGTGCCATTTCTAGTAATAATGCAATAGAAATGACAACAGTTTACTAATAACTAAACGGCCACAGTCAGTGTCACGTCGCGATTGATCTCTAAACCTCTAGAAGCATAGGCCTACCGGCGATTATCAAAAGAGTGCGTGATGCGGGGAGGGGTTAGATTCTGTGTCAAAAAGTAGACTTGTATTTTCCAGCTTAGACTAGTTTTAACCCTTTCCAAAGCGATACCCAGGAAGACGGCATGAATTGTAGTGACACCCACTTTCATGGACATAGACAAATTGTGTAAATAATGACATTGCAATCTGCATTGGTTGCTTGCCAAATAAGAACTACAATAACGAAAAGGTTAATTTTGTATTTAAGCAAAACCAAAAAGAATATATTATTGCCCTATATATACAATTTAAATTTAAAATAATAAAAGACAACAATATATGTCATAACTGATAAGAAAGATATGGCCATTTGATTGCTCTGTTAATTGTTAGTGAAGTGCAGCTGTCAGGTTAATTTGATCTCGTGTACCGGATAATATTTAATAGCCGCATTTTTCAGATGCCCTAGATCTATTCATGTTGATTAATTGTAGGGCTTACTTCTTCATTATTTATGTCCCAATTTTAGGACCTACGCAGTTTAACTGGAGTTTACTTTAGTAGAGAACCGGGGTATCTTATTAAATTAGGATGATATGCAATTCCAATGAGTCACAATTTCATTTATAAATTTCGTCCTTAGCAAAAGGGTCGTGGGGAGGCTGGACTTATTGCTAGTTGATATGCACCAGGGGCATAGCTAGACCTTTAACGATGTGTACTCCTAATTTCGGCAGGGGGTTTAGGGGGCCGCTTAAGCTTAAGCTGGCGGATTTGACACATTTTAGACTTGGGTGTTCGACACTCCGGACTACTACATGCCTCCTCTCTCTCTCTCTCTCTCTCTTTATTATTTTTTAATTTCTTTTTTTGTTGACAAAACGATGTGGACGTTTTGGCATACGCGCGTACGCCTAGCTACGCCCCTGTGCACCACAAAGTATTATATATATATATTTATATATATATCCTTTTTAAGACAATTTTAAGATAATTTTTTATCCTATTAAGTACATAAAAGATTGCTGGACCTGGATGTGCTTCCTTCTCCCTGACCCCCGACTATCTGATCGAGGCTAGTACCTCAGGAAAACACCAGTTATCCATCATCTGTACCCAGGTAAGATTTGTATAACTATACTATATATCGATGTTGGAGGATATAGACTCAAATCGTCAACTATAAGCAGAAGTGTTGTCTAGGTTAAGCATACTAAGGAATTCAAGGGGATTCGAACACTATACTAGCGCGACAATGCCTTTAAAATGCTGCATAGTCCGATGGAACAAATTTTCAAAATGAAAACAATTATCTAAATTTGATTGTACATATCTAACTTAGATACTAATGCATTTATTAAGCATTTGTTGCCACATAGACAGGAATATTGAGACAATTTAATAGAACCTGTTCCTGCTGAAGCCCATGCCTGGTGTCAGCATTTTGGCGTGCTTGCCAAAACTAATTTGACATGTCGGCACTTCAAATATCTCAGAAGTTAGCCATTTAAAATAATAGTTACTTCAAGCTAAAGTAAGGTACCAGTATGTTATAACAATCAATTTAATATATTTGTTTTCAGTAAAATGACAGAAACTCAAAACCATCGGTCTATGCAACTTTAATGTACGAGTAGGCCTGCTACTTAGCGGGCAGACTCAATTGCTATGATTTAAAACCATAAAGCTTGTTTGCTGATGGGAGTGGTAGAATGCAGATCACTTCCATGGACACGTCTATCTATACATGTAATGTGAGTGAACAACCTTAAGGAATGTAAGTCACTAATAATTTAAGAGGATGATAAAACGTCACCTGCTGTGAAATGCAACATGGATATATATTATATGTATAAATAGAGGACCGAGAAAGGGCAGTATTCAGTCATCATTGCACACTCCTGTGTATCCAGTATTCTGCTCCAAGAAGCATGACAGTCAGAAGTGCACTTGTGTACCCTTATAGGCTTGTACCCAGATAGCACAGAGCCGTCAGGCCAACGATGCGCCAACGGTGGCAGAACCGTTGGGCCAACGGTGGCAAAATGATGTTGGGCCAACGTTGTTTTGTCCACTGACCCACTGTTGACCCAACAATGGCAAGCCACCCATAGCACAATGCCACCGTTGGGCCACCATTGGACCACCGGTGGCCCAATGTTGGAAAACTACCCAGGTAGCCAGCAAAAAATATAGGACCCATATATAGGGTCCATATGGGTTACATTGTGGGCCCCATATGGTTTTCCCAAACAGGAATCTCTGGATACCACATGGAGAAAATATATGTTTACTGTGTCACAAACCCATGCCGAAAACAACCGTATTACACCTCACCTATTGTTGTTAGTTAGGCACAATTTAACATCCTTCTCAACCATATGTTTTTGCTGCTTGATGGATTGGGGGAGGCTCTGTAGTTGCCTGTCTGTTGGCATGTCATAACACCGGTGCGCCAACGGTGGCAAATGCCGTTGGGCCAATGGTGGCAAACGCCATTGGCCAAAGGTATTTGTCCACTGATCCACGATTGGCCCAACAGCTCATAATACCCCAGTCACACGGGAGGCAGCGTTCTCCGCCAACCTCCCTACGCGTAAAAGGACGCCAACCAACCAGCGTTCCATTCGATATAATGATTCAAATACATTTTAGGCGCCATGTCGGCGCCATGTCGGCGCCATGTCAGCGCCATGTCGGCGCCACGTCGGCGCCACGTCGGCACCATGTCGGCGCCGACCACATGGTGACTGCAGCATCGCATGTGTTGGTGCCAACCCAGGGCGGCGCCATGTCGGCGCCATGTCGGCGCCATGTCGCCAACCATTTTGAATGGCGCCGCCGGAACAGGGCGCAAGGAGGTTGCACGTGCAGCAGCAGCAACCTCCTTGCGTCCAAAATTCCCGAAATGGACGCCGGGAGGTTGGCGTCCTCACGGCGACAGCACTCAATCAGGGCGTAGGTAGGGCGCAAGGAGGAAGCTTTGACGTCGCGAATCGCTCGTTAGCGAACGCAGGCCTCGTGTGACTGGGGTCTAAACGCCATTTTCATTGCAAAAGCCTTTTGGTTAATGGCGCTGTCACATTTTGATGCATCGCTCAAACCTACGCTGACATATGTGATTTTTGGCTGCTACGTTGGGATATGTTGTAATGCATTAATCGTTTGTTATGTGTACGTCGATATATGGCGTCGTTCGTTAGGGGGCGGGAAAGTTTTATGCATGCACAACACTTTTGATGTACGACAACACATGGCTGTTACGTCAGCCATATGTTATGTATACATTAGGTGTACGTCAATGTATGTTAGACATACATTAGACAAACATTGTTGACCTACGTTAAAGGCAGTGGAAACGTACAGTCTGCGTACTGACAACATAAACCCCAATTAAAAAAAATCAGGTCAAACGTATGTTTTGCGTTTCTCAACCGTGTCTTGACGTATGTAATGCACGAGGTGTAGTTCTGGCGATCGAATTACATATATAACATTCACCGGCATTCTGCGAACGTACCGTGAGCGTAATTCGAGCATTTTTTGCCGGGAGGCACGTTAGACATATGTTGGTCATACTTTGGGCATACACTATGTATACGGCATGTATACGTCCAACTTTCCCCCCGCGCCGAAAAGTTAGACGTGTCTCGACGTAAAAAAGTGATTTTACGTGTTGGCCACGTGCTTGCGAGATGCGTCGTAATGTGACAGGGCCATAAGATTTTTTAAATAATTTACAAAAAAAGATTATATTTTACGCCATCGGCCGATGCCTCTGTGATATCTGGGCACCTGTTGTTCACCAGTAGGGGCCTAACAGTAACCCACAACCAATTCGCAATGACCCGTGATATATATGCTATCTCGGCACAAGTACTTACATGCCTGGCTGTTGTCACGCGCATCATATCCGACTATGCCTACAGTCGGATATGACGCGCGTGACAACACTATACAACACCATTGTTCGACCCGGATCACCCAATTTGCTAGAATTTCAAATCGAACACCGCGAGCGGAGTTGACAAAAACACGTGCCGTGTGATAAAAGGCCCGACCCCAGTAACCCACCTCTTGGCTGGGGTTTGCTAGGAAGGATGACATCACATTTGTGCTGGTACCATCCTGCAGGATACCCAGACAGCACACAGTCGTCGGCCCGACGGCGGCCCGACGGCGGCCGCTCCGGCGGCCCGACGGTGGAAAACGCCGTCGGGCCGACGTTGTTTTGTCCAACCTCCCGCCGTCGGGGCGACGGCGGCTGCCGCCGTTGGGCCGCCGGCGGCAGCCGCCGTCGCCCCGACGGCGTCGGGGCGACGGCGGCTGCCGCCGGCGGCCCAACGGCGACAAAAGCCGTCGGGCCGACGTTGTTTTGTCCAACCGTCCACCGTCGCCCCGACGGCGGCTGCCGCCGTCGGGGCGACGGCGACAAACGCCGTCGAGATCCCATACCATTCAGGGTAATTCAAATCGTATTAACACGAATAATTCCATTAATACTGCGTAATAAATTACAAAACTTTTACAAAATAATCTAAACATATTAATAAACAAACCTGGTAAATGATTCCTTAAAATTCCTGGGATTTCTGGAGTTACTGGTAGAAAAAGAACACTGATCAACAATCGCACGTGTTGTGCTGGCTACTCGAGCGGGATTCGAAGTAAACAAACCATATCGGATAATTCAAATCGTATTAACACGAATAATTCCATTAATACTGCGTAATAAATTACAAAACTTTTACAAAATAATCTAAACATATTAATAAACAAACCTGGTAAATGATTCCTTAAAATTCCTGGGATTTCTGGAGTTACTGGTAGAAAAAGAACACTGATCAACAATCGCACGTGTTGTGCTGGCTACTCGAGCGGGATTCGAAGTAAACAAACCATATCGGATAATTCAAATCGTATTAACACGAATAATTCCATTAATACTGCGTAATAAATTACAAAACTTTTACAAAATAATCTAAACATATTAATAAACAAACCTGGTAAATGATTCCTTAAAATTCCTGGTATTTCTGGAGTTATTGGTAGAAAAAGAACACTGATCAGCAATCGCACGTGTTCCGCGGGCGACTCGAGCCGGAAAGCAAATTTAAAGAACTGCGCATGCGCGGCCCACCACCGTCGGGGCGACGATGGCCCGACGGTATACCAAGTGTGGAAAATGAATGCAAACCTGCGGCGGCCCACCACCGTCGGGCCGACGATGGCCCGACGGTGAATCAAATGTCGAAAGGGATTGAACCCTAACGTCCGAACACCACCGTCGGGCCGACGGTGGCCCGACGGTGGCTCACAAGTGGAAAAGGATTCAAACCTAAGGTCGGAACACCACCGTCGGGCCGACGATGGCCCGACGGTATACCAAGAGTGGAAATTGAATGCAAACCTACGGCGGCCCACCACTGTCGGGCCGACGGAGGCCCGACGGTGCCCCGACGGATCAAAAGTTGAACCCTAACGTCGGAACACCGCCGTCGGGCCGACGATGGCCCGACGGTGAATCAAAAGTGGAAAGGGATTGATTCCCAACATCGGAACACCACCGGCGGCCCGACGGTGGCCCGACGGTGGCTCAAAAGTGGAAAGGGATTGATTCCCAACGTCGGATCACCACCGTCGGGCCGACGGTGGCCCGACGGTGGAAAGTCGGTGCCGACGGACCGACCAATAGCCGACGTCGGGCCGACGGCTGTGTGCTATCTGGGTAATAGCTACCAGTACCAGTTTTTTTAAGGCAATAACACAGATTAATGAAATGGAAATATAACTAAATTATGCAATCATAAAACACTTTAAATGCTATTTTACTTTAGTTATATCGGTTATTTAAAAAAAATAAAAGTGGATTAACCCACCATTGTTTCCACCCCGAGCGTGGAGAAGCGTATTCGATTATTCGACCCGACTCTGTAAGATGTGCGCATGCACCAAAAAATGGCTCGGGTGACCCGAGTTGATTAATCGATTACGCCCATTATGTCTTTTTTATTGCTCCACGGAACAAGCGACGGCTAGTAGGCCTGCTATTATTACTAGCCTAAGTAGGGTCCAGGAAGACCAAAACAATGGTTATAAGTAAAAAGACAGATAAACCAAATGTCAATATAACCATAGATGGCACAAACATAGAACAAGTATCCGAATTCATATATCTCAGACAAAAGATTACAAATGATGGGAGATGTGAGGAAGAAATTAAAAGAAGGATAACAATAGCCCGAACAACATTCTCCAAAATGTATAGAGTGTTAACATCAAGTAAGATATTAATACAAACAAGGAAGCGTATTCTTCAGTGTTATGTGTGGTCTACTCTAATGTATGGGGCAGAGACATGGACAATCTCTAAGAAAATGTACAAACGTTTAGCAGCATTTGAGATGTGGACTTATCGAAGGATGATGAAAATATCATGGACAAAGAAGATCACCAACAAAGAAGTTCTCAGAAAAATTAAAAATAAGAAAAGCTTGTTTGCCACTATACAGACAAAGAAACTTATTTATTTTGGCCACATCATTCGTCAGAGTTCAATATACCGTACATTGTTGGAAGGGAAGGTGAATGGCAGCAGAGGGAGAGGGAGACCAAGAACATCATGGTTTACAAATATTTCACAGTGGACAGGCTTGAATTATTCACAGTCTATCAGAACAGCACAACATCGGGACAAGTGGAGAACCATTGCATCCAACCCTCGACTAGAGGATGGAACTATTGATTGATTGAAGTAGGGTCCTGTTATTATAGGCACTCGGCCCGGCCCTACCCTCTTTTCTGAACCTCACACGACGCTCACCACATTTCTTCCATCTTCAGAGTTTCGGTTGTTAATAAATTCCCAATTCAAAATATGTCGTCTTCTTGACTTCTACCAAAACTTATGAAACATGAACATCAATAAAGACAACAGGAAACGTCATACTAAAATGTTTAAAACTAGATGTCAGTAAGATATACCATCGATAGTCCTGTATCGATACTAAAACTGTTACACACCTTAGTAGGCTAATCGGCTGTCAGGAGTATCATGAACCCGGTGTTGCAGTTTCATCGGTACACCAGTTTGCGAGGGACACATCGCTTCTGCGCATGCATCAAGATCAAACAGCATCATCACTAACCTTATAAATTTAATATAATGTTTTTGGTAAAGATGTTTTCTATATGTGTACCAAGCGATTTGTTTCTAGGTGGTGTGGTTTTAGAGATATTTCACTTTTGCTGTATTTTCTGTATGAAGATTGCTCACAACCATTGACAATGCCTTGAGTTTGACGGTATGCGCAGTGCAAAACATTAGTTTTATTCAAAATTAAGAGAAATCCAGAACCCTACCCTTATCAATTTAATATAATCTTTTTGGTACACATGTTTTCTATATGTGTACCAAGGGATTTGTTTCTAGGTGGTGTGGTTGTAGAGATATTTCACTTCTTCTGTATGAAGATTTGCTCACGGCCATTGACAATGCATTTGAATGGATGTGTCCCTCGCAAACTGGTGTGCCACGGAAACTGCAACACCTGAAATCAATAGAACACAATGTAGCCTATTTCAGTGGCTGAATATCGAGAATCTTATAAACCACTATAGTTGATAACTGGCTCATCTGGTTGGTGCTTCACTAGTAAGAGTAACACAGGGATGACATTTATTTTGTTGTGGCCTTGTCCCCCCCCCCCCCTCTCCCCCACATTTCTCTTTGAAATGCCTATATATGAATGCTTTATGAAGTGTCAAACAAACTTACCAGGCTTTCATTCTGAATATACACAAAATACTACAGGTTGGTGTGGAGCAAGGACTACCTTTTAAAGGGACCAGATATAGGTCGCTGAGACACTACCCGTACTCCGACAAATGCTCTCCAAGCATATGTTTGCCAGTTTTCAGTTTATGCAACTACATATGTGGGGGGAGAGTGCTGACATTGGTTGCTTTTGTTCTGTTTTATTTAGTCCAGCAGCACTGACCCTTTTAGACAACCATATAGAGAAAAGAAATGTTAGAAATTGCAATCATAAGCCGTGTTCACACGGGCCAAATGTAAAGCGATTCAGCCAAGGCGGATAGCAGGAGTCGAATTAGCCGCCCGTTCACACAGGCACTACTTGGGCCGGAAATCGATATCTGCGCATGAGCAAGTCCAGTCTGACCAGTGCCAGTTTTCGGTTAGGTGACGTCACCACTAGAGAGTGGGTTCAACCTAGATATGTATGTACTGAATCGTATTGGTTTGGAACGGTCAAAACTTCTGCTGGGCAGTGAAACCCTAAAAATAAATGATGAAAAAAATATCTGTGCACCTCTAGCAGGTTCATAGACCAAATTATATAATATGCGCTTTTGATCGACCGGAAAGTCAACAAACTAAAGTGTCGACTGCGCATGCGTGTGAGGTGCTTAATCCGCCTCAGTGCATCCACACGGGCAAAATAAATCTATTCACAGAAATCGACTCACGTAATCGACCTCCACAAGTGGTTTACATTATCCGCCTCACAGGAATCGATTCAGCCCTAATTCGACTCAGACGCCTGTTCACACGCGAAATGTAACCCGAACTAGGCAAGTCGATTTCTACGAATCGATTTACATTGCCCGTGTGAACACGGCTTAAAATGATAAATATAAAGTTCAAATGTTTATTTATCATAACCAGCTACGTTTTGTGTGAATAATTGATTAAATCATGTAGGTTAATAGACTTTAAAAGTTGAATTGAGAGCTTTCTGTGGGTGCCATCTTGGTGGTTGCCATGGCTTCCCCTGTGTGTGGGGAACCCCTCTAGGTCATGTGATGAGGGAATCCCACCTATGATGTCATTCATACATCACAGACCTCAACTCTCCTCCTACATGTTCAGTGGCATGAACTGAACAAACTAAGCAAATGTATGTTTGGAGAGCTTTTAATGCTGGATTCGTTTGTATCTGGGTGAGGTATAACTGTCGACTTTAACAATGCGTAATTTTCGGAAAATCGCCAGTCACCCAGCAAAGTTTGTTTAGTGGTTGTAATTCATTAGAAAGCTTATGCCACATTTCCATGAGTGTGGTTCAGTTGTATTCTATCTACCTGGACAGTGACTTCTCTATAGAACTGGTTTCAAGAGATAAGCTTAAACTAAGATTCCTTATATGCGGTATGCAGCATGCGGCATGCAAATGCGAATAAAAATCGAAAAGCAGGTAAGTGAATAGTGGTGCTTCCATACGGCCGAATGCGGATGCGAATGCGAATGTGTCAAATGAATCGACCCATGGACCGATCGGTGGGGTATGCAAATGCGAATACTGTTGCGTTTGCCATAGAAAACAATACTGTTCCTTCACAAATTTGGAGGAAAAACCCAACAAATGTTGGGGGTTGGCATATATCTATGCCGCATATACGACATTTGCATGCCGCATGCCGCATGCCGCATGCCGCATACCGCGTATAATAAAGAATCTTAAGCCTATGTGTAGATACATGACATGATGACCTCAAACAATAAGCAAGATGCCCACTGAGTTACACAGATCTATGTGCAGATGAAAACCCCCCACGAACTGGTTTATAGAAATACTGGACATTTATAGGTATAGCCCTACTTTAAACAAATCAAAGGCCAGTTGCTATCCTCGCCTTTAAATTAGTTAATTTAGTGTTCTACTGCATTGGTCTGTATCCGCATTGCATTTTGGATTGTTCTGTTGCCGCCATTCTTGCTAGGTGCTTTCATTGGTTAATGGGGGACCTCCGACTTTTTAGTTCAAATTCCTGCCGTTCGCGTCTCCACTGAACTAGTGGGCCTATTCGGCACACTGTCACACTGCAAACCCAATGGCTATGAGCAATCTTCATACAGAAGAAGTCAAATATCTCTAAAACCACATGACCTAGACACAAACCACTTGGTATACATATAGAAAACATACAACGAATACATTATATTAAATTTCTAAGGTTAGGGTTCTGTATTTCTATTAATTTTGAATAAAATAAACGTTTTGCACTGGGCGTACCGCCGAACTCAGTGCATTGTCAATGGCCGTGAGTGCATTGTCAATGGCCGTGAGCAATCTTCATACAGAAGAAGTCAAATATCTCTAAAACCACAAGACCTAGAGACAAACCGCTTGGTATACATATAGAAAACATACAACGAATACATTATATTAAATTTCTAAGGTTAGGGTTGTGTATTTCTATTAATTTTGAATAAAATAAACGTTTTGCACTGGGCGTACCGCCGAACTCAGTGCATTGTCGACTCAATGGCCGTGAGCAATCTTCATACAGAAGAAGTCAAATATCTCTAAAACCACAAGACCTAGAGACAAACCGCTTGGTATACATATAGAAAACATACAACGAATAGAATATCTTAAATTTCTAAGGTTAGGGTTCTGTATTTCTATTAACTGTCAACTCAAAGCATTGTCAATGACCGTGTAGGCCCACTACTACCTCCTCCTTGTGACAACGGCTTTTGTCAACGCATCAGGAAGAAGGGGAGAGGGAAGAAGAGTGGGTGGGGGGGGGGGGGTGAAGTACCCGTGTGAAGTTGGTTACTTATTCCTAATTCCTTATTCGATATTCAAAGTGTGAAGTTGGTTACTTATTCCTTATTCCTTATTCAATATTCGAAGTGTGAATAACATTAAATATTAATACTCTGACCCCATACGAAAAACAGCAGTCACTTAAAGTTTAAACCCCAAAAGAATGGTGTTTGTTGTTGTTTTACATCCTAGCAACATCTAAGGTCATATCAGGACGAGTACTGACTTGTGACAGTGCGCACTCATGGTGACTTTATAATGCTGCCCCACTGGAAAATGAACTACGCCACATGTCCCCCATTCATCAGACGCCTCACTCTCCAAGCATTGCGTTTATCCTACCAGCTCTTATGCCTCTTTGTGCCAGACAGCGCACTTGCTTAGCGCATCAGCGATGTGCATAGCTCAGTCGGCTTTTGTGACAATGCCCCGAGGAAACTACTGACTATGTGGGTCATTACCAATTCAAACCCAACGTTTAGTCGCCACTTCTACACAAATACACCTCACATTTAGTGGTGATGCATTGGGTTCTCCCGTCACCTCCGGGTGACCAATCTAAACCAGGTGAGTGTCTCCATGATTGACTCGCGGAGCGATCCATGGTCCTTTCGGCGGGTAAATATCAGTAGCACGTGCTGTTAACGGCACCAGCACCGGTGTGTTTATTTTGTGACGCTGGCGTGTCTACGTTATGAAAACACTACAAGGGAGATCCGGCGCACCGCGGCGCAGGCCGGGTCGGTAAAACGAACCCATACTCTATTTGTATACATGGGATATGATATTGGTTACCAGCCCAGATGCAGATGCAGATGCAGATACAAGCAATTTATACTGGCTATATTTGTGTGAATGTGTGTTGTAAATATAGACTATCTATTCCAATAGATATACAGTATAACCCCCTTAAACCAAACTTGAAGGGACCCTAGAAATTTGTTTGGATTAACCGATCATTGGGTTAACCAAGCTTTGGCTTCGACTTTGACTTGGCTTTGGTTATTGTTTTTTAAATATATATATATAAGAACAAAAGACACATTTTTAATACAATATTTGATTGACTACTATATACTATATAATGATAGCTCCCCATGAAGCTAATGTATATATGTACATCTCATTACGAATACATGACATGAAGCTAATGTATACATTGTACATTACATTACATTGTACATCTCCTTAAAAAAAAGGCTCTTATGGCTGATTAAGCCTACAAATGTCTTTACTTTGAGAAATAGTCTTGAAATGTCATGAAAGTTTGGTCTAACCATACTGGAAGTAGCCTGGGGTCCGACAATTTTGTTTGGATTAACCGGTAATTTGGATTAACTGACTTTGGTTTCACCAACTTTTTTATATGATAAATGGTACTATTTTTCCAGGCCACAGAAAAAAAGTTTGGATTAACCGATAGTTTGGTTTAACCGAGCTTGGTTTAACAGGGTTATACTGTAGTGAAATCAGAGATTGAGTTACATCTTACATTAGGAATAATAAAATAATAAAATAATAAATATGTAGGGCCTAAGGATACCGTTTTTATTTATATCTATATTCGCATAACAAATTATATATATTAGTTTGATGCATTGATGCCTTCTGCTCAATAGAATGACACTAGTGCCACTTGTAGTCATTAGAATATAGTTTCGTACCAAATCGTTAAATAGCACTTGTAGTTGTAAATTGTGGGTATGTTGTCTATAAGCCGTGTTCACACGGGCAATGTAAATCGATTCGTAGAAATCGACTTGCCTAGTTCGGCTTACATTTCTCGTGTGAACGGGCATCTGAGTCGAATTAGGGCTGAATCGATTCGTGTGATGCGGATACTGTAAACCACCTGTGGAGGTCGATTACGTGAGGCGATTTCTGTGAGGCGATTTATTTTGTCCGTGTGAACGCACTGAGGCGGATTAAGCACCTCACATGCATGCGCAGTCGACACCTTAGTTTGTTGACTTTCCGGTGGATCAAAACCGCATATTATATAATTTAATTAACGAAACAGCTATCTATGCACAGATATTTTTTTCATCATTTATTTTTAGGGTTTCACTGCCCAGCAGAAGTTTTGACCGTTCCAAACCAATACGATTCATTAAATACATATCTAGGTCGAGCCCACACTCTCTCGGCCGACGTCGACGAACCCAAACTGGCGCTGGTCAGACTGGACTTGCTCATGCGCAGATATCGATTTCCGGCCCAACTACTGCCCGTGTGAACGGTCCGCTAATTCGCCTCACCTGATTCGATTTGTCTGATTCGCCTCACATTTTGCCCGTGTGAACACGGCTTATGTAATCTATTGGCAGCGTAAGTTGACTTATTTAGTAAGCCTGCCATCTGTTGGCAGCAACTTATAGTTAGTTATACATACTGCCTTTAAGGGTCCACTAACTCTACTGATTCCCACCATCCATTTCCTCCCAGCTCTACCAATTCCTACAACCCCTTTCCTGAATATTGTGGAGACCACTGCGTATGTCAATTAGTGTTTTTTGTTAGAGTATTGCAAGTGTAAAACTTTGTTACCAGAGCGCCTTCTACTCAGTCGAATGACTGGAGCACCGTGTGAAGTCAAACAACATATTTGTGTTAATTCTGCAAATAAATTGCCAAAACTGCTGATAACAACATGTCAAAATGACAGGAAGTAGTAAAGGTCTTTCCTTGCCTTCATCTCTGTCGTGACAATATGGGCGCATTGACATGCTATATTGTGTGGTATAGCAGGGTTCGCGTGATAGCTTTGTTTGATTTCAAATTGATGTCCATTTGAATAAAAGCTACTTGATGTAGATACTAATTGCTCAAAACAAACAAATGTCAGAACTCAAACTAAGCATATACATAGTGTTCTAAGCAAACATATCTTTCATTAGTTAGGGCCTATATTATTTTATAGCGATGGTGGTGAACTGGCATTGTATATCATGAACAATATTCAATGTTTACTGAAGTGGGTGCCACTTTATATATCAGGAACACTATTCAGAGTTTACTGCAAGTTGCATAGTCCAGTAGTTTTGAGTTTTTGTCACTTTTTGAGTTAAATATATTAGCTTTGTCCTTATAATCTACCTCACTTTAGTTTGAAACAACTTTTATTTTAAATGGCTAAATCTTTAGATATTTAAAGTGCAAACAGTCAATTTAATTTTGACAAGCATGCCAAAACTCTGACACCATAGACTTCTGCAGTAACAGGTTTTATTAAATTGATTTGGTATTCCCTTCTATGTGGTAACACATGCTTAATAAGTGCATCTAAGTTTGATATGTAGAATCAAATCTAGGTCAGTGTTTTGCTTTTAAAATGTTGATGCTTCCATCGGACTATGCAGCTTGAAGTAAATGACACTTTATATATTAGAAACACTATTCAATATTTACTGAAGTGACATTTTATATATCAGAAACACTATTCAATGTTTACTAGAGGTGAGTGGCACTTTATATATCAATAAAACTATTCAATGTTTACTAAAGTGGGTTACACTTTATATATCCGGAACACTATTCACTGTTTACTGAAGTCAATCACACGTTATTTATCAATAAAACTATTCTCGGTGTTCAGAGTGTCTGACTTTTTTTATAGGTCGGACTCTTAATCTGAAGGTCGGTGGTTCGATTCCCCATGTCCCCACCTCTGCCAATTTAGATTTCCACTGCTGTGTATAACTTACAGCGTCATCAAAGGCCAGTTGCTCTCATATCATATCTATGTGGTGTGGGAGGTTAAAAATCCCTTGGGTCGGTACAAGTGTAGACTCGGGCTTTCTATCGACAAACTGTCTAATGGTGAAAATAAGTCTATTCAGACTTATCCATGATAAGCAGTATAAATCTTCAATGTTTACTGAAGTGAGTGACACTTTACATATATATATATATATATCAATAAAACTATTCAATCTTTACTGAAGTGAGTGACACACTTTATTATATTTTGCAGACGGTTCGCTTATACCCCTTGAACTTCGCGGGCAATCAAAGTGCATTCTAAGGTTCACAGTACCATATCTGACACACAATATAAATATATAGGGCAGGCGCCTATTTCCAGTTGTTCACTGATATCTGCACCTGGGACTATCAAGTGTCGAGGAAATCCCAGCGGCGCAAGCACCAACCACTTGGGAGCCGACGACTAAGACCTGAGAAATGGGGCAGGAGCAGGAGCAGGATTCGGGCAGCGGGTGGCAGCGGACCTTCAAGCTGACTGCTGGGATAGCTGTTGTTCTCATACCGCTTCTTGCATTTAAGCCAACATTCCAGTGAGTACCTGATTTTACCCTTTCATTTTTGTTTATATTCCAGTTGAATAACATCTTATTAATTTTTTATTCAAATTCCCATTGAATAATTTTGTTTTTCAGCACCGAGGCGCTCCTCTTCCGGTGTCGCGGTTTAAATTCTCTGTGGATTTAGATTCTATGCGGGGTTTCTGCACATGCGTCAAAATCGAACGGCATTTCCACCAGATTGGGCGTATTCGATTAATCAACTCGGGTGACCCACACACCCTTAGACTCGGGTTGAATAATCGAATACGCTTCTCCATGCTCGGGGTGGAGAAATGGTGGCTTAATCCAAAACTTGTTCTCTTTTTTACATAGCCGATATAATCACAGCAAAATAGTATTTAAAGTAGTTTTTGATTGTATAGTTTAGTTATATTTCAATTTCATTAATCTGGTTTATTAAAAAAACAAAAACAAAACAACACACACATAGGACTTGTACTGCTACAGGACGGTACCAGCACAAATGTGACGCGATCGCTCCTCCTAGCCAACCCCAGCCATCATCATCATGCTGTCGGTCGCGATGCGACAAAGACTGCTTTCATTACTTGACTGCCGATCTCCTTTCATGAAAGCTGCCTGCAAAAGTGTTGAAGTGCTGCTGGCTTTTGCAAGTTACCAGCGGCACTCTCTCGGGGAGCAAATAGAGGTTTCACACCGGCAAGAAACATGTCAAGACAGGCGCAAAGCTATTTGTCCCTGCAGTGGCTGGTCGGGAGGATGTTGGGAGTTCCATACATCAACCGCCCTTAATGCTGCCACACTGACATGGTTTTCTGTTTAGGGTTTGCTCCCTTAGCCTTCGGTTCTGTCATGAACCTGTTCCACAAGGCAGTGGTTTACAACTCTGCAAGGTAGGGGCGTCAAACTCCCTGAGGTATTGCTATACCTGCAATACCTACATACTGCAACCCCAGCCAAGAGGTGGGTTACTGGGATCGGGACATTTTGCACATGGCACATGTTTTTGTCAACTCCACTAGCGGTGTTCTATTTGAATTTCTAGCAACTCGGGTGACCCGAGTCGCCTGTCGACCGCGCATGCCCAGAACCCCCAGCATAGAATCTGAACCCACGGATAATCTAAACCGCGACACCGGCGTTAGCAATTATGATGTATATGAACTATTTATCGATGTGATGATGATATACTTACTACAACTTTGACATGAAATACTCACATTGATCTGACTAATATTAATTTAGTCTTATGACACTACTGTTGACATATTGCCGAGGAACTGCAAATTGTGTATTCAAGTTATTATATACCTTACTCCATTATACCAATTTTCAAATTGTGTATTCAACAATTATTGTAATTTGTATACCTTACTCTATTATACCATTTTTTGTGTGGCTGGAAGACCCGTGCTTCAGCGCTGACAAAAGAACTTATTCAGCAGAATAAACACATTTACCCCTCCCATAAAAATAAAAATATGATATTGCCCACTTTATATATATATATATATATATATATATATATATATATATATATATGCATGACCCCGGATATCGTCGCTCTCGATATTGAACCCAACCAAAGTAGTTTGAGGTGATGTGGTTTATCGCATAGTTTCCGTCGGCATTAAAGCATGCCAACCACGCTACAATAGACCTATGCTGGGTCTAGTGCGTTAGTAATCTAACTGTAACTAATTGGGACACACGTTTACCCCGTTGACATTTGACAGCCATCCCTCTCATCTAACTCACCCGCATCCCTCACCCAATTGCATCCTGCTCCCCCAATTACAAAACGCACCATATCCCGTCAAACCAATCTTTCCCCTTTACGCTCCTACCCCCTCTCTTCCCCCCCCCCCCCCCCCCCCCCTCCTTCTCCACCCCTCCCTTCCCCTCTCTCATTCCCTTCTCTCTCCCCATATCATGCCCCTGTTCCTGCACTACCGCCCCCCCCCCCCCCCATCCTTTTCCACGCCCTCTCTCGCAGCCCCCCCACCCCCACTCCCTTCCCCTCCTCTCCCCTTCCCTACCTTCCTTTGCTCCCCCTCCCCGTCTCATGCCCCTGTTATGTACTACCCTCCCACTTCCCCTTCCACACCCTCTCCTTGCCTGCCCGCCCCCTGCTCCTCCCTTCGCCCTTCCCTCCCATTTTCCCATCTCTCTTCCTCCCCCCTCTCTCCTCGTACCCCTACCCCTCCCTCACCCTTTTGTCTGCCTCCTACCCATCCCATTCCCTTGTTCATGCACTACCCCTCCCCCCCCCTCCCCCTTCCATACCACCTCCTCGCCTGTCCCTCCTTGTGCCCCCCTCCCCCGTAACTGGAGCACGGTGATTTCCATCGGAGGCGGGGGTGGAGCGGGGTGGGGGGAGGGGGGGGGAGCGGGGGCGCTGGGCTAGGGGGACTGGCTGTAAGTGAGAGTGTTCTGTTAGAAAAGAAATGATTTTTTCATATTTAACGGATTAAATGAGGTTGTGGACTCCTAGAAGCTAATCCCAAAATAGCAACGAGAAGAAAACATGTATCCTCTTTTAATGCGATTAAAAAGCAAAAGTATCTTTAGTAAATACTTTCATTAATCTCACTGTGTTATTCAACAATGTCGAGGCAAAATTGAGCTGAAGTATTTAGACTACTCTACACATAATTTATGAGTATAGACCTACCGATACATGTTGCAGTAGGGACTTGCTACTGGCTGCATGTCAAGTCATTTAATTGTTTGGTGTTGTGTATTTGTTATGTGTTTGTCGATGCGATGAGCTTGTGGATGCTTGTTTGTTTGTTTGTTTGTTTGTTTGTTCGGGCTTCACGCCCTGGCAACATCCAAGGCCATATCAGGATGTGTACCAACTTGTGATAATATGCACTGATTGTGATATATATAGATTGGGGCTACCCCGCCATCTATATATATCACACTGATGACTACTTTATAGTGCTGCCCTATTGAAATAACGTGCTTCCAGCACCATGGCCCGGTATCTCCCCTCAGTTTGCTCTACTCTAGTAATGCCGAACATCAGGCAATGTAGCAAAAATCATCAATTTTGTATTTAAAACATGTATTCCAAGACCTCCAGCAACGGGGCTGAGGGCTCTATGGAGTTCTATCGACGTATACAACCGTGTTATTTGAACCATGTTAATGGTTAGCTACTGTTCACTGTTGACTTTACTGTCTCCAGGGTACTGCATACTATATGGACTTTCGGAGGCGAGTTTGTGCAAGAATATACGTGGGGCGCCCTCTATGACAAGGCGGATGGAGACCCGTACATCCTGTGCTTTTGGGGCAAGTATATATCTATATATGTATATATATAGACCCCATAGAGGGGGTGTAATGACGTCACGAGGCAACTTTCGGTGGCCATATTGGATGACATACAGAAGGCTTGCAACTGCCTACACTGTGGTTATTTACTAATTTGTTGGTTTATTTGTCACTGTTTTGATCAGTTTGGCCTCAGAAGTTGTTGCTAAAGTGATGTAAGTAAAGACATTGGATGTAAACTGCCCAGAACCTCCCATAACACAAGAAAACTCTGTTTTAATGCATCTGCATGCATTCACAACATGGCTAGGGAGGGTGCTTGTAATCCAAGATGGAAGCCCGCTGATTGCTAAGTAATGACGTCACGTGCACTCCCTCTATAGTCTTTGTTATGCGGAGCATTTTGCATTTTTTCGAACTACCAATCAATGTTGTTTTGAAAATACCCTTTTCATTGTTGTTACATCCGTTGATTACAGTTGCATAGTCCGATGGTTTTGAGTTTTTCTCATTTTCTGAGATAAATCTGTTAGGTTGATGGTTGTAATCTACCTTGCTTTAGCTAGAAGCAATTTTCATTTTTGCTAGCTAACTATAGAGATATTTCAAGTGCAAAATTAATTTTGGCAAGCATGCCAAAACTCTGACACCATAGGCTTCAGCAGTAACATATTCTAATATATTGACTCAGCAATCCCTTCTATGTGGCAACACATGCTTAATAAGTGCAGAAGTATCTACGTTATGTAGGATCAAATATAGATAATTGTTTAGGTTTTGAAAATTGCTTTTATCGGACTATGCAGCTTTAAGAAGGAGGAATTTTAATGCCGGACAATTGGTCCTTGTTCCACTCCTCATTGGCCTCTCCTGGTAATGCCGAATGACAGTTTAGGTAGCGACAAGTACCTGTAGATCATTGATTTGAATCAGCCAGGGTTCGAACCTAGGGTTCGAATCCCACGATCTGCCAAAACGTGTACAAGGCACTCAACTTCTTCGATCATCCTGTCTGGTCTATTCTGTAGCACATAAATATATAATTGAATCCAAAATTTTTCATCCTATTTAGTTTAACTTAAATATCTCTCAAACACGTGCAAACCATGGCTATTTAAGATTAGTGTTCCAGTCCCTACTAACATATGTTGTGTAATGGCAGAGAGCGTGTATATAAACAGATGAGAGGGACAACTCCCATACTAGAGCATGTAACAGCTGCCGACTGTGGCGCTCCAAGTGGTGGTTGTTGAACAGCTTAAGCATATGGGCAAACCTCAAGGCATTTTCAATGGCAGTGAGCAATCTTCATACAGAAAACGTTAAATATCTCTAAAATTACAACACCTAGAAACAAACTGATTGGAATACACATAGAAAACATGTTTACCAACAAGATTATATTAAATTGATATGGTTAGGGTTCTGGATTTCTATTAATTTGGAATAAAACTGACGTTTTTCACTACGCGTACGGCAAACTCAAGGCATTGTCAATGGCCTTGAGCAGTCTTCGTACAGAAAAAGTGAAATATCTCTAAAACTACACTACATAGAAACAAACTGTTTGGAACACATATAGAAAACATGTTTACCAAAAGGATTATATTAAATTGATAAGGTTAGGCTTCTGGATTTCTATTAACTTTGAATAAAAACAAATGTTTTGCACTGAGCGTACCGGCAAACTCAAGGCTTGTTCAACACTAACCGCCAGGAACGCCACTGTAGCCTGTGTTACCGTTTTTCGCGGGAGTTGTCCCTCTCATCTGTTTATATACACGCTCTCTGGTAATGGTTAGAATACTAGCCTAGAATGCAAGAGATGTGGGTTTGAATCCTGCTCCAGGCGCAATATTTCCCCCATTTTCAACGCACACCCCCCCCCCACGACACCCATTTTGGTTCATGATGTTCAACATTAATATATATTTCCCTTGTACTTGTAGGAATCAATGCAGCAGGCAACACAGCGTTCTTCTCGGCCTGTATTCTCCTTTCCATCATCGATCTCACAGGAAAGCCGGCCTTTCTGTTTCGTTATAAGGTCCAAGAAGACAAGAATGTTCCGGTAAATTCCCTTTAGTGTCTTATCGATGCAAATAAAGCATTACTTGCTGTGCTTTAAGTTTAACCATTTATTTGATCAACAACAAAAATGTTTTTTATTAATGCTTATATTTGGGATTTACCATGAGGACTCCGTGGATGAGGTAGGAGGCTTTTTTTAAATAATGGAAGGTGAGACAAATAGTTGTATTTCTATCCACCTGCATCCCCATAGGAATTGATTTGAGAATTGAGGATTATTTGCCACGCTACAGTCATGTAGATATCCAGGCCTACTTCCGTAAAATAAGTAGAGTTTTAAATCCTAAAATAATATTTTGTTTTTGATTCTTTCATCCGACTATGCAGCTTAAAAGCTATATAATCTGATGAAAGCACCAACATGAAAGCATAAGATTTTGGGGACCAAAGCCGTTACCTGGATTTGATTCTACATATTCAACCTAGAGAGTAGTGCACTGAGCACAGAAAGGAATAATAAGACAATTTAACAGAACCTGTTACTGCCGAAGCCTATGGTGTTAGAATTTCGACGATTTGTCAGAACTAATTACCAATGTTTTCACTTCAAATATCTCCAAAGTAAAACCTTTAAAATAAGAATTAAAAGTTATTTCAAACTGAAATAAGATAGATTATAACAATCAATCTAATATATTTATATCAAAGAAAAAGTCAGAAACTCAAAAATCGTTGGACTGCGCATTATTAATAGAAAGGCGATGAACCGGCGATTCATAACCTCAACGTTCTGCTAGGTTGGTTGGTTGTTGGAGCTTTACGTCCTGGCAACACTTAAGGTCACATCAGGACGGGTACCAGCTTGTGACAGTGCACACTCATGGCAACTTTATAATGCTGCCCCACTCATGGCAGACCAGGCTGCCTGCACCAAGACCTGATATCCTACTCAGTTACATGATCCTGACACCGAGCCAACCAGTCCTTTCCCTATTCTAATAATGCTGAGTGCCTGACTAGGAAGCGACAAGTATACACTTTTAAGTCATTGGTTTGACTCAATCAGGGTTCGAATCCCACGATCTACCAAAAATGGGAGTTGTACACTCAACTCATTCGGCTATTCCGTCTGGTCCTCACACCATTCTGCTAGAGGTACATGATGTTTTGTACTGAATCTTTTATTTCCAGCTTGACCCGAAGCGCCTCATGACGGCCATTAAGGTTGCTGTGATTAACCAAACTATCGTCGGGATACCATTTTCGTATGTCATGTTCAAGACGAGTCAATGGCGAGGCTGTGACTTTGGTCGCGAGCTTCCAAGTTTCCCGAGGTTTGCTCTAGAATTCACTCTCTGCGTCCTCATGGAAGAGGTCTTCTTCTATTACAGCCATCGGTGAGTATCTCTCCCAAATATTGTTGATTTGATAGAAGTTGGTTGGTTGATGGAGTTTTACGTCCAGGCAACATCTAAGGTCATATCAAGATCGGTACTGACTTGTGACAGTGTGCCCTCATGTCAACTTTATAGTGTTTCCCCACTGGGAGACCAGGCCGGCAGCACCATGACCTGATATCCCACTCAGTCACATTATCCTGTCACTGATCCAACCAGTCCTTGCCCTATCCTAATAATGCCGAGCACCAGGCTAAGAAGTGACAAGTATCAATTTTTAGAGTCGTTTGACTCGACCAGCATTCAAATCTCACAATCTACCAAAACGAAGGACGGACGCTCAACTCACTCGGCCATCCCGTCTTGTGGTGTAAAATATATGTTAGTACAATTACATTGCATAATTAAATTAGAAACACATATAGATGAAAAACGTTTTTTTGTTGTTGAAGGTAAAAAGGTTTTGGACTGTATTGGGTTTGAACCCACATCACCAAACAACTTCAGATTACAACTTCAACACTCTAACCACTAGGCCACAGAGACCACACAGCATTACTAGTCTCAGTTCAGGGTATTTGTGCAAAGGACGTCACATACACTCCCCACACATATTTGGTTCTATAAACATAACAACTAAACAAGGTTGTGCTTGAAGAGCATTTGTCAGAGTACGGTTCCCGTTGCCACGAGGTATAACTGACCACTTTAATGTTTACAAAATGTCAAAGAATCAGGATAAACATGACAATTGGCTACTTTGAATCCTGTTCTTATTAGACCTTAGATGTTGCTAGAACATGAAACCCAAATAAGAAAGAGGCGATATGGATGACAATAGTCAGAAGGAGAGTTGAAACCTGACTTCTGGCATTTTTTCTGCGATTCCCTGACAGTGTCATTGTTAATACTATGGTGGAAACGTTACATACATTACTACTTTGCTAGAAGTGCAGCGTACGTTAAATATGCTGGAGATACAGCAGGCATACGTTCAAAGTACATTAGGAATACGTAATGCATCCGTTGGCAGTACGCAGACTGTACGCGGACTGCACGTTCCCATCAGCTGAATGTATGGCTAACGTGCAGCAACGTATACCAACGTATCGCCCCGTCCTGATATGACCTTAGATGTTGCTAGGACATAAAACAACAAACAAGCCAAGCCAAACGTATTGCTAACATACTCCCAATGTACGCCAACATATCCCGAACGTACATGCAGCGTATGTTCAACGTACGAGCCACACATCGAAACACATTGGAAATTTTGAGCATGCACACCATTTTTTCGGAGCCTCGACGCACGGCAACGTATCTGGAACGTACCTGATGTATACCCAACATATAACAACGTACACTGATGTGTTGGTCGAAAATCACATACGTCGGCATATGTTTAAGGCTATACATCATAGTGTGACAGACCCTTTACTCTTTGGACTCTGACTTTTGGGTGCGATCAAGATTGGCTCCTTTTCAAAGTCACAATGTTGAACGAAGCGCAAAAGACCAGCCTGTATCAAACGGACAATCGTTTTGTTAGTAAATTGTAATCTGTGTTATCAATGTTATTTATAAGCAAATGCGTATCAAATAATAGCTCGATTGCAAGTATGTCCACTTTTACATAGCAGTTACCATAAATAATTAAATACATATAAACATATATTTGAAATGGTTGTATTTCCGTTTAATTTATAATGCAAAATATAAATTCACATTTTGTTTAAATTTCAGTGATGACTATTGCATGCGATGTGCCATCACCAATACCTCTCACTATCATTACAAATCAATATATAAATTATAATTCCGATTAAACCATCTTATCAGTATATAATATGACATATCTTCATTTCTCTTATGGTGTCCTGGAAAGGTTTATCTTAGTCAAAACACTCATCTCACATGTCAACGATTACCCTTATGATGGGAAATATGTTTTTAGCATTGTTTGATATAGGATATCTGTGACAACCATCTGGCTTTGGAACCTGTTTGTGATGAGCTATTACTGTTAAACATCTGGGTTTGGTACCTACTTGACATCTGTCACTGTTGACCATCTCGGCTCGGTACTGATCAACCCTGCGCTGTCCGGTACCCACTTAACATGGTGTATAGCCGTTGAACTTCTTGATTCTCCACCAGTATGTCATGTGGGATTTATGTTAATATCTGGGCTCAGTATCGGTTTGATGTGTGTTATCTCTGTTAAGTATCTCAGCATGGCACCTATTTCACATTAGGTATCTATGTTAAATATCATGGCTTGGTATTTTGTTGATCTGGAATAATAGTTTTACACAGCATCCACCCTGCTTCTGCACTATTAGCGAAACCATTTACCCTACCTTAACTCCACCATCATCTTCCTAGCTACTATCTTTGAAAATCCTGGAAAATGGAAAATCCTGACTATATTTTTTAAAGCCTAGATTTTTTGTTATCACAAATAGCTAGGGTGTTATGCGCATGTTCTTCATTCATTAATCAGTGATGCTTTGTATTTAAACAGATTTTTTGTGGGTTTGTCACCCTGCCTCTATTTTTTATGCATATTTACACTATACATCCTGCACAGTGAATCGACTATGAATACAGCTGTCTTTTGGTGTACTTTAATTTGAGAAACGTCTTAAAGTTGCAGTCCGATGAAAATATCAAATTTTCAAAACCAAAACACTTATATAGACATAATTCTACGTATTCAACTTTGATACTGGTGCACTTTTTAAGCATGTTTTGCTGCATAAAAGGTCGTAATAAGTCAATTTAATATAACCTGTTTCTACTGAAGTCTATGGTGCCGGAGTTTTGGCATGCTTGCCAAAATTAATTTAGCATGTTTTGACGTCAAATATCTCCAAAGTTAGCCATTTATAATAAAAATTACTTCAAACTAAACTAAGGTAGCCTATAGAGATTAGCATAATTCAAACACGACAAGACATCAGTACAGTGGGCCAAGGTTTATTGAGTCGAACCGGCAGTAGTTAGCAGCTATCAACAAGGGATTCGACGTGACAGGGGGGCTAAGATACGGTTGGATACCTTAGTTAATTCCAATGGTCTTAAGACTAGTAGTACAAGCTACAGAACTCGAGGTCTAACCTGCAGGGCTCCGTTTACCCTGAATGTACCGAGTGTTCAGATTCCCAGGATAGTCACATACCCGCAGTGAAGTTAAGTCCGGAAGTTGAAAGTTAAGTCCCCACCTACAGCAGGCTCTGAGGCGCAGACGACCGAACCCCCCCCCCTTTTACACTCGACCTAAGTCGTAGAAGGATAGGCTTGTGGGGAGGGTGGGATGGTAAAACCAGGAGAACTTGACACAGTACCGGGCTCTATGAGTGCTTCTTGGTGAGTGACGTAGGACTGCTAAGAATGTTTTCCACCTGCACTGGTTCTGGGAGTGTCGGTTGCCAGGAGACCAGGAAGCTACCCTGGGTGTTAGTTCCCTGGCACAGAGCCACAGTGTGCCAAGTTGAATATTTATGTTACTACACAACATGCGCAATTCAATGCCACTAAGTCCTGCAATTCATCAACTGGGACCTTAACAATGTTTTTGGGCAATACCAAATTCATAGTTCAATAACACCTATTTGGTGCAGAATCATGGGTTAGTCATGGTCTTGGTGAGTGACGTAGGACTGCTAAGAATGTAATCCACCTGCACTGGTTCTGGGAGTGTCTGGGCCAGGAGACCAGGAGGCTACCCTGAGAGTTAGTTACCTGGCCCAGAGGCACAGAGTTGTCATGTTTGAATTATTTATGTTACTACATAACATACACAATTCAAACACGACAAGACATCAGTACAGTGGGCCAAGGTTTATTGAGTCGAACCGGCAGTAGTTAGCAGCTATCAACAAGGGATTCGACGTGACAGGGGGGCTAAGATACGGTTGGATACCTTAGTTAATTCCAATGGTCTTAAGACTAGTAGTACAAGCTACAGAACTCGAGGTCTAACCTGCAGGGCTCCGTTTACCCTGAATGTACCGAGTGTTCAGATTCCCAGGATAGTCACATACCCGCAGTGAAGTTAAGTCCGGAAGTTGAAAGTTAAGTCCCCACCTACAGCAGGCTCTGAGGCGCAGACGACCGAACCCCCCCCCCCTTTTACACTCGACCAAATATAGATGCGAGTGTAAAAGGGGCGGCCGAGAGGAGTGCCTTAGGGACGTAGTTGTAAATGGAACTGGATCGCCAGCCACCAGCTTGGGCGATGTCGGCCTCCGTCGCTCCGGCCGCCGCGCACGCTTGAGCAGCGCCCCGTCGGAGACTGTGGAGGGTCACCAACGCGGGAGCCGGGTGCCCGCTTGCAGTGAGAGCCAGACGGATCGCCGCGGTGAGAGTTGCGCTCAGCAGGGGCCTCCCCGATGGCAGGAGGAAGGCGGGGCTGAAGCCCGACGCCCGCCCGGGCCCCAGGCGAGCGTAGGACCGCCACGCCCCCACCGGACAGCAGCTTGAAGAGGGAATGCGAGGTATCCTAATCTGGAACGCCTTCCCCGGGGTCCACGTCGTCTTGGTCGACCGCACCGTAATGATGAGGTCATCGCCCAGCAGCTCGAGGTCGTTCCACGTCAGCCAGTGCCCTGAATCATAGGGACTCCCAGACGGCATTATGTTACTTTGGCGCAAGAGAGAGAAATAACCTATTAACAAAGCAGCCTTTAGTACCTCCGCGACCTTCCCTGCTGAGGAAAAGAAATGCACAATATTTACGACGTCACATACTGTCAAGGGTATCGCCCTAGTTGTTACATGGGCCGTTGACCTCGTAACGCCTCGCTTGACCAGTGATACCGGGTACGCGTCGAAGTTTTCTGGCGATCCACCCATCATTTGGACCCATGTCCGCGCTCCGCTTAAGTAGTTAAGCACCGCGCCCGGGGACTTAAGATCATCTGCAAGGTACGCGGTATACGCCATTATTTCATACTGGGAGGGTTTATATGGGTCCATACTTGTCCTTTCTGCAAACTGAGTATATTTCCTTATGTGTTGTAGTTTATTACGCCAGGTGCCCGGGGCTAGGCCTGCCTTCATTAACTCTGCAATCCTCCCTCGCAGATCCGGCTGAAACCCTGGGAATAGAGTGGCAGAAGAAATTAGCGATATTCCCAGGGTAGATCACAGCCGAGGGTCTAATAGGGCGGCACTAAAATCAAACCGTCGACGTTCCAGGCGGAGGTCTCGGCACATGGTGGAAGCTGTGGATCGGGCTCTCGCGTCTGAGAACTGTCGGCTTAAGGCATCCGCCAACACAAGTAAGTGGCCAGGCTTATGGATTATAGACACAGAACAATTCATAACAGCAGCGAATCGCCAAAGTTCCCGTGCGCAGGCACATAGAATGGGGTCTCGGCCGGCACCTGTAGACAAAACTAATTGTGAAGCGATATTGTCAGTGTTAACCACAATGCTGTAGTTTTCAGGGTCTGAGGGGGCAAGAGTCTTCAGGGCGGCAACCAGGTTGATCGCCTCCAGCTGCGCGATATGATACCGTCTGTCCACGAGCACCTTAGGGTAGACTTCAGACATGTAATGAGTGGGGGAGAATGCGCCACCGCCTAGGAGCGAGGAGTCACACTCAATTGTCCAGGTGCGACCCGGCTCAGGGTGAATTAGGACTAACCCATTAGACCGCTCAGCGTACTCCACAAACCACTGAACATCTTGTACCAAGTCAGGGCCTACGACTGTCTTTCCTTTGAACGGCGCAGCCCGGAGGGCATCCAGAATCCGGTTCATAAACCGGCGGCTGGGAAGGACACACCTGGCAATGAATTGGAGTGTGCCGACCAGTCTCTGGAGATCTTTTCTAGACACTTTAACCCCAACTCGCCACAATCGGCACTCGGCAATAACGTCCACCAGTTTTTTTCCCCGGGATCTTGATCTGCATGGACTCTACTAGTATCTCGTATCCTAGCCAGATCAGTGTCTTAGTGGGAGGGACACATTTCCTCAGCGACAGCGCCAGCCCTAGGAATCGCGACAGTTCGAGAAAGGCCGCATACGCCTCGTCCGCCAGGTGCTTCGTCGCCGCCACTCCAATAAAATCATCCAGGTAACAAAAAATACAATACCCTTTACCCCGCATCATGTGAACCACAGCTTCTGTTGTTCGGGCACAGGCCAGGGACGCTGTGCGACACCCAAAGGGGAGAGAAACGTCAAAATAGAATTGATTGTGAACGGTAATCCCATACAATGGCACTGACAGAGGACATGCCCTCAACTGACGATACGCCCTTGCCAAGTCGGCCGACCACAGAAAACAGCTCGCGCCAAGCACAGTAATCTCTCTAGCCACGTCCAAGATGTTCGGCAAGGAATAGCGGAACGGCAGACCTTGATAAAAACCTTTCCAGATACCTGAGTTGACACTCCTACCTTTGGGAAAACTTAAATCTACGATGATCCGACGCTCCTCCGAGTCCTTCTTCGGCCGCGTCATAATGGGGCTGACCTGTGCCCAGGGGGAGAAAGGTAAAACGTCGAATGGCCCAATCAGAGCCTCACACCTTAGCTCTAATTCAATGAAACGATCAATCCACTTGAAGTGCTCTGGCCCTTCGCAGTGATTCTTGTTAGACGGGGTTGGTGGTGTCAGTCCAACGTAATCAGCCGGCCATCCGAACTCTAGAAAACTGATCAACATCTTATCACTATAATCCTCCAGCATCAACCGCCAGTTGTCGATCCTTAATCCCGACGGCACTGGAAGGCGCGCCGACATGTAGTTTGGGAGACCAGTCAGCCTGACCTGCGAATACAAAGTCATATAAGACACGTCACGCGGCCTAACTGCGTCAGCAACAACGGTCGGCCACATTGACAAAAGAATTGAGCAGTAGTCAACTGGAGACATAGGCTTAGCACTAGCGGTCGCGGCAAGGGGAAGGGCGGGTATAACGGGACTGGAAGGGGGCCCGGACCTCTCTGAAAGAGTTGAGCCAACGGACAAGCCAGCCAGGCAGGCCGGCATGGGACCCGTTCCGTGGATTGAATTAGAGAGGCTTTCCTGGCCGTCATTGTGACGGCCGAAAAGCAGGGCATCTGGCGACAAAGGCATACCGCTACTCCCCACAAAGACGGCCAAATCATTTGAAGTGGAAAAAACTAGCCCCGCCCCGTCTCTCGAACCCTCACGCCAGTCTCCTGGCAGGGGCCAAAACAAACCCGCAGCAAACCTGTCGC
The DNA here is from genome assembly GCA_030323885.1 of Branchipolynoe longqiensis. Lineage (NCBI taxonomy): Eukaryota > Metazoa > Annelida > Polychaeta > Phyllodocida > Polynoidae > Branchipolynoe > Branchipolynoe longqiensis. The sequence continues at coordinate 31,009,443 of CM059191.1, forward strand.
TACGGAGATCGCCCTCAAGGTCAATCGTACTTACCAGCCAGAATCTACCCTCACACACTAACGTTAATACAAACATGGTACGTGTCACAAGTCTTATTCTACTATTGTCCTTAGCCACAGCAGTGGAATCGGACGCGATCCGATGGCTGAACTCCTCTGCCCCATCGCTCCCCGCCCTGTTACCTTGCCTGTCGACATTAAGTAAGCCATCACCAACAATCCCCCCACACCCAGATCCCCCACCCAAGCGGGTGCTGGTGAGCGTGACTTTGCCACCAGATGGCCGACTCGTGCAGCTGGGCACCGACCGAGATAGGGCGTGCCTGTCAGGCAGTGGCAGAGGCAATGAAGTATGGACAATGGAGCATGAGTTAGGGGGCCCAGCTTGTGGCGCATTTAATGGGCCACAGCTGGACTCCGACTGGGGCAGGGCGTGCCTGTCAGGCAGTGGCGGATGCAAGGCAGCAGGGGCAAGCAAGCAGGTAACAGGGCGGCAGGGGGGCCGCCCCGACGGTACACATCGGGCGTGCCTGTCAGGCAGTGGCGGATGCAAGGCAGCAGGGGCAAGCAAGCAGTCGACAGGGCGGCAGGGGGGCCGCCCCGACAGTACACCAATTAATGTGGTACGAGGGGCGGGTAAGCTATGACAGTCGGCAGTCTGCGGCGGGGGTAGGCCTTGCCCAGGAACAGTCAACTGTAAACTTAAGTTAGATGGAACGTCAGCAGGTGGCGCATAGCCAGAGGCAATCTGGCTACTGCAGGGGGGTGCCTGTGCTTGGGCGTGCCTGTCAGGCAGTGGCAGTCGGCGGGAAACAGTGGCACCGCAGGCCATTGGGGCATCGTGAACAAGAGGACTGACAGATAGCGGTGCAGGCAAAACAGACATAATATCAGCAAACGGCGAATGAGAACTAGAGAAAGTGTCAACAGGCCTAACAGAATTAGTAGTACGGACGAGAGAGCGACCCAAGCCAGAACCATCAGTTGGGACAGTACGTTCACAATGATCTAACCTTTGGGTCCCGCTTAGGCCGCGGCCTGAAAACCCGACTCAAGTCCCTTATCAGCAGCGGCGTCAGCCATCCTGAGGGCCGCCTTCTTTTTGTTATTGCAGTCAATTTCTTTATGGCCATTGGCACGCTTATACTGAGCCGCGCACCAGCCGCACACGTGAGCGTGCCGGTCAGGAAGTATGCCGTGGGACGAGTAGAAGCCACATTGCTTCCCAAGGTTCCACAAAGTGCATGGCAACCCATCAACTTCTTTGCTATACGAGCTTTTATAGCGAGAGTCGCCTTGCGACTCAAAGCCCATGGACTTTTTGACTGCTGCACGGCTTCCGACCGTGCATACATCCCGTTGCACGTCTTTAATAGCCAGAATGTCTAGCCAGCCAAAAGGCAATCTTCCGTCTTCGATCATTGCGAAGATCCTTTCCGACCAGGTGAGGCAAATCACCCAGTCCCACTCTGTGGCCATGTTACATAGCTGATCCATGTGTTTGCGCAGATGCGGTACCCAACTTACAGGGACGTATCTGGAACCACACATTCTGAAGATGGCTGCCATATATTCAGCCCAAGTACTGTCCCCAAGACCAACTTTGGTTTTTCTATCGTTCCGTATGACAAATTCATTAGGCATGAGGGAGACCTTACCTCTCGAAGGACGGAGACTTGAGTCGGTAGAAGACATTAGATCTTCCAGCGCAGCCCTGTTGCGGTTAGACTGGGCGACCCCCACGGCATTAAGACCATACAGGAGGCCAGAGTGACTGTCCTCCTGTCCTACATCCGCGTAAGCCCGGTCCAAGGGAGCAGTCAGGTACGGGGACGTCATGGGGGCATCATGCCTGACGGGTGCGAGCGTTGCAAGGCCCACGTCTGCCCCGCCCAAGGCCATGCCAGGAGGCAGGACCGGGGGCGGTACGTACCCTCTTGATTCGTGACCAGGTACTTGGGCTGAAGGTCCTGGCTGCGGAGCCAGGACTGGAGAGTTTTCCCGGTGCAGCCTGCGATGACCGGACGTCAGCAGAGGAGACCTGGACCGAGGCCGAGTTCCAGAGCGCGCCTCGAGCGCCACGAAGCGTTGATCCAGGCTAGACATAAGATCCGACATCTGGGTGGTAAACATGTCCGTCATTGACTGCACTGTGACCACATCCAGAGTAGCCGCCGAGCCTGAGGGGAGCACATGACTACCAGGACTGGTGCTAGCAGTGCCGGGATTGGGAGGCGCTGCAGGAGGCAGCCCGACTGCTGCAGCGACTCCAGGCCTTCCTTGTTTTCCTTTGCGTGTCTTAACCATTACGGACACTTTAACGACAGCTGTGCACAGTTATCACAACTGCACCTAACAGGAGCAGATAATGCAGAACTGTATGCCGAGATCAGACACGTCTATGAGTAGAAGTCACACGTAGATCCTCCCGATGTATGCCGACAGCTGCACAGAAGACAATAGCACAGAGTTCACACTACACACTGCAGAGGAACACCTTCCAGATGTTCTGTGAGCGGACAACTCCTGCGGAATTAATCACAGCAGGCGAACCACACGTAGATCCTCCAGGAGAGCCGAGAGATGCACAGCTGACAGCCGCACCAACACTACAGCAGCACTCGTAAGTCTTCCCGTAGTTAGACCACAGCACCGACACTACCAAGGCAAGAGCCACACGTAAATCCTCCTGGTGTAAGCCGAGGGCGCACAGACGACATCAGCGCCAAGCCACACTACACTGCACGAGGGCCACCGATCAGAGGGTCTGAGACCGCAGCCCAGGACAGACTTGACAGGAGTGGGGAGGTTAATTTTTACGTACGTTCTCCGTTGGCCCAGACCTAAGAAGTCGACTCTCAGCAGCCAGACGACGAGACGAGAGTCCAGAAGCAGCAGGAGGTCGACGCACAGCAACTGACACACTAGACTAGACGAGTAGGACAGACGAGAGGCAGGCAAGGCAGCTTGATGTGTACGTAAGTCCTCCTGTTGTCCGAGGCCGATGTTGTGCGAGACGGCAGATGACAACAAGGGGCAGGCTGCTGGCCAGAGCGGTACGCTGGCGGTGCTGCGAGGCTTCCTGGATGACTGGGAACCAGGTTGCAGGAGGCGCTGAGGAAGCTGCGCATACGATAGCAGACGTACGGCAGCGTCTAAGGAGGATGGCGGCAGTCGGCGAAGTCAATTCCAGACGGTCAGGTGGACGACGTACAGCAGCCGATCAATGCAATTCCTCCACAGAAACTAGTCGACAGCAGTCACTCGAGCAAGCCTCCCGACTTCCGAGGGATCACAGGAGAGAATACGACAAGTAAAGACGAATAAAAACCAGGAGAACTTGACACAGTACCGGGCTCTATGAGTGCTTCTTGGTGAGTGACGTAGGACTGCTAAGAATGTTTTCCACCTGCACTGGTTCTGGGAGTGTCGGTTGCCAGGAGACCAGGAAGCTACCCTGGGTGTTAGTTCCCTGGCACAGAGCCACAGTGTGCCAAGTTGAATATTTATGTTACTACACAACATGCGCAATTCAATGCCACTAAGTCCTGCAATTCATCGACTGGGACCTTATCAATGTTTTTGGGCAATACCAAATTCATAGTTCAATAACACCTATTTGGTGCAGAATCATGGGTTAGTCATGGTCTTGGTGAGTGACGTAGGACTGCTAAGAATGTAATCCACCTGCACTGGTTCTGGGAGTGTCTGGGCCAGGAGACCAGGAGGCTACCCTGAGAGTTAGTTACCTGGCCCAGAGGCACAGAGTTGTCATGTTTGAATTATTTATGTTACTACATAACATACACAATGTATTTATCTCAGAAAATGGCAGAAATTCAAAAGCATCGGACTGTGCAACTTAAAAAAAAAAACGTCCTGGAATTTTACACTGAAAAGTCCCTGAAAGTCCTGGAAAATGGCGGAATTTGATGTCAAAATGAGTATGAACCCGTCAATAGGTGCGCCAGTGCATCTAAGTTGTGATATCAAGGTTACAATCTATCCAAGTGCTTTGGTTCCAAAAATATGTTAGGGTTAAAGTTGCATAGTCCGATGGTTTTGTGTTTTGGTCATTTTTCTGAGATAAATATATTAAATTGATCGTTATAATCTATCTTATTTCCGGTTAAAGTAACTGATTTAAAATGGATAAGTTTTGAGATATTTGAAATTCAAACATGCAAACTTAGTTTTGGCAAGCACGCCTAAACTCTGACACCATTGGCTTCAACAGGAACATGTTCTGTCAAATTGTCTCAGTGTTCACTTCTATGTGGCAATAAATGCTTAATATGTGCATCAATATCTAAGTTAGATATGTAGAGTCAAATCTATATAATTATTTTGGTTTTGAAAATTTGATGCTTTATCGGACTATGCAGCTTTAATTGGATTGTGCAACTGTATACATTACAGCATCATGCACCACCCGACGCTGTACAAGCGCATCCACAAGATGCACCACGAGTGGACCGCGCCGATCGGGCTCATCTCCGTGTACTGTCACCCTGTGGAGCACATCCTGTCAAACCTGGTGCCCGTGTTCGTGGGGCCAGCCCTGTGCGGATGCCACATGTTCACCACCATGGTGTGGGTGGTGGTCGCACTGCTCACCACCACCATCTCACACAGCGGCTACCACTTCCCGCTGCTGCCATCTCCAGAGGCGCACGACTACCATCACCTCAAGTAAGTCGCCTGGTTGGTTGGTTTTTGGGAGTTTTTGAGTTGTCCTGGCAACATTTAACTTCTAAGGTCATATCTGGGCCGTGTTCAGGGTCCGTCTCGGAGACGCTGCGGAGACGCCTCGGCGATGCTTTTTGGCCTATTTGCATTCAGAGTGCATCTCGGTGATGTCTCGGAGACGCCTCCCTTTTCAGACTGGAGATGAAAAGCGCCTCGAAAATGGCCACCGTATTCAGTGGTTTCAGCCAATGACAGCACAGCTTTTCCATTGCAAATGGCCACCACCTATGGGGCCGGCCATTTTTGAGACAACAAACTGCTTTTGCCGTTCAAACTAGCGTGACGTCATGGCCATCTCCGAGGCACCTCCGAGACGGACCCTGAATGCGGCCCAGGATAGGTACCGACTTGTGACAGTGCGCACTCATGCCGACTTTATAGTTGGTTGGTTGTTGGAGTTTCACGTCCTGGCAACATTTAAGGTCATATCAGGATGGGTACCTACTTGTGACAGTGCACACTCATGGTGACTTTTATAGTGCTGCCCCACCGGGAGATCAGGCTGCCAGCACCATGACCTGATATCCCACACAGTCATATTATTCTGACACTGAGCCAACCAGTCCTTGCCCTATCTTAATAATGCCGAGCTATCATACAGACGCACACTTCTGTTCCTGCCACAGTATACCAGTCAAATAGACTACAGTAAAACCTCTCTAAATCGACCGACCGTGGGACCGACTTTAAGTGGTCCATTTAGGGAGGTGGTCGGTTTAGAGAGTTATAATATCCTTACAATGGTATTGTTGGGACCCAAATAAAGCGATCGATATAGGGGAGTGGTCGATCTGTGGAGGGGTCGGTATAGAGAGGTTTTACTGTATTTAATTCGGCATAATAATAATTATTTGGACTTTTTTTTATTGCCTATTGCCACAATACTGTGTGTTCATTTGATTAAAAATGCACTATCCAGTAGTTTTGTGTTTCGGCCATATTAAAGAAAATTATATATTTAGATTGATCGACATAATCTACTTTACTTTAGAGTAACTTTTATATCAAAGGTCTAAGTTTCAAGATATTTGAAATGAATACATGCAAAATAAATGTTGGCATACACACCAAAATGCTGGACATCATAACATTAAAATGGATTATTTCTATATTTGTAACAAAAGGATTGAACATTTATTAACAAAATTAATTACATTAAAAACAAATTCTGCCAGACCTGATTTGAGCTCGAGGCCATCAATTCAACATTCGTCAAAACGCGTCATCAAGACAATTGCTAATCTAGGTAAGGGCATACTCAGGTACAGGAATTAATACCTATTATAACAATTAGTCTGGCACAACATTTAAAGGGACCAGATATAGGTCGCTGAGACACTACCTGTACTCCGACAAATGCTCTCCAAGCATACGTTTGTCAGTTTTCAGTTTATGCAACCACATATGTGGGGGGGAGAGTGCTGACATTGGTTGCTTCTGTTGTTTTATTTAGTCCAGCAGCACTGACACTTTTAGACAACCATATGGAGAAAGAAA